>CM067506.1:2051898-2476898 GCA_034509495.1 Acestrorhynchus altus | reverse complement strand
CCAGAGGATCGCCCACACAGTGCCCTGAGAGAGGCAAATGCCAGACCATCCTACAACACAGTCAGGCCTCCATCCCTCGCAGCACATCCTTCGACAGGAAACTGCCAGACACTTCCAGGTATTCCCACAGTTTTGCTCCAGGTTCTCCGGCTTTGAAGGCCTCGTCTGTACCAGCAAGCTATTGAATGCAGATTCTTCCCTCACACAGTAGCTTTCAGTATTAATAAAAACAGAAACCTGTATCCACTGAAGATTGAGGTAAAGTAAAGCTAATTAGACACATCCTATCAGACCTCATTGCTTAAGTGGTTATTTAAGCATTTCTTTAAGCCCCTGGGAACACATTTACATATGAAATCAAGAAGAACGTAGAGATCCGTCATTTTTGTCATAGGTGCACTTCAACTGTGAGAGACAGAATCTAACAAAAAGGAAATAATTTGCATTTTATTGCAAAAAAGGTACATAAACATTTATTTGCAATTGCAGAGGTCAGATGTTTCCTATAGTTCTTGACCAAGTTTGCACACAGGGACTTTGGCCCTCTCCTCCATCTAGATCTTCTCCAGATGATGAAAGGGTTTAATGCAGGAATGCGACCTTTTAACACCGACAGCTATTCCACAGCATTGGCCTAGCCATACTATAATTCATTATTACGCACCAAGTAATGCCTTAGCAACCATCACCTGTACCATAGCAACACCTTAGCAACGAACACCTGTATAACAGCAACCCTGCTGAGCTGCAGTCACTTGCATTTTAATTAGGAAATGTATTTTTTTGTTGTTGTCTGTATGAAGTCATCTAGCTGTTTATGAGACCTACAGTCTAAAGTCTGAACACAGGTTCTGCATTAAGCGGTTCTTGAGTTATTGATCCAGCCAAGAGATAACGATAATGAGCTTGGCTTCGTCAGCGCTGTAATTAAGGACAGTTAAGGACGGCACAGTTGAAATGTACCTTTAATGAGAAGACCCTTGTCTTTCACATGGAGTTTATTTTAACACAGCGATTGTTTTCATTCCAGAGCCCCTGGTGGTGGTGGTGACCTTTATCTTCCCACAGGGTCCGTCATGTCCAGCAGGGTGAAATGTATATAGTAATAAAGGACTTTTTGTTTTTCGTTCTCACCAACACTGAAAAAAGAGGCATCTAAATGGTGTGCTCCAGACAAATTAAACACGAGTGTCGAAACGTGATTGAGACCTGCGGTGATGCGTACTGAAGCGATGAAGATTATGGTGTTTCTGTTCTTATTCAGGCCTTAATCAGACATTAAGGGACTGCTCAAATGAGCTCAGAGTCTGTTGTAATGAAGAGTGCCGTAACACCTTCATTCAGACTGCATTACTCAGCAGGGTGTAGGAGAAGCAGCTGGTGAGTCCATGTGAATTCTTGACATAAATAATGATCTGAGATTTTTATTGACCAGCAGATTAGTATAAACATTCACTGGCACTGGAAGTGTAGAAGTATTAGTGCAGATTAACGGTGAGAAAGATGACGTGCTATTAGTGTCACTAAATATGAGTTTTCTCTGATTTGAATAATCAAACCACCACCATGTCAGTGTGACTGCAGTGCTGAGAACGGCCCACCACCCACATAATAGCTGCTCTGTGGTGGTCCTGTGGGGTCCTGACCATTGCAGATCAGGGTGAAAGGAGGAGAGAAAAGCAAACAGAGAAACAGATGAACTACAGTCTGTAATTATAGAACAAAGTGCTTCAGTTTGGTCAGTGGAGCTGATAGAGTGGACAGTGAGAGGAGAAACAAGGCAGTGGATATAATGTTATGTTATTTGTGTATAATAAGCATATTATATAACTCATAATCTCTCTCTCTCTCTCTCTCTCTCTCTCTCTGTCTCTGACTCAAGAACTTTGCAGGATCTGGAAAATCCTCATGTCTCCTGTAGTAAAGGTGATACCAGTCAGCATTACCGCAGCTCACCAAGTAACCAGTCCTCCTCCAGTGATCCTGGGCCATGCATGAGCACAACCTGGAGCCAACAGCCGGGATACGAAGGGTATAGTGCACACACGATTACTCGACACAGTGATGTAAATAGAACCACCGGTTCCTGAGAAAGACATACATCATTATTTTAAATCTAATTCTGGAAGTGGTTTCAATATAGCTAAATATTCCCAAACTGTTTATGTATTAGTGATGTTCCCATGATCATTAAAAACCTCCTCAGGTATCTAATCATACTGTGCATCAGGTGGAAACAAATTATTGCTGCCCAAACCTGTATATCTGACATTGTGACTTTACAGAATATTACAGAAGAAGATGGCACTCAAGGTCCAGGGTTGCCTACACCTGCTATATCTGCTTTGGTTTTGGGATTAATTGAAAATAGAAAACACGTTGATGCAAAACACTTTTAGAATAGATGTTGTTTCTCCAGCAGTTCGCAGTCACCAATACTGCACGATCATTCGTCTGAAACACAGGCCATGATGGGAGACAGTGATGAGCTGGGAGATAGAGAGCCCACACTGGAGAGAGCACATTCTGTAGGTAAGACAGCCAGGGTCCAAATCCCAGCACCTGAATCTCCTGCTGTGTGTGTGTGTGTGTGTGTGTGTGTGTGTGTGTGAGTGTGTGTGAGTGTGTGTGAGTGTGTGTGAGTGTGTGTGAGTGTGTGTGAGTGTGTGTGAGTGTGTGTGAGTGTGTGTGTGTGTGTGTGTAGGTAATTCTTTCTTTTATTTATTTCCCAATTCAGAAGCCAAGTGGCACATGCCTTCCACAAAGATCCTCACCTCTATGAAAGAGAGAGGCAAGGATTCGCCCAGCAAATTCACTCGGGTAAGTCTCTTTTTGGCCTCACCTGTGTGTTGATAAACTGCTGATCTTCAAGGGTCAAGACCCCACAGGACCACCACAGAGCAACCATTATGTGGTACGAGTGGATCTGACACAGCAGTGCTGCTGGAGTGTTTAAACACTGTGTCCACTCACTGTCCACTCTAGTAGACAATCCTACTTAGTGTCTCCTTCTTGTAGATGTATAGTCAGTTTGTGTTGGTCACCCACTAGTCTTTCAGGACGTGGGCTGGATATCGGTCGGTGCACTGTTCTCAGTCCAGCAGTGACACTGAGGGGTTTAAACACTCCAGCAGTCCACGCATACCAGTGCAACACACACCACCACCACCCTGTCAGTGGTGATGGACTGAGGTCTGTAATTATAGATGTTGACCGGTCCAACATGTTGGCACTGTTGACGTGCCTGGCTGAACTCAACTTCGCATCCAGTAATGAGTATAGAAAGCATCGCCATAGTTGGTTCATACACACATACACACCCGTACCCCTGCTAGTCTAGCTGTCAGTGTGTATTGACTTCACTCTGATGAATGAGCGGAGATAAGGTCAGCCTGCCCTTGGTGCTGCTGTTTGGTTGTGCTGTCGGAGGCACACTGTAATCTAAACTGGTGTCATACTTCAATATTTCAGTCTCTGGGTTGTAGAGTGTTCATATGGCTTATATCTCTTTCTCTCCATCCCTTTCTTTACATCTTTCCCCCTTTTCAGATTAACATTGTTTGATTTCTCAAAAACATGTTAAACTGTTTCAACTCTCTACAAACAACGATAAGACACAAAGTCCCCCCGAGTCTCCTCTGATGTGTGACTATGCGTCGTCCTGACCTTAATCCAAAAGAAATGTTGCGGAAGAACCTGAAGCAAGCAGTTCATGGGAGGAAACTGACCTCAAACTGACCTCATTGTTCTCCATTTCCAACATACAGTCGCACTTAAAGTCTCTGATTGTGTGTATTTGATTCACGTTGTGTTTTGTGTATTTGTGTTTGCCAGGGTGGAGATAAGAACTCCAGCCACTCCAGCAGCAACACTCTGTCCAGCAGTGCTTCCAGCAGTAACAGTGATGAGAAGCATTTTGGATCAGGTGACCTGATGGACCCAGAGATGCTGGGCCTCACATACATTAAAGGAGCCTCCACAGACAGTGGTATAGACACAGCACCCTGCTGTGGGCCCCCTCTACCCCCGGGCATTGCATCCACTGCAGTGGGTCAAATGGTCCTGCAGGGCCGGGAGATGGTGGAGCAGGGACATTCCTGGACTGCAGAACATCCAGAAGATGGAAGCACAGATGAGAAACACACCAAACTGTACCTGCCCCAGGGTTATGCCGCAGCACTGGCTGTCGGACACACAGCCACAGAAGGAAGCGTGGGAGAGCTACATGAGTTGTCCTCACACTCTAGGTGAGAGAACATGACCTTAGCTTGGCATTTTAAAGCATTGTCCACTTTGGGATGTTCTGAGTTGCTGGTGTATTAGAGATCTGCATTCCTGCAGGACTCGCGGGTCTTTTCACAGTGCTGTGGTCCAGGACTAGATTTCAGTGTTCTGTGGGAGTGGGCGGTTAACCAAGGTGACTACACCACTGGTAAGCTGACCAGTGGCAAGTCTGCGGGACTGCAGGTGGAACCGGGCCATCTATGATGCAGATGGTGGCAGGACACATGGTACCAGAGCTGGATGAATTCTTGTGGGAGCTGGTGGGAGTGGGATTAATATAGTGGTCCACACAGACCTCTGATCTGTCACTGGCTATTTTACACTTTCTGATTGAAGTCCTGGAGTTGCTGCACAATTGCAGCCCTGTGCTTCCCATTAGTGGGACTGGCACTGCCCAGATGTAATTTGGATGATGGATCATTTTCCACACAGCACTGGTACCAAAATAGTGGCTTGTTCATATGTGCACGGGTCTGAGCACCAATCCAATCCGAGGGGCTTTTAGATAGGTTTTATATACCTTCAGGTCACTGCTAGGTTCAGAGCGGTCACCTCTGCTTCTGTGTGCAGAGACCTTTGGGTCTAGAAGATGAAGTGAATGTATAGAAGGTAGAAGGTATTGTCTCTAACGATGGAGCCAGCAGACATAATCCTGCACTGTGTAGACTTTTTAGAATTCTGTTCATTTTTTAAACATTATTTCTTGAAAACAAACATTATTACAAAAAGAAAAGCAGGATTTGTTGCAGCACAGTTTGTGCCGGTCATCCTTTGGTCCATCAGTGCTCACAGGACGCTGCCCACAGGACACTGCTGGCTGGATATTTCTGGTTGGTGGTTTAGCAGAGTCACTTAGGGGTTTAAAACTCCAGCAGCACTGCTGTGTCCGATCCACTCGCACCAGTGGAACACACACTAACACACCGCCACCATGTCAGTGTGACTGCAGTGCTGAGAGTGAATCACCACCCACATAATAGCTGCTCTGTGGTCAGGTTTTAAAACTGATGAGGCCAACATTTTCCAATCTGAGCCTGCTTGATTTCCTGCGATGTCGGATGTTTTAAAATCCATTATCACGGCAGCAGAACAGCTTGTTTGTAGCAGAGCAATAAAACAACAACTGACTATAACAATGTTATGTTAAAAAACGACATCATTATTTACTGGTTTAGCAATTTACAGTAACAAGTTCTGACCAGGGTGCCCAAATTTTGCAGGCCACTGTGCAAGCAACATTGAAAGTACCCCATACCACCCATGATCACACTGAAACATCTAATCACCACCTACAAGTCATTCCACACAAACACATGCACCACACGCTCATGCAGTAGGTCAGATGTGGTCTCGTTGTCATCTCTTGCCGGTGGTTTTTCACCAGTCGTGTGGAGCTTGCCCATTTTTGCAATCTGCAGCCGAGCATGGTAGGAGGTTTGATGACTGTTTCTGGTCAGTAGGCCTACTGAGACATCTCGGAAAGCTTGAAACAGAGGGAGAGCAGGAGCAGAGTGTAGTGAACTATGGAGTTTACATGACATTCCCTTCAACCCTTGGTTAATTATTCAGCTATTAATCCTATTGTGGAAACTACTGTTGTTTTGGATTGTGAATAGGGTTCTATTGTAGGGAACTTGATGTTGTTGTTAATAAACAGCACTGTAGATCTGAAAGTGGTGAACATTTGATCGATTTCAATCTTTAATATTTAGTGAAGCTCATCTGACGTACCACCTTTGGATGCCTCACGTGCCACAGTTTGTCCAGCTCTAATGATCAATTTAACCCCTCTGCTTCTCCACTTGCTCATTTTTCTCCTCTGCTCTGTCAGTATACTGCACCGTATCGAAGCAAGCTCCTGATTAACTTGATTACTTTCCTGCCTCTTGTGTGGAATTCTCTTTTTCTTCAGCGGAGCCGAGAGCTTGTTGTCTTTCTTACTGAAGGCTTTGGATGAAAAGTCCAGGTACTCCCCCTTTATTCACTACGCTGTGTGTCTTTCCCGTCCTGAAGGTGATTTTTACCCTCCGACCCCTGACCACGCTTCCCTGGCAAGTGTTGTGTGCTCTCTGTCAGCAACATCAGCTCTGACTCAGTGAACGTGATCCGTCTGTGAAGTCCACACCTCCCCACCCCGTATCCACACCTCCCCACCCCGTATCCACACCTCCCTGCACTGTGAGCACTGTTTTCAGCGATGTCGTTTTGTCAGCCCTGGACGTGTCCCTCAGAGGTCTGTTTTATATACGCACACCAGCAGAGGCAAGTAGGTCAGAATGTGTGCAGTTCCTGTTGTACTTGTGCGAGACAAGGACAGAGGAGACGTGTTAATGCTGAACAGAGCCCACAGGCACAGAGTGAATTTTAGTATCACCGCTGGGTAATACACGTAATGATGACTTTGAATTTCAGCATTCTTGTACTGTCAATAAGTGTAGGAGACCAGGGATCATTAATCATTTTAGTCTCTGAACATGAGTCCCCAAACTGACTTTGGGACTTTGAGACTTTGCAGATATTAGGTCGCACAGACTTATTGATATCTGTGGAATGCATGACAACAAAGCACCAATAATTTGTGCTTTGTGACTGCTGTTTGAGAGTAATCTAGTATAGTGGTCAGAGACTCAGTCTGACCCGACTCTTGAGTGTAATCTAGTAGTGTAAACTGGTCAGAGACTCAGTCTGACCTGACTTTGAGAGTAATCCAGTAGTGTATACTGGTCAGAGACTCAGTCTGACTGACTCTGAGTGTAATCTAGTAGCGTATACTGGTCAGAGACTAAGTCTGACCCAACTCTGAGAGTAATCTAGTTGTGTATACTGGTCAGAGTCTCAGTCTGACCCGACTCTGAGTGTAATCTAGTAGCGTATACTGGTCAGAGACTAAGTCTGACCCAACTCTGAGAGTAATCTAGTAGCGTATACTGGTCAGAGACTCGGTCTGACCCGACTCTGAGAGTAATCTAGTAGCGTATACTGGTCAGAGACTCAGTCTGACTGACTCTGAGAGTAATCTAGTTGTGTATACTGGTCAGAGACTCAGTCTGACCGACTCTGAGAGTAATCTAGTAGCGTATACTGGTCAGAGACTAAGTCTGACCGACTGAGACACGTGTGGTGTGTGATCGCTGGTCTTTTAGTGTGCAATGGATATTTTTTTCATTGTCATAAAAATCATAAAAAAGTGTGAGATACCCCGTCTGTTTATAATCTGCTACCACTTTAAAAGTCGTCATGTGAACCCAAGGCTTAAATTCACTTTTTCTAAAGGCTTCTTAAAGACTGTAATGAGTTTACAAGACATTACTGTACGATGTGCCTTCGGGCTGAATTGGGTTTAATTGCAGTTTGTTTCTCTCTCTCTCACTCTCTTGCTCTCTCGCTCTGTTGCTCTCACTCGCACCTCACACACACACTATCTCGCACTCTCACTTTGTGGGACCTGACAGCCATCTTAACACCCTGCCAACACTGCTCAGTGACACTCCAGTCCCAAACTGGACTATGACTGCTCATTTAAAGAGGGCCTGCAGTGACAACAGGGTTAGTGGCCTGGAATCTCTGACCCCCTTAGCGCTGCTCCTTTCACCTTCATCCTCTAATGGTCTGCTTTTATGCAGGGTTGTGGAGGTGCCTTATTATTATTATTATTATTATTATTATTATTATTATTATTATTATTATTATTATATGCACAGTGTTTTCTCAGCATTATCTGCATAATGCACAAGCTGGGAACCAGAGCCTGCATTTGCTATCTAGGGCTTTAACAAAGCAAACTTCAGTAAAGTTACTCCAGTTCATTCAGCACATCACAGGTGGCACACAAACAGTCCCACTGGATCACTGATTACATCCCCTTCCAGGAGGTGTACAACACCCTCTCCTGACCTTCAATGACAAAACAAATCACTCCTTGATCCTGCGCTGGCCCACCTTTAGGCTGAGAAGTAGGAGGCTCACATCATAAGGAAGGTATGATCTGACCAGTCAGGACTGTTTTGAAATTCCGGGAGATATTTCGTGATACGTCAAACAACAACATCGCAGACTCCCACAGGATTCACTGGATTCATCATTACGTGTGCCCACCAAGGCAGTCACCATGTGTGTACTCCAACCCGAATCTGTGGTTCAGCTTTGAACACAGAAACCGCTGCAAAAGACATGAGATGAGACATCTGGGTTTGTGAGATCATCAGCCCCGCCCCCTCTTGCTGATCAGTCAGAGTCTACATGCATTAAACTTGGACTGGAAGGCTGCTTTGGCATTTAAACTGGGATTTAATTGTAATGGTAATGATGGTATTTTAGCTATTGTACTAGTTTACTGAAGGTTGTTTAATGGTGATATCATGATTACATAGGATAAGTATTGCTGTTTGTTGTATGTGCATCATGTCTATAGGTTACTTTGATCTTGAGTCATGAGGCCTAAATGCCCTGAATGTGAATGCACTTCATTACACAAAGCCAGTAGGTCCATGTCTGTCATTTTCACATGCACTTTGTCATCTGCAGGCAGCTGTATCTGGTGGAGGCAGCAAGTCGGAGCAATAAGGGGACAGAAAAAGACAGAGAGGGGAGGCTTCAAGCAGGTGTGTTGAAGGAAGACTACCGGAAGATGAAGATGCCGGAAAGCCCACCTGGAGAACAGAACCACAGGAAGGTAATATATAGTCCGAATTTGTGCTTTTATATTGTTGTTTATGATGTGTGACTGTTCTTGACGTTCTAACGTCACTATCTGTAGGACCTCTGTCATTATCCTGACCATGTAGAACCTGTGTGTTATCAGTAAGACCCTCTGAATACTGCAGATATGGACTAAAATGTGGGCAGAGGGGAGCAGAGTAGAGGAGGAGCTGATAGCAGGGGTTGGAGCAGAGTGGGTCGCTTTTGTGTCACCAGATCCAGCACTGGCACAATAATCTGAGTATCGTAGGTTCAAATTCCAGGTCATGCTGCTTACCATCAGCAGCTGGAGCAGGAGAGCGCAAAATTGGCCAAGCTCTCTCTGGGTGGTTAGATGGCGTTCTCTCCCCACGTCACACGCAGTGTGATGCTGTCCAGCACTGGTGTCTGTTAGCTGTTTTATCAGATCTGGGGACCCAGCGCTTTCCTCAGAGTACATTGGCTGCCCAGCAATGGTTCAAAAGGGGCGGGGCTGACTTCACATGTGTTGGGAGAGGCATGTACTGGGGTTGGGTAACTGGTACTTCCAAAATGGGATACATTTTCTTTAGCAAAGACAGACAGTTGTCACATGCTCACATCAAACCTCATTGAGTTTGTTTCAAACACACTTGTTTGCATTACTGCGAGCAAGCTTTTTCATTCACCATACAAATAAGGAACAAAGGAAGCAGACCCCATTGACCCCAGTGTTTAATTAGTCACTGTCCAATGAAGAACACTTTATGGTCACTTTACAGGAGAAGGCAAAAATGTTCTTGACTTTGAATGGAAATGTGTCAAAAAATCATGAATCCATGAAACCCTTTTTTTGCCGTGATTCTGGTTTTAGTTGATATATGGAGAGAGTGACACCCTCTGGACAAAAAGTATGGATTTTACTCGAACACCAGTTATATTCGAATCTAGACGTTTTATCCATACCAATTATATACACACAGTTCAGTCCCATCCTCGTTGTCCAGATCACAGTTCAGATTTATTTGAATTGTGTTTTCAGTGTATTGTTAAAAATATGATTGTATATTAAAGTAATGGTATGTTTCTGTGATGTGCTCTACTTGGAGTCGGTGTATTTATTAATTTACATTATACATGTCATCCTTTAGGCACCTGCTACTGGCAGCTCATCTACGCACCGCTCTCTGTACCGCACTCTCTCTGACGAGAGTGTGTGCAGTAACCGCAAAGGCTCGTCCTACGGTAGTTCTCGCAGCTCAATGCTGGATCAGGCTATGCCTAATGACATCCTTTTCAGCAGCACCCCACCATACCACAGCACACTACCTCCTCGCATCAGCCTCAGCCAGCCTGCGTCCAACCTTCGGAGTGAGTACTGCCTCTGCCCTAACTTTCTCAAGGCATATTTTAAAATAATGACATATCTACAGGTTTCTCTGCCTTCTAGACTGAAGTTAACACTTCATGTTTTAGTCATGTGTTTGACCACTGCGTCACCTAATCGTACATATCCAGTACACAATTAAGAGGGTGAGACAGCTGCTCTCTCTGTTATACAATCTCTTTTCAGATAGACCCTTTAAATAGAAGTCAAAGCAACAGTGCTGTGATGGTACAATTTGTTTTTGACCCAACAAAGAGGGGAGTCAAGGAGTTTGGGGACCATGGCTGTCTGTTTCTTCATGGTGACCAGGGATGGGGGGGTCTTTGGGTTGTTTGTTCAGCGTACAATGTACAACGTTCAAGGCTCATGCAAAAATATTCAGTGTTATAGCTACGGAAGCCCAGGCCAGGCCAGACGATGCCCCTGGAGTGTACGCAGAAGTCACAGTTTGTTAATGTAGGAGAACAGTATTCCGGACACCGTTATGGTATATTCCGCCTTTCTGTGGATGTTGTGGAAATACAGTGTCGCACACTTTCTAATGAACCAAATGTGATTTTTAATTGGTTAATTATTGACCAAAAGTTTTAAAGAAATTAAACAAATGATCCTATATCGAATCAAAGCTGCAGTATTCCATACACCCCATAGTGTCCCAACAGCGTCTGCATCATACGTGTTTAATTAATGGGAAATGGTCAACTGTATGAAATCCCCTTGGTTTCAGAAGAGACTGTGATTGAGCAGGTGTCCCATTAATTTTGTCCTTACACTGTACCACTTAACTAATGTATCTCTCGTTTCACTGTCATAGAGGGTCATGTGTGAGGGCAGGTGGCCTGACAGACTGGATTTATAGATAGAGGGTTGTGAATAAAAGGGGCCATTATGCAGTGAAGCCTGAGAGCAGAAGACCAGTAGATGACCTGTTTGACCCAAAGCCCTTTCCCTTCATTTAGTCAACCCTACTGACCTGCCCAGATGGTCCAAACTGGGTTGCTGACTGGCAACCATGAGTAATGTCTATACTGGTTTGGAGAAAGCAAGATAAAGACCAATGAGGCTTTGGAAGTAGGGGTGGGTTTAAAAAAAATGTTTTGTCAATTCTAATCAACCTTCATTTGAACGATCGGATATTGAGTCACGTAAAGCCGAGGTCGATCTTTAACCCTCTTGAGTCAGTGCTCAGGGAAAAAAAGGGGGAAAGTTTACAATGTTGTGAAAACATTGACCCACCCAAATTCAGCTGTTCATATGATAACTGCATGGTCCAGCAGCTCTTACTGGGAGATTAAGATCTGACAAAACAGGTTAAAATGCCCATTTTACTTTTATAATAGTTTAGAGTTGGGAGATGCATAGTAGCGATTCTCAGCTGCAGCTAATAAAGAGAACAGAAGCTGCCCCAAAACAGAGGCCTCCTCACAGCACACACAACACAGTAGCACCTCCTTCAGGAGAAAACTGGAGAGGCAGGACGTCTTAACTTTGAGTTGATTTGATCCCATAAAATTAGTTTGACTCCTTTTTTAATTAAGAGTGTAAATGGCACTGATTAGCTTGTATGCAAACTAGTTCAGTAGCATACAGCATACTTGGTGAAGCTGATGTTAAAAAACCTGTTAGTGAATTATGCCTAAATGGATCTATGTTGAGTTTTATCAAATCAAATTATCAATCGAAATGAATTGGGACCTTATGAATCAGAATAAAATCGATTTTTTTCCAGTGACAACATCCAGACCTGTGAGTAAAAAATCTGTTCAGTGAGAGATGTGACTGTGTGTGTGTGTGTGTGTGTGTGTGTGTGTGTGTGTGTGTGTGTGTGTGTGTGTGTGTGTGTTTACTCAGATGAGTTCTGGTTTTCTGATGGCTCCCTGGCAGACAGGTCAAAGTTTAATGACCCGGGGCTCATGCCCCTCCCAGACACCGCCACAGGCCTGGACTGGTCTCACCTTGTTGATGCAGCTCGTGCTTTTGAAGGTAGGAAGCGTGCATGTGTTTGTTTGATATTTTCAGAAACAAACATCCTGAGTGCAGAATGTCTTTTTACACTCTCCTAGAAGTATAAAGTGAAGTTAATGTCATTGAATAAAAGGGACGACCTTAAATAGTCAAATACTGCAATAACACTGTCATAACCTACATCACGTGTGAGCAGCTGGAAGAGTTCAAGAGCAGTTGCATGGCATGGTCTCAATGGACATATTACGTTACGATGACTGCCCTTAACACCACATCAACATCAGTCTACAGAGACTACAGTGGTGTCGTGACAGACTGTCATGGAGTCACTTTAGTCCAGCTTTAGTCTTGGTGGACACGACTAATAAATCCAGGTGTGGTAGTGTAAAAATGTGTGGGATGTTATTGGACGCACTCTCAACACTTCACCCCTACCGCACAATCTGCAGAACTGAGTGAGAACATTCAAGCTACATAGGATGGATCATCACAGGACACCATTAGGAACCTCTGCAACTTCAGGCAGAGACGTCTGGCATGTTGCTTTAAATCCGATGCCACAATGAGAGACACTAGTCATGCATATGTAGATCAATAAATATTGATCCTATCAGTCTAAATCTTTAATTGTAACCTTTACTAACAGCACTGCAATCCCACACTTCCTTCTGGGTGCAGCTATTTGAGGATGGGTGAATGTGCTTTCAGTGTATATGCAGCAGTGTCTGATTCGTTACCCCCGGCGGTTCTCACAGCACCCATTAATGTTGCTGATGCCTCAGAATTTAATGTTACATGTCTAATGACGACTAGTGTACAATGTATGCTTAGCTGTCTGGTCCATTCAGAGGCACATATGTTGAGTGATTTAAAGTGCATGCCTCGGGGAGATAAACGGGTTGTTTTTGAATATTTTCTGCATCATGGTTTTTGTTTTTTTGTTTTTTTTTTGCTCAGTCATGCAAATAGAGGCCAAATATGTGGCGGGCAACGTTTATAGCACAGTGTATTTATAGGCCTTATTTTAGGTCATAGACTTCCACTGCATCACTTACCAAAATTATTCATAGGCTTATTCTGTATATCATTCAAGAATAGCCCTGCTTGACCATTTCTGGAATGTATGCGTCAATGCTTAGTCTTGCACCTCATTCTTCTGTTTCACGGTGGCTTCACACTGTTACTGAACTGTATCTTAAAGTTGATTCATGTAATATTATTCATGGAAGTGCAGACACAATCTCTCTGCACAGCTTCCATATGTGTGCAAATGTAGTTAATTGTCATAGGTCATCTTAGTGGATGAATTTAAGATGAATGGGGAACTCAAGAAGCTTGGGGTAGAGTTCTGGGTGGCTTTGTCTCATCATGCTTGAAGCCGGACCCCCTTTGCCAAGAAAGGGCATAGCATGAATGTGGAAGGGGAGTTGGGCAGTGGTGGGATGTTAATCTTCATCTTGAGAAAGCGAAGGAGAAGATCTGCTTTATAAGGCGTGCAGTTGAGGAGAGAAGGGGTTTGGGTGTGATCCTTCTCCCAAGCTGTAGTTATTTCATAAATCCAAATAATGGACAGTTGATCTTTGTTTTATTATGATCTCTTTTATTGTGTTATAATAAAAGAGTCTTAATGTTTTGCATTTCAGTTCATTTGTAATCATTATTGGGGGGGGTATTGCTATTGCATCATTGCTGGGCAGCCAATTCGCTTGGAGGAAAGTGTCAGGTCCCCAGCTCTCTGCTGACCAGCATCACACAGCATTATTATTGTGTGATGAGTAGCCTAGTATTATTAATTGTCAATAAACAAATCTGTTGTTTACTCACAAAAGCTAGCTAAATACACCCTTTCTGGTCATGGATCACTCATTATCTTTCAGAAACCATGCCTGATTTAAGGATGGACTCTGTTTTTATGATTCATGTATTAAACATTGACGCTGAATTAAAATGAAGGTGAAATATTCTTGTTTTAATGTTTAATAATATACCGTGGTGCGTCTTCATTTCATTGCATGACTGTAGGAAATTGGCAATATTTTGTTACTTGTCTCGCAGCCCTGTGTCTCAGGAGTTAATCTGCATTATGTTGTGTATGTGTTCCTGTTCTAGATCAGCGCGTGGCTTCTTTCTGCACCATGACAGACATACAAAGAGCTGAGGCTCTGCAGATTTCCCAGGAGCTCACTAGACGTGTGGCTGCAGTAGGGGGAGCCACACTGCAGAGGGGGTGAGTCCAGCACGTAGGATGTGTGTAAAGCTGCTTTGTGACGATGCGATTATATTACAAAAGATCTTGTGCCTTAATCTGAAGTATGCAGTGAGTCTACACTGATCCAGCATAACATTACGACCACCTTCTTGTTTTTACACTCTTCATCCATTTCATTAAACTCCACTGACCATCTATAATTACAAACTGCATACTTTACTCTCCTCCTTTCACCCTGATCTTCAGTGGTCAGGACCCCACAGGACCACCACAGACCAGGTCGTTCTCAGCACTGCAGTGACACTGACCAGGTGGTGGTGTGTTGGTATGTGTTGCGCTGGTACAAGTGGATCAGTGCAGCTGGAACACTGTGTCTCTGTACACACTATTAGACACTCCTACTTGTCTCCACCTTATAGAGGTAAAGTCAGAGACAGAAGCTCATCTGTTTCTGCACAGTTTGTGATGGTCGTCCTCTAGTCCTTCATCAGTGCTCACAGGACGCTGCTCACAGGACGCTGTCGGATCTTTCTAGTTGGTGGACTGTTCTCGGTCCAGCAGTGACACTGAGGGGTTTAAGCACTCCATCAGCAGTGCAGTTTCTGATCCACTCATACCAGAGCAACACACACTAACACACCACCACCATGTCCGTGTGACTGCAGTGCTGAGAATGACCCACCACCCACATAATTGCTGCTCTGTGGTGGTCCTGTGGGGTCCTGAGCATTGAAGATCAGGGTGAAAGGAGGAGAATAAAGTCTGCAGAGAAACAGATGAACTACAGTCTGTGATTATTGATCTACAAAGTGCTCCTGTATGATCAGAGGAACTGATAGGATGGACAGTGATTGTACAAACAGACAGGTGGTCATAATGCAGTACAGTAGTTTTTATCCATGCGATATGTGATCTGGTAGAAAAGGATTACAGTTACTAGTACATCTGGTTGGTTTGGCGCAAACAATGACATCAGTGAGCAAACACACCATGTGAGAGCCTGGGGTTTGTTCCCAGTCTGGGCACCTATGCTGTGCTACACCAATAAGAGTCCTTGAGTAAGACTCCTAACACTACTCTGACCGTCCTCTGTAATATGAGTAACCTTGTAAGTTGCTCTGGATAAGACCATCATGTAAATGTTTTAATCAGGATTTTAAAATTTGGACAATATTTATCTTTCTTAGGTCTCTTTGGTAATTTTGGGTTATTAAACATTATTTGGTCAGATTAGTTATTAGATGCTTCCTCTAGTTTAGAGTGAATGACATGGTTTTCTTGCATGCTGCAAGTTATGCTCTGATTAACTCAACCATGCTGTCCTTTTTAGGGATAGCTCACCTGCATCTCTGACTGGCAAAGTCAACCAGCTGGAAGTCATCCTGAGGCAGCTGCAACATGACTTAAGAAAGGTACAGTTTTCTGGCCTGGGAAAAACAATAACAAGCTTTTTCATAATTACCTGCAAACACTTGGGCGTAAATGTTCGTATGACATCACATGACTTTCAGTGGACCAAACAGCTACTAGTATCATAAACCACAGATTGACAATACAGTCGACACAAACCTTTGAGGAGAGGCTCCCAGAATTCATTAATAGTCAGCTCATTTATAAATGATTAGTCTCTGTATTAGACATTCCTACCTCGTTGCTCCACCTTGTAGATGTAAAGAGACAGAAGCTCATCTGCCCACAGGATGCTGTGACAATGGGGGTTTAAACACTCCAGCAGCACTGCAGTGCTGAGAATGACCCATTACCGACATAATACCTGCACTGTGGTGGTCCTTTGTGGTTCCTGACCCATTAGTATATGTTTAAGCAGACACTTCACTGTTGAAATGCAAGCAAACAAAGCTTTAGTCATGTTTTATTAACCAATTTATTGCATTCCTCTCTGTTCTCTGTTCACCCTGCACAGGAAAAAGAGGATAAAGCCATTCTACAGGTGGAGGTGCAACATCTTCGTCAAGATAACATGCGTCTGCAGGAGGAGAGTCAAACTGCTGCTGCCCAGCTCAGGAAATTCACAGAGTGGTTCTTCAACGCCATTGACAAAAAGCCTTGAAACAGTCCCTGCCTTTTGGTCCACACAGGCAAACCGTTAGAGTACAGCCCACACTTCTAGTGTGCCCTCTGTGTTCCGATTAAGACTTCCTAGGGTGGACACCTTGGGCAGGAGGAAGAGGTCCACTGCAATACTATTGGTGTATCACTTACTCTTTATTGCAACCTTGTGGTTGTTTCTGAAGCCAGAGAGCTACCTGAGCTAACGAGGCCAAATTCCTGGTGGAGGTGAAGAGGAGATGATTGTAAGTAGGGACTGTAGCTGAAGGGAATCTCCACAGTGGGTGGAACGGGGAGGATCAGGACAGGGAGGAATGTACTGGGTTTTAGGAGGTAGTACAGTTTCACATATGAACCTCTACACGGATGCTGTAGGACAATGGCAGTGGAATATGAATGTAATTCACCCAGGTCCTGCTTTTGCTTGGCATCTCATTTCTGAGGAACGACAACACGTTAAGTCACGTTTAGTCACCCCAGACATTGTAAGATCAATGAACTTTGCTGTTTGCCGTTCAACATATTTTATGTGTAGCTGAAAAAGAAATAGTACATTTAGTAGTTTATATGGGTCATCATGTCCTAGCAATAAAACGTGGTAGTAGCAGAATCTAGCACAACATGCGTGAGTTCCCGTTCAAGGTGCAGTGTACTGTATTTATTTCCGAACAAGTCTGTGCCTCGAAGAAGAGTATACGCATTTATATGCAGTTCTTTCTCCTCTTTCGTTGGTTCTTCTGAATACATGCCTTGTCCATGTTTTTTTTCTGGATGTCCGAGTGTGTAAACTTTGGCTGACAAGTGAAACATCGTCATACGTTACCTTCCCATGTCTTCAAACGTCATGAGACCACCCAGCAGACCACCCTTCAATGCCAAATGTATTTATCTTTGTACAGAACGACTGCAGAAGTGTCTTGTACTTAACACTGTTATTTAAGCTTATTTAACCTCAATTTGTTTTCTGCACTAAGATGTAGAGAAGCTCTGAGTAGGCTAGACTATGATGTGTGTAGCTTAACAGGGTTGTTTGTTTTCTTCTTTTTCATTCCAATATTTGGAAGCTGCTAGATCACACTGTCTTTGTTTGCTTTTATTGTAAAGTTGTTTTATGTAAGATGGGACATTGATCATTTTTTAAATAAATGTATGTAAAAAAAATGGAGTCTAGATGTCATTTTGATGTTAACACCGACAAAAAGAGTTAACAGTGGGCCGTTTTTTAGGCTTTATAACTCAGGATCAGAGTAACCTATAGACGTGATGCACATATCATAACAAACTAGGAGTTTCCAGTGCATGTTTACTGCTCTGTTGATACGTACGTGTTCAACCTGCATGCAGACTCTGACTGATCACTGCCGCCCTTCCTTCCGGGGGAAAAGTACAGCAACTGATTTTTTGACAATAAGTGAATAATATATTTGGTTTTTGCACCCTCAAAGCTTGGCCACATGCTCAGACAGGGAGCATGGACCTGTAACGGCTTGGAAGTCTTGTGGAACTACTACAGGAAAGCTGCTGTGGTGCTGGGTGACGGCAGTCTCGCCCAGCGAGCCACGCAGTCCTGTGGGTGAATCTCAGATTTGTGGGCTGTGTCCATAACACGAGAGACCGTGCAGAGTGGATTATTGCCTTGCATAGCTGGCAGCATGGCCTAGTGGTTTGAGAATGAGCCTCATAACTGGAAGGTCGCTGGTTTGATTCTCTAAACTGGCAGAAAGTACCCTTGAGCAAGACTCTTTAATTCCCCAGGGGCTGTGCATAGAGCTGCTCACTGCCCCCTAGTGTGTTGATGGGTGGGTCAATTTATACTTTTCAAAGAAGATCACTGGATATATAATTAGCTTACTGAATATAATGGTCAATGTGCTTAACATTGGGTAAAACATTGTAGTTTGGTAGGCGGTCCCTAATCTGAATATTTAGGATAGATAAGCACCTTCTTAGGGCACCATGCCCGATCATGGTTGTCACCCAAAGCCTGCTTCATTTGATTACCGTGATTGCTCTGAACTGGGCCTGTGCCTGGGCCTGCTTGAAGAAGTGGTTCAGCTACACATGTAATCTTTTATGCTGCATGATTAATATGAAAACCCTCCTAATAAACAAAAATCACTCCTAATAAAACAGAGCTGTGTTGAGCAGGTCTTCCAGTACCATCCATTAGTCATTATTTAGAGCAGTCTGTAAAACAGTACAAAAAGTGTTAAACAGTACAAAACTGTAAAACAGTGTAAAAAACATAAAATAGTATAAAGTGTAAAACAGTATAAAACAATGTAAAATAGTATAAAACTACACAAAAGTGTAAAATAGTGTAAATTTGTAAAACTGTATAAAATAGTGTGGGGGAAAAAGTACAAAAAATGTAAAACTGTGTAAAACTGTATAAAACTGTAAAACATTGTAGAGCTCAGGCGGGTGCTGCCCGCTCCAACATGGCTGACACGCAGACGCGTCGCCGCCTGTTTGTAAATCTACGGTCCGAGTCCTCAGACTGTCTGTCACAGAACCGAGACTGAACTGCTTGCAGATCCTAATTTAAACTCGCGTTACTGTCGACCTTCAGCCCAACAGCAGCCGGTTCGGGAAGAGGATCGTCACAGGCTTTTTGATCAGGCAGCGACTCCAGGGCCTAAGGACCGCTTTAGCTTTAGCAGCCTGAGGCTAATTTAGAGTACAGTGATCTGAGTACAATACTCTAAATACAGTACTCTGAGTACAGTGATCTGAGTACAGTGATCTGAGTACAGTAAACTGAGTACAGTAAACTGAGTACAGTGATCTGAGTACAGTAATTGAGAATGAGTAAAAGAGAAGGTAAACAGCGGCGTGGTTTGACGGTTGGAAACTGATTAGTGAAGGATTGAAGTTGTTAATCTGAAGGTATTTGTTTGTAATGAATGTTGTTTGTTTGTTTGTTAGGTAACGGAGGCGCCAGGAAACGGAAAACAGACACAGTTCAGAAAACAGACGGTTGTGTGATTCAGTCTGAAGTGACTGCAGCTTTCAGAGGTGAGAGTGACACTGATAGTGATTAGTGATAGTCGTTGTGATCAGGATAGTGATTGTGATTACTGTTAGTAATTGTGATCATGATAGTGATGGTGATCATGATAAAGAGGAGTGTGATAATGACAGTGATGTTGATTACTTTTAGTGATAGTGATGCGAGTGTGATGATGATAGGGATGGTGGTTACTGTTAGTGATAAAGGTGATTACTGTTAGTGAGTGTGATAGTGATGGTCATTACTGTTGGTGAATGTGATCATAGAGTTGGTGACAAGTTAGTGATTATGACCATGATGGTGACGATTACTGTGTCGTGAGTGCGATAATGATAGTGATTAGTTAGTGAGCGTGATAATAGTGATTATAGTTAGTGATTGTTACTGATAGTGATGGTGATAACTGTTCATGATTGTGACAGTGTTAGTGATTACTCCTAGTAAAAGTGTTACTCTTAGTGTTATTGATTACTGTTAGGAATGATGATTACTTGCTAGTGTTACTCTAAGTGATAGTGATTACTGTTGTTGATGGTGTTACTGTTAGTTATAGTGATAGCGTTATAGTGTTACTGTTAGTGTTCACTAAAGCTAGTGGCGTGAGGTGATATGATGCTGTGTTGTGTGGTTTCACTCTGAGCACATGGTTGAATCATTTATTAATGTTTCATTAATTATTCAGTTTGCTATACTGTTTTTGAAATGGCATTGTCAAGTCCATGACCCAGAAGGAGACACCCGTCCGCACATTTTTAAAAAATGTTCTTTAAATATTCTGATGCTCAGAAACATTCACTATACTGCTGGTGAATAACAAGCCAAGTTCAGCATCATTCATTCAAGTGCAGTGCAAACTGGGCTTCGGTGCAGTGTTGAAGCAGTTCACTGAAGAATGCAGCGTTTAGATCATCATCTGCATGTTTGTGTGTTTTTTATTTTATGCTTTTATTCCCACAGTGTTTCAACAAGAACTTGACACCCGACATGACAAGTATGAGCGCTTGGTCAAATTAAGTCGAGATATCACAATTGAGAGCAAGAGGACAATATTCCTGCTGCATAGAGTAACGAGGTAAGAGTCCCATTCCTTCTGATTACAAACAAAAACAAGACGCAATTCAGTTTTGTTGAATATTGATGCCAAAATGTGAGACTAATTTTTTTGGAAAAGACACTTTGACTCTGATTTAACTTTGAAATATTGTGAAATTAATATAAATCTACAGGAGTATAAAGGGATATTCTGCCATGAATCATTCAAACAAGTACTTAAAAGTACATTTATTGCCTAATCATTATATCAGTGGGTGAATTAGTAATAGAGGTGATAAATCATTTGTTTACATGTGTTACATGATAAGACAAAATGTCTTTTAACATATGGACATTTGATCATCCAGTTTCAGGCTTCACCACAGGACAGGACACAGTCAGTCACTCTTGTATTTTCAGTTTCTTATGTGTGTGTTTTTTTTGTTTTTTTTTGTTTATTTATTTAAAGTCTAATATCTATTATATTCTACTTACTTTTTTATTATTTGTTTTTCACAAGTTACCCTCTGGATCAGTAAAGAGTCAGGGATCAATTTCTCATGCCTAGAGAGCCATTTCTTGTATTACCTCCTGTCACACCCAGAAGCGGGATTGTAGTTTTATTGGGAAGGAACATAAAAGTGATCAAAAACAATAAGTGATTAAAAATTTAGCCTGATGTGGGCAATATTTATTGATCTAAAACCCTCAGTGTGGTGTCAGGTAAAGCTCTTTAGGTGTATGTGAGATGAACGTTCGATTTTATCATATGTTTTGACTGTAGAATTAACCATTAATGTTAAAATAATCAATATATTTTGTTCTGACTGCCTTACAGCGTCCCCAATGTGGAAGAGGTGCTGAATGAGGCCGATAACAAGCTGGATGCTGTGAGGCAAAAGATTGGTCAGATAGCTGAGGAGCTGAGAGGGGAAGATATCCACCAGTTCCACAAAGCCTTCACATCAGGTTAGTCTTCATATCATGAAAGCATAAAGGCTCAGTTGCATTTTCAGTTAGGACTGGGCAATATATATCGAGCTGGGCAATATTAATATCGATATCAGGAAATAAACTGGATGTAATCTGGGATGGGTTATGGTTTATATCCAGTTAAAAATAAGATAGAGCTGTGGCATGATGACAGCTTGGTGTGTATAAACAAGAATTTATCAATTCATTATAAGTGTAACTATAGTAGAAATATAGTAAAAAATCATATCGTCCAGCTAAAATATTTTGCGATAAGATGTTTTTTATACATAAGGCCCAGCTCTAGTGGACCATAGTATATAAATTGATGGTTATCGTACTTTGTACATTTGCTTATTACCTGAAAAGGTGCAAACCAAATAGAGCATCACGCCAGTTTCTGATTTATTTTTACTTTTTTAATTTTTAACCACTGAGTTTAAATAACTAATCAATTAAAAAATAAAATAATCAGCATTAATCCTTAATGAAAACAGCTTTGACTGGTCGACTGTTTTTGAAGGTACATTTCTGATGATGAAAAAGAAACCACAAGTTTAATAAAAAAAACTGAAAACAACAAAATCGACTCGGCTGTGGTTGGGCAGGACCATACCATTGCAAACCAAATTGTTTGTCTTCATCTTTAAGGGATCCAGGAGTATGTGGAGGCTGTGTCCTTCCATCACTTCATCAGGCATCGCACCTTGATCAGTCTGGAGGAGATCAATGCTTGTCTCGTTTTTCTGAAAGATGAGAAGATGGAAATAAAGGTAAAGGGGTTTTAAGATAGTACCAAGATTGGACCACATAGTAATTCCCATGAACGTCTACCAAATGCAAAATCAGCGCTCAGAATCTACTGCAGGCTGTTTCGTTTGTCACGTAATATGAAAGGAACAGGCCACACCTGGCCATTGTTTTGATATACAGTGTTCAAGAAATGTCACTGGTCAATGTCCAAATACTCACGTACCTAACTGTAGTCATGTCAAAAAGTTAGGACACCCCATTAACACCTTTGACTTTTAACAATTTTAAACCTATGATGGGGGTGGAGGTGATATAACTAAACTTCAGACATTACTTTGGTTTGCACTTGATTGTTGAAGTAAGCAGGATGGTGAGTTAGAGCTCTCCGAATCCTGTAGGAAGAACATTGTAGATGCAGGTGAGTCTGTGAAGGGACAGATCTCAGAATGATTAAAAATGAGCCGTTCTACTGTCCAGAAAATTGTTTGCCAGAGAACATCTAGACAAAGAGCAGGATGTCCCAACTCTTTCCTCACAAGATTATAATTCTATTACATATGATTTTTAAAAGACATTTCTTCAGTATGTGTTTTAGTTATATCACCACTGTCTCTCAAAATTGTTAAAGTGAGGATCAAATGTCCATATGTTTAAAAACGTTGTCCGAGGAGTTCATGGGGTGTCCTAACTTTGTCACATGACTGTCTGTACACTTATCAACAAAAACATTGCACCCAGAATCACATACACACAGGATCTGCTTCCTTTTATTATAAAGTATGTCTTACTTTTTGCCAGAATTCATTTTTAACCCGTTCTTCACGTCAGGTAACGGGTGAGGATTTGTGTCCAGGAGCATGCCTGTTGACCTTTCAAGTGACGCCTACTGACTACCTGCTGGGTGTGGCTGATCTGACAGGTGAGCTGATGCGCATGTGCATCAGCAGTGTTGGAAATGGCGATATGGAAACCCCTTTTGAACTCAGCAACTTCCTACGGGACATCCATGATGGGTTCTCTTATA
This sequence comes from Acestrorhynchus altus, assembly GCA_034509495.1. Classification (NCBI taxonomy): domain Eukaryota; kingdom Metazoa; phylum Chordata; class Actinopteri; order Characiformes; family Acestrorhynchidae; genus Acestrorhynchus; species Acestrorhynchus altus. Next base: position 2,453,533 of record CM067506.1, on the reverse strand, counting down.
TAGGTAATATGGGTCCTTACGAAGTCTCTAAAAAGCTGCACACTCTTCGTCAGAGCCTTGGGAAGGTGGAGGATGCCTGTTATATGCTCCGTGTCCGTGGTTCAGAGATCCCCAAACATATGCTGGCTGATGTTTTCTCCAGCAGGACGGCAGTGTTGGACCAGGATGAGGGAGTGGCATGAGGGGCCTTTTGCCTCTCAGATCTGCATCTTGTCTTTGGAGTTTATACTTGTACATTATATGCATGTTAGGTCAGATGATGCTTTTCCAAATTGTTTTACATGTAGAACCTCTTAACTGTAGAGTGGTGTCATTTCATGTTTGAACAACAGAGAAGCATCTCTTCCATTCAGCTCACAGTGGCCTTGTTTCATTGTGCTTCAGTATTTGGTGATAAATGTTAATAAAACTTGTTCCTGTTATGAGCTGGCTTCTCTGACCATCTGTACTGTCTGTTTTCTGCTTAGATTTATTGTGCATTATGGTAGGGCTGGGCAATATGAACAAAAAAATCCAGAATTGTGATGTACAATATATGATATGACATATAAAAATACAATGTGACGATGATAATCTTATAACCCATTCATGATGAAAATTTAGGGTGAAAATAAAGGTGTTACACTAATGCAGACTGAACCAGTCTGAACACACCTTCATACGCAGCACGTAGAAGCATGCTTTCGTCCCACAATTTTACCCGCATCCTCACCAAGTCTGAACATTTACCACAGATTTGAAAAACCCCAGGTATCTGTACTGAGATTACTTGCATATCACATGTGACTAATATAAAATGAGCTTATTTTTACAGCTTGTTTTATACAAGTCCAGAATTTTACATACATGGGAAAAATGACGTACGTGGTCCATTTGGATTAAAATCGCTGAAAGTTTGCATTTACATCTGTTTTTAGGAGATTAAAAATGTCAGAATTTGCGCTGAGCTGAGTGATTTACTGCATGCTAGCTATCTGAGATGTTGGATATGCAGTGGTGTTTACAGATTTCAGAAATGATACATGTTTTTAATCCTATAGTTTTATTAAATTGAAGTGACTAATTGTTTTAAGTGCCACTGGCTTTGAATAGACACGAGACAGGTGTGAACACACAGGTAAGTGTTCCCTTGTTTTTACAAAGTAAAACAAAAAAATTGCCATTTACTCAGTATTAACCATTTTCTCCAGACACATTACAGTGTCCCAGTCTAACCGATCCAGCTGTTACAGTAAAGGCTGTAGAACATCCACAATGCCTCAGCTTTCAGAGATCATTTCCCCATCACCCCCCATTCCCCTCGCTACTCTTGCTCCAGATTTTACTGGTTAAAGGAAATCCCTTCAGTACTGCTTCAGAAGCTAAGCCCTGCACATGCGTTGCTAAGGTAACGACACTGGATTCCAGACGAAAGAAAGTTTTCGATGGTCTGAACGTCCCCTTCATCCATTTCTCTGTCATCTCCACTGGTGTGTACAATGTGTTTTCTTCCACATGCCCCATCCCTCCTTTTCAACCTGCGCACCAGCGGGAACGCCCCCTGCTGGAATAGTTAAGTCATTTGGTTTTCAGGGCTTACTTTTATATTAAGAACGATGTGGGGGCGTGGCATCAACACTCCCTTAAATTACATCTTTATTGCTTCCATATTATAAATATATATCCACATTATATACTCTATACATATTCGTGTTGTTTCTGCTCTTAAATACCTGCAATACAACTGAAAATGTTTGTTTTAAATTCCGGGCGCCACAGGCGAACTATAGTGCTACCTAAGGGTCCTGAGCGGGCGGGCTCAGGCCGTGCTGTGTTTATCAAACTTATTCCACTGATTCCGCCTTAAAGAAGCTCTCAGACATGGCGGGGGTCATCAGGAGGCTTGATGAAGTCGTGGTGAACCGCATTGCTGCTGGAGAGGTGATCCAGCGGCCCGCAAACGCCATTAAAGAGATGATAGAGAACTGGTGCGTTTAACTCCTGACATCTCTCCGTTCCACCTTAAAGACGGCGCACTAACAGCCTGCCGGTCCCGCGAAGCATCAGCGGCGGTGAATGGAGCGGCCGCCGTATTTAAGGTGGAATGGAGAATTTGAGTGGAAAAAGTGGAAAAAAAGTTTATAGTAAAATTTTATTTTTATTATATGCACCTGTCACCTAGGTCTGTATACAGTCCCTATAAACCTGTAAAATGTGCATATTTAAATCTGTATTTGGATATAAATGTTCTATTTTTTATATTGGGATATTGATTTTTCTTTCACTATTTTTTCTTTATGCAAATATGAGTCACCAAATGTTAAAAAACATCACATGGTCATAAACCTGCTGAAAATACCTGTATGTTTGAGTATCTGTATTTATCACATATTATCATATTTCTCATATTTTCAAATAGTGCATGGAAATGCGCTGTTTATCTGTATTGTATATTTTAATATAGTCTCTATATTATATTTTCTTTATATTTATATAGTGTTTTTTTTACTAAATTATCTCTTTATACCCTGTACTGTACTGATGCTGCTGCTGGAACCTTAATTTCCCTGAGGGAACCCTCCCAAGGGATCAGTAAAGTTTTCTCTAATCTAATGACAAAATAATGCAGTGTCACTTTTTTACAGTGTCACGCAGCCTGATTATTTGGGTAAGATCATTTAAAACTACACACATTTTGGTCTTGTTTTTGCAGTCTGGATGCAAAGTCCACCAACATCCAAGTTACTGTCAAAGAAGGAGGATTAAAGCTGATCCAGATTCAGGACAATGGCACCGGAATTAGGGTACGTTACGGGAGATCCGACATTCGCCCAAACATATGAGCAAATTAAAGCAATTAAAGCGTGTTCAGGTAATTTGCTCTTAAATTCTGTTAATTGATTTGCCCTTTTGTTCTGTTTAATTTCTGTGACAGAAAGAAGACCTGGAAATTGTGTGCGAGAGGTTTACGACGAGCAAACTGCAGACGTTTGAGGATCTCACATCGATTTCCACGTATGGATTCAGAGGAGAGGTGTGCAAGAGCCGTGTTTAAGAATGGCTTCGTGTTTTCCAGGTTCTGCATACCGAGCTGTTTTGAGATATCGAGCCTTAAAGTCTTTATAGTGACGGTGACGTAAACGGACGTAAACCACATCACAGAATATGAATCTGTAAATAACTTTGATAGAACCTTGTATCTCTATGGGATTAATCTGTGTGGTTTAGATCAGGGTGGGATTTATCGTGCTCATTAGATGTTTTGTTCTGTAGGCTCTTGCCAGCATCAGTCATGTGGCCCACGTTACAATTACTACAAAAACAGCTGATGGAAAATGTGCATACCGGTGAGTCAAGCTTTTGAACCCCCTCCAGGTTTGACCCGGTACTGGTACCAGTACCCAGTGATGTATTTTTGATGCTTTATCCTCTCATTAAAAACAAAAATGGACTGCATTTGTAGTTAAATTAATTAAATGTTGCAGCCAAAAGTCACCATGTTTTGTAAACAAGATATTCTTCTGTAGTAATTTGACCTTCATCCTTTTTCTACAGTTTTCACTGAATTTTTTATTTATTATTTACTTTGTGTTGTTGTTATTGCTTATTTATTTATTTATTATTTACTTTGTGTTGTTGTTATTGCTTATTTATTTATTTATTGTTTACTTGCACTATGGACAACTGTTATTGTTCACGATAAAGAAATTCTAATTCTAATAATCCTTGTGTTTTAAGTTCCAATTTCTAAAGTTAGTAAATGTTAGTGTCTCCTGAGCTGACATTCATTCATAGTTTCTAAGTGATTAAATATATATTTTTAAATCAATATTTATTAGATCACAAAATTTGTTGCTTGAACTGACTGTCGTGAATTAGAACTGACAGTTGTTTCAGCCAGTGAAAGGGCAACAAACTAAAACTATCAAATCAAGATTTGTGTAGCGTTAATTTTATTTTAACTAATGTCGCAATGCAGCTTTACTGAAATCCAGAGTTAGAAAAAAACTGTACAAGTTAGAAATGACACCCCACCAATGAGCAAACCAAGTACGGAAGAAAGCTCGGAAAGAGGGAGATTCACCCAGCCTCCTCTGGTCAAATTGATTATTGATTATTGATAAGGAGACACTGGACCACCACGTGTGCTGTTATGCTCAGGTATATGGTAGTGATGATAATGGTCATATAATAATAAAAGGTATTTACGGTTCATGCGAGTTTATTGAACCCTTGATTGGATATCAGTTTGTTTTGTATTTGACACGAACATTCTGATGAGCAGTGAGAGCAAATTATAAACCTGTTTGTGACATGATTCATAAAATATTATATTTTCATGTAGGATTTCGGGATCATGTGCAGGTAAATGCTGGTTAAAGCTTATCTCGGGTCTCCAGAACTCATTCGTTTTGTCTCTACACAGAGCGAGCTACTGTGATGGGAAGCTGAAGGCTCCACCAAAACCTTGTGCTGGAAACCAAGGGACGCTTATTTCGGTAAATGAGGACGTCCCCTGTTTTACGAAATAAGACCAGCAGTCAAAGACACTGTGGTTGTGAATAATTTCGACTTCTCTGTACGTTCATAATTCCTGGTTTTGTAGGTTTGCAATGGTATGAGATTTTCAATAGCACACAGACATTAATTTAACGTAACCGTAGATAAGAGACACATTCGCTGCTTTTTATTTTATTCTGAATAACGATTTGGTTCTGCTCACAGGTCGAAGACGTGTTCTATAATGTACCGACTCGACGGAAAGCCTTAAAAAGCCCCAGTGAAGAATACTCCAGGATCGTGGAGGTCATGAGTAGGTGGGTTCCTTACGTTGTCGTTAAAGCCTTGCCTTTCTCATGTGTTAACAATGGGTTGATCCGCAGCAGGTTTGACGAGTACGTCGGCCGATTGTGTAATTTTCGATTTTTGATCTTTTCTCAGATATGCCATTCATAACTCTGGGAAAAGCTTTACTGTAAAAAAGGTAAATTTGTTGTTTAATTTATGGTTTGTTGTTATGATGGAATTTGTGTGGAGTACTAATGTAGTGTTTTCTTCATTGTCTTTCAGCAAGGGGAGATGGTCGCAGAAGTGAAGACTCTACCCAATGCTTCAATTTTGGACAACATTCGAGTGGTGTTCGGAGTGGCTGTGAGCAGGTATTATTTTAAGAACGCAACAAGCATGATCTGAGGATCGCAGGTTCAAATCCCGACTCAGGCTCAGAGGGAGAGCGAAGTTGGCCCAATCTCTCTATCTGGGTGGTTAGATGGAGCTCTCTCCGCACATCACACTCAACATGATGCTGGTTGGCACAAGCATCTGGTAACCATTGTACCAGAGCTGGTAACAATGGTCATGGTGAACAATCTGACCCATAGCAGATCATTCTCAGCTAGTTAACTGTGGTGCATTATGGGGATTTTAATGCCTCATTGTTGTTTGCAGAGAGATGATTGAAGTGGGGTGTGAAGACCAAAAGCTCGCCTTTAAACTGCAGGGATACGTTTCTAATGCAAACTACTCTGTCAAGAAGTGTGTCCTCATCCTCTTCATCAACCGTAAGTGTGGCGATGATGAGGCCGCCGAGGCTTTGTTCACCCTTACTTAAAGGAGTCTTCCGGTTCTTGGTCAAGTGATGTATTTGATGTTCTTTAGATCGCTTGGTGGAATCCAGTGCCTTGAAGAAAGCCATTGAAACTGTCTACACGGCTTATCTCCCAAAAAACACACATCCTTTTCTTTATCTCAGGTATTTCATTTTAGAAACCTGGTATACACCCAGCAAATTCTTTACAACGTCACTAATAATAATAATAAAGCTGATTATCATGCATTAATGCTGCTTTGATTCTGTGATGGTGTTCATGAACTGTTTCCTGATTCTGATTTCTTTCTTTCTAAAAAGCCTAGAAATCGCTCCTCACAACATTGACGTGAACGTGCATCCTACCAAGCACGAGGTGCACTTTCTCCACGAAGACTGCATCATCGAGAGCATTCAGAAACACATCGAGAGTAAACTCCTCGGCTCCAATTCATCGCGCACATATTTCACACAGGTACGCGACGAAACTGGGATATCGTGAAGTGACGTGCCATTTATACCACTTTTGTGTTCTTTGTTCTGAAAGAAAAACAGCCACACTTACCGTACGGGTGCACTTTTACTGCTTACAGCAGGGGAGGTCAACCCTGGTCCTGGAGTGTCAGTCGCACACAGTTATGTGTGACCCTTGGATTACAGTTACTGCTTGTACTGTATCTCAGCTGTTCCTGGACAGTTTGTGTCTCCCTCTAGTGGGCCAATAATGAACTGTTGTTATTTGCAGTTGTACTGGCTTGTTTTATCTGTAAAAATAATGATAATATATATATATTTTTAATTGTTATAGTTAATTTCATGCTCTTATTCATATACCTTTGCACAGACAATATTCAGATCTATTCATGTCTTTTGCGTAGACATGTTACGATTGTGTCCTGCATAACGTTTATGCATTGACACACTTAATACTTGTAACAGCACATTTTTTCTTCTGTAGTTCAGAAGTTTTGGCTTTAGTTGTGATTTCTAAACTGCTGCTGAAAAAAATTTAATAAAATTTAACCTTAAAAAAAAGAGAAATACCACAATAAATGTCCAGGTTTGTACCTGTAAAATGAGTGTAAATGTATTTCACTTTGTCTCCCCCATAGACCTTACTTCCTGGACTTTCAGCCTCTGTTGGTGATGTGAAAGCTTCAAATAGCTCCTCTGCAGACCCAGGAGAACGAGTCTATGCCCATCAGATGGTGCGCACGGACAGTAAGGCCCAAAAGCTGGATGCATTTCTTCAGCCAGTGACTAAGCCTTCCTCGGTCACCACCACTGCCAGCCCCCCAGCTGTTGCTCAGACTACAACTGAGCCAGATGATGCAGAAATCCTGGAAGCCGTGGGTGATGTGGAGTCGGGCGGCTCAAAAGATTTACAGATCGATGGTGTTGGCTCAGAGACTCCACCCAGGTGAGGCGTGTTGTGGTGTAATATGACTTTCTGTAATATGCTCTCACACGTCTCTCGGACTGTTCGAAACATGCCCAAGTCAAGGTGGTGCAGCCTTGCTGATGTGGTTGTCAGAAGGAAAGTGGGTCTCTCAGTGTGTCCGTGTTCCTTCTGTTCTAGGAAACGACCTCATGTTGAGGAGGACAAGGCTGACCTCACAGCAGCCTGCACACCCCGGAGACGCGTCATCAAACTAACCAGTGTGAAGGAGCTTCGAAATGAGATCACTGATCAGACTCACAAAGGTCAGATCATACAGCACCTGGGGTGAATTAATCCTACACCAGTTGGTCATTTACCAGTCACCGTCACTATTAGGGTACTGTGCTTTTAAGGGTACCTCTTAAGGTGCCTCAAGGAACCTTCAGTAAAAGGAGAAGAGTTTCTTCAATCAATCAATCAACAGACCAAGAGGAAGGAACCTTGAGAGGAACTAAGGTTCAAGTGAGGAACCCATCCTTCTCTGGTTGACACCGGAGAGCCCAGACATAACACTGGAGAGCTTTCTTGAAGGTTCCTTTGAAATACCTTAAGAGGTTCCTCCACAGTTTCATACTGAAGATCCTCCAGATGTTCCTCAAGGGTCTTGTATGTTTTACAGTATGTAAGTGAAGCTCCTGCACATCGAAACCTTCATCTCTTTTGTGATCTGGTCAGGTCTGCAGGAGATGTTACAGAATAACTCATTTGTTGGCTGCGTCAATCCTCAGTGGTCTCTCGTTCAGCACCACACCAAACTCTACCTGCTGAACACCACGAAACTCAGGTTAGACACGTGATTCACACTTGGAGATGCATCTATGGTGCTTTGATGGGTGTAATTTTTCATTTTTCTTTTTTTTTTTTTTTGTCCAGCCAGGAGCTGTTTTACCAGATTTTGATATATGATTTTGGTAACTTCGGTGTTCTGAGATTGTCAGTAAGTGTCCCTCTTTTTCCTTTTCCTTTTAAATGAAAGAATACACCATCTCCCAGTATCGGTGGGTGTCCTCCCCACTCAAAACTCAGTTCCAGAAATCCATGTTATGGGCTTGATCACAGGCATGTGGAGGTGGGGCTTAGTGACAAGCTTAGAGACAGCTTTGGATGGATGAATCCAAAGTTGAATTATTTGGACACGGTGACAAAAGAACCGTGCAGAAGGGTCTCTCCATAGAAACCACTCTCATCAAATCACAGCTGAAAGAACCTCCACATGGAGGAGTGGGAACATCTTTTCTAGCCAAAATCTCTTCAAGTCAGTGTCAGAGGCTGGTAGATGGTTAGAGATGGTTGTATGTGTTTAGTTATTGCACCTCCATCTCTCTATATATAGTCCATATGAAGATCAAATGTCCATATGACTAACATGTCCAAGTTCGTGGGTGGAGTAAATTTAATAGAGTGAATTTGTGGCATTGCAGAGCCCAGCTCCATTGTATGACTTGGCCATGCTGGCACTGGACTCTGAGGATAGTGGCTGGACGGAGGAGGACGGGCCAAAGGAAGGACTCGCCCAGTACATCGTAGATTTCCTAAAGAAGAAATCTGAAATGCTGGAGGATTATTTCTCTTTGGAGATTGATGAGGTCAGTGGTCTTAAGGGGGAGGCTGTCCACTCCCCTGTAGTTGGAACAGGTGTAGGATACGTTTTACATTGTTGTATAAAATATGATTTATGCTCTAAAATGTAAAGAGCATCTTTTATCTTTTGGTGTTAAACCTGTTTTGTTCCATCTTAAAAGTTTTCCAACCTGCTCACAGTTGATCCTCAGTAATCAGGGTTGCTGTAATTAACTAAATCAATTCATTTAGCCATTAAAAATGTCAAATTGTTATAAAAATATCAGCTCTGCAATTGGGAAACCCTGGCTTAGAGGTTGCTTGGTGCTTTTTCATCAGTAGGTGGCACTACAGTGCATTTTTCAACATTAAATGTGATCAGTATTTGAATTTGTTCAGTGACCTTTAGATAATAACATTATGACCACCTCCTTTCTCCACTCACCATCCTATCAGCTCCTCTGATCATACAGGAGCACTTTGTGGTTCTATAAACAGACTGTAGTTCATCTATTTCTCTGCAGACTTTATTCTCCTCCTTTCACCCTGATCTTCAATGATCAGGACCCCACAGGACCACCACAGAGCAGCTGTTATGTGGGTGGTGGGTCATTCTCAGCACTGCAGTCACACTGACATGGTGGTGGTGTGTTAGTGTGGGTCATGCTGGTACGAGCGGATCAGACACAGCAGTGAACTACAGTCTGTAACTAGAGTGCTCCTGTACAGTCAGAGGAGCTGATAGAAACTAGGAGGTGGTCATAATGTTACGGGGTAGTTTCAGATGTTTAAGTCTTATTTATCTGGCCAAAGTAAACAGTTCTCCATTCTAAGGCACTTTGGAGGCTCAGATCTGATTTGAGCCACTTTCATAGATCATCGTATATCGGATTCAATTTGTGGACCAGCAACATGAATATGAATGGATTTCATGCATCTTTTTGGGTCCTGAAAGGAAAGTCTGTTCACTCCGGTGGCCGAAATGAATGAAGAGAGATGAAAATAATGGGAGCTGAAGGTCTGATTATAGTTTCGGAAACATTTTACATCACTGATAAAACCTGAGGTGGGGTTTCCTCACATTTGATTGGCCGTTTCTGTTTTAAGGTGGGACTTTATCCATAAACAGCCACCATGTTGGTGACCAGTTCGCTCATATATAACTATAAACCCATGTACGTGTGCCGTTTAGTGCTGTCACTTTAAAAACCCTCTCTTTGTCTTGTAGGAAGGGAACCTGACTGCTCTTCCACTTCTGCTGGACAACTACACTCCTGCTATGGAAGGACTTCCTCTGTTCATCCTACGCCTGGCCACCGAGGTTTCACACCCTGTTACAGTTCATAAACCAATCCATTAAAGCAGGGTTTCTCAGCCTGTGGACGCTGAAGTGCTGTCTGGTGGACGCTGAGAAGCCCTGAACTAAAGGATGGAATGGAACATTGTACAGTACCTAGACGTGTCTGAAGAGTGGACTTCTCGTTTTTGAATGCAGGTGAACTGGGACAGCGAGATCGAGTGTTTCCGGGACTTCAGCAAAGAATGCAGCCATTTTTACTCCATAAGAAAACAGTACATGCTAGAAAGTGAGGCAGAAGACTGTCAGGTAAGCTGCACACCCAGCTCACCATCCAGCAATCGAAGGTTATGTCCCCGATTAGCAGCATTAATTATCAACGCCTGTGTTTTTTAAGTGGCATCAAATCAGAATGTCAGTTCCACGACTGAAGGAAGCTGCAGGATTGAATTTCGGAAGTTATTCAGATTTAAATGTCATGTCCCTGAACGCAGAGACATTCGTGGCCAGTATGAAGAGACATTTATGAACGAGGCCCTAATAAACAGTCCATCCGTTTATTAATAAAGGAAATAATCAGCACAGTAATCATGAAAGTCATCGTTAGCTGGTTACAGTCGGAAAGAGCTCCAGCCAATGAGCAGCTTTCTTTCTTACTGATGCATGTAAAAGTACCCCTTTTAAAAAGAACGTAAAATACACGTCCACAGAGGTCTGGACACTCGTTCTAATGAATGCATCAACTTTAAGTTCCACAGATGTGCAAGATGGCTTGTCTAGTCCCTGTAGAGAAGTTCTGATAGAATGGATAAACAAACATGAACTTATTGACACCGTGTCTGCTGGGTAAACCAAGATTTGGCGTTTCCCTCTGGGGTTAATAAAGTATTTCTGATTGATACTGTAAACTGGGAGAGTTTTTAAGATGGTTATTGTACCATGAAAATCTCCTACCTTCGCAACCCTGCTGAGATATCACCTCATGCTTCGGTCGGGGCCAGAGGAGAAAGACTGTGACTTTTAATTACATTGACCGAATTGCATGTTCTTGCAGGACAGTGAGCCAACCTGGCAGTGGAAGGTTGAACACGTCGTCTTCAAAGCATTCCGCTCCCTCCTGAGTCCTCCGAAACACTTCAGCGAGGACGGCAGCGTCCTCCAAATCGCCAACTTGCCTGACCTCTACAAAGTGTTCGAGAGATGTTGAGCCTCTACCACTGTCGTGATTGGATTATTAATATCCCACAGGCATTCCGCCCTGACTTCAGTGAACAGACGGGAAATACCCGTCTTGGTTTTCCCACAATCCGGGATCTCAAATGTCTGGAACATTTGGACACTGGTATCCTTTTGAATCATACTTTTTTTTCCTCTGTTAAATATGTTTTTTTAGCAAATAAATATTTTTATGGCAGCATCTGCAGTCTCTGAATGTGGTTGTCTGTTAATAATTATTCTATTATTTTTTTTTTATATATATCCAGGATTTTAACCTTAGATTTGGGTTTTACCAACACCGTGCCACAGGTAGTGTATGGGTGACAGCTTGAGGAGTCTGGGGTTGAGGGTTTGGTCTCCACTCTGGTCTCTGTCTGTAAGGAGTTTGGTATGTTCTGCCTGTGTCCACACAGGATTCCTCTGGGTACTCCGGTTTCCTTCCACCTACCAAACATGGTAGGTGAACCGGGCAGCAGGTCCAGAGGCTACCCTGATTCACTGGATGCACAGCAGGAATCCCCTGGACATGGAGCCAACACTTCACAGGGTATCGCACACGAGCATGCGTTGCGAGTTCGATCTTTGCTCCGGTAGCTGTATGCGATGAGTTCAGCATGTTCCCGATTCGTCTGTGTGAGTACTGCTGAATTATTCACACACCAGCACTTCATTAAGCATCATATTAGTGAAAAAACACTTTCATAGTGCAGGACTCCTCCAAATACCGCCGCTGTGAAATCTCCACGTGAACTACAGTTCATTCACAGTGACCCGTCTTAATTACCAGGCTGTTCACATTCATTCAACGTTTCTAACGTTCGTGGGTTCGAATGCAGGATCATGCTTCTCACCATTGGCAGCTGGGGTGCAGCGGGAGAGAAATTGGGGGGTGGGTAGATGGTGCTCTTCCCATATCACATACAAGTGTGCTGCTGGTCGCCACAGGTGTCTGCTGACCATTGCGTCAGACCAGCAAGTGGGATGGCTGCCAATGGTGGTAGGCAATCGTCACGTGACTCGGAGGAAACGTGGACGATTTCTCCCCCCTGGCGCCAAGAGCAGGGCACGTAATGTGGGAAAAGCTTAACGAGGTGTCGAGTACATGCGCTGTAGTGAAACGTCGTCAGTCTGGGCCATTTAATGTTCAGGTTGTACTACCTGTACTACAAGCCTACTCTAAGCAGTGTCACATGGTGCGACTCCTCACATCCTGTACACTGTTTATAGGGGTCAGTGCTGGTTTTCTTGAAATTCCCGGGTTAACAGAAACACTCCGGACAAAACCATCCTTTCCATTCACTCCAATTTACACATTTATTTTCAGGAAATATTTTAAATATTTTGGAAAAACAAATGAAGAACTCACTGAAACCATAGCAGAACTGGTTTTATATCCAATCAGACTGAAAATCCCTATATTAAATACGTTGTACCGATTTTTTTTCCTTTATAATGCAAACCCTTAGTGTCCCTGTGAACAAAGGCACATTGCTGTGAACATACATCAACGTGTAAGAGCTGTGTGAAATTCGTTTAAAATACACTTTTATACTCATTCATGCAACTTATCGGGGGAGGGGGGACAGGAATCGAGGAGGAATCAAGCACCCAATCCAAGCAATAAAACCCAGGTGAATGACACGATATACAAAGCTTTCAACACAAAATACCAGCAAAAAGGTCCTCAGATTCAGAAGCAAAAAAATTTAAATCCTAACCACAATCATTTAGACGCTCCCTTCCTGACAATCAGGTGTGAACCGGTCCACTGTTTTTGGTTTTATCTACGATGAAACGGGACTTCTTTGTTGGTACCCGGTGTGTTTCTTTCCTTTTTTGGTTTCCCACACAGGAACGGTGTGTTAGGGAGCAGGAGCAGCATTTGCAGTGTATGGCAGAAAAGTCTTGACTCGAGAAAGATGGTTAAGGGCTTTTAAGATTGTGCAGTGGCCACGGCCAAGTCTCGTCACTGCTGAGAGAGAAGGGCGTTACGGTTGGCTTTCATCTTCTCCAGGCGCTTCACGAGGTGGTTGTTAGTCATCTCCATCTCCTCGATTTTGTCCAGTGATGTACGCAGCTGCAGAATGAACAGAGAACAACCGAATCAGTAATGGAGCTAGAGCTGCGCACCGTCCAGCCGAGAGATAGACGTAGGACATCTGTGTTTCTTGGACAAAATCGAGTTTTTGCAGGGACACCTGCACGTCATAGAAACATGCTCACGCTATGATCAGTTTTGGACTATAAATACCTGCAGCGTGTGCGACAGGATTCAAAGAGGGAAGAGGTTGGTACAGTACAGTGACCGTCTCTTGTTGGACGTGTGGAAATACGTGGGTCACACAGCAGATGTTAATGATGTCATTGTGAAGGAGCTTCTCCTCAGGAAGACCAAATCATTAACATCTGCTTCGTGAGCCGATTTCCACATGCAGGCTCCGCCTCTTCTCGATCTATGAATCCTGTCACACACACTGCAAGTATTTACAGCCCAACCCTCCTTGTGCATCATCTGAACTTAGCTCAGACTTACTTGGGACTTTAGTTCACTTATTTAAACAGTACATTATTTAAACAATTACCACGTGCTTCTAACTACTGTGATACTTGTGTGGAGGAATGAGAGCATTGCTGCGTGGATCCTTACCTCCCTCTGAAGTTTTCTTTTCTCAGCTTTCAGCTCATCTTCAATCTTCTCAGAGTTATCAGCTGCTGCTTTGTATCTTAATACCTGGCCTTCAAGTCTGCTGATCTACAGACCAAAAAAATGGCCCACAGCTGTATAAGTGCATGCAGAACTACAGCGCGGATCAACCACCTTGTTTCCGCTCTCACTGTCCAGTTTATCAGATCCTCTGACCACACAGGTCAGTTCTCTTTTTTTTTTGTCTAGTCACACTGACATGGTGGTGTGTGTGTGGGGGTTGTGTTGGTACAAGTGGATCAGACACAGCAGTGCTGCTGGAGTGTTTAAACACTGTGTCCACTCACTGTCCACTCTATTAGACACTCCTACCGCGTGTCTCCACCTTGCAGATGTAAAGTCAGAGACAGAACCTCATGTTTCTGCAGTTTGTGGTGGTCATCCTCTAGTCCTTCATCAGAGCTCACAGGACGCTGTCGGCAGTCCAGCAGTGACACTGAGGGGTTTAAACACTCCATCAGCACTGCTGCGTCTGAGGAACTCGTACCAGCACAACACACACTAACACACCACCACCATGTCAGTGTGACTGCAGTGCTGAGAATGACCCACCACCTACATAATAGCTGCTCTGTGGTGGTCCTGATGAACTACAGTCTGGAACTACAGCGTGCTCCTGTATGATCAGAGGAGCTGATAGGATGGACAGTGAGAGCAGAAACAAGGTCCTAATCTTATGGTTGATCAGTGTTCACACAGACACCTCTGGGCCACTTGTTCCTGCTGTGTGAACATAAATGTAAAGCAGTCTACACCTCGAACACAGGGGTACGTAATACAGTGCGTGTCATATGTAGGTCACACGCATGACTGCAAAAATCCAAGCAAAACCTCAGAAGACAAATTCATTTACATTCTGCAAATATTAACAGGAATCAAAGTTTCCACTTACATTTTGTTCCATTGTACCCATTTCCTGTTCTGCCTTCGACAGCTTGAATTTATATTCACTAATTTGTCGGTTGGCATCTCCTACAAAAGGCAAGAAGCAGATCATGTCTCCATTAAAGCCATAAACTTAATTAAATTCCAACAAAAACGATTCCACGTTTGAAGCAGAAATGAACCAAGTTCATGTATTTTTCTTAAAACTCACCTGATAAAAGAAAACGTAATTCATTATACCTTTAATAAAAACATCTGAATCATGAAATGAACAATTAACATGTCAATATCTGGTGAATTTTCAGTTCATTTACCCAAAACTTTAATATTGAATCCTTTTACTCGTTGGGAGCTTTATTTACAGTGAGCTCTCGAACTGTTACTGTCCTCCTGTGATCACGTTGATGGGATTGTTTGACCTGCGTGTCATTTTATATTTATATTTCAGTGAAACAGAGCTATATAGAAACACTGGAACTTCAAAAATAAGTGTTTGATTTTCCCCACTGAGCGTGGCTTCCACAGCTGTATTCATTTAGTGTTGGTTTCTTACACGTTTGTTAAATCTGTTGTCAATCATATTGCACTTACTCTGCATTTCAATTACGTGCAAGTCGGTGCCATTTTCCATCCGTTCTCCCTCTGTGTAAACACTTTCCATCTTAGAATGTTTCTGTCGCTCTTCATCCAGCTGCAGTTTAAGTTTCCTGATCTGCAAGAGAGAAAAATCCACGATTTTAGCTTGAACACATTAACGTTCATTAAAACGAATAATAATTTCCATCTTCATTCGAATGGCTCCAGCTGTGTTCACGAGAACATGCTCAGTGTGTCATACCTGGGCTAAAAGTTCATCTTTTTCCTCAGCCAGCTTTCGTAGCCGAACATCTGTTCAAAGAAAAAAAACATCTAAATTCAAGGATCCGATACGTCGGAAAATTCAACCTCGTATAGGTCGTCCCAGCCTAACGGCATTCAACACACGGTTTAGATCTCCTTTGAAAAAGCATAGAACAGAAATGATCATCAGTACATGACCTCACTAATACTGATGGACGACTGCCATCCAATCCTCACAGCAAAGTTCCAATATCTGGGGAGCATTCCTACTTCTGTCCTGCCTTCCTACTGCCCTTCACCTACTGAAGACCATGGAGGAATCCAGAGCCGTTCATATATGACATTGACTACCGAAGAACTGAGCCAATTATGTCGTTTGCTGTCACCACACCCCTAATACTCCTCAGCCAATCACAGCTGCAGCACAGAGAGACAACATATATATGCAACTCGGTCCATTTAAGTTCATCGAGAACATTTAAACCCCTGCTTTTTAGAGAAAACTGAACACATGACGGCAGTGAAGTCACGCCAAAGTCGAAAGTGTGCTCTCCTGTTCCTTCTGCTGGAAGCTGCTTTGTTGGGCCTTTCAAACAGCTTCATCTCAGATGGCCTCTCAAAAACAGTTTCCGGGTCATGAAGGAGAGGAAGAGAATCGGTAGGACAAAGCACCTCTCGTATGAAGCCTCCTCAGATCAGTTGAGCGACTAATTTTTTATCCATACTCCTGATTTCTGAGGAACGTCTCAAACATCTACACACAATGTAGGCCTTTAAAATAATGGCCATGTTTATAAGAGCCCACCAACAGCCCGCAATCAGCCTCTGTACATAAAGTGCAGATAACATCTACTGATATTAATGTTGTTTCTGCTGAAAGTCCTGCCAAGCTTAAATATTTATTCAAACTCTTGCCAGAAAGAGCTGCGTTTATCGTCCCAGTATAGTATTCCTATACTGGCAAAATTCATCTCTGACCAGTCTACTCAAAGAACAGGCTCAGCTAGCAGTGCCTAAAATTAGAACCAAGCACAGTGACGTAGCCTTCAGCTGCAACCAGCTGTCAGATAAACTCAAGATATGTGCCAAACTTGACATTCCTGAATCCAGACTAAAGAGCTTATTTTTACTTGTTTATCCGAATTATGTTTAATTTGTAATAACACTGTTATTGTTTCTGTATGAAATTCACTATATAAATAAAGCACGTTTTAAATGATCACAATAATTAGAAACGTTAACAAAAATGTGATGCTGGCCAGCACAGGCATACGCTGTTGTATCTGAGGGACCCGGCCCTTTCCTACAAGTGCGTTGGCTGTCCAGCAAGGACATGTGCTCGTCCTCACCCTCCTAGTGTCAGAAGTGTCCCATGTAATCGGGGGTTGGGTTATTGGGACTTCCAAAATTGAGGGGAGAATTTGGTTTAAAAAAAGGAACGGGATGTACGTGAACGTGTGCAGAACAGTTGCGGAGCCATAAAACAACAGTTTCACAACAAAAAGAGCCAATCAGCTTGGTTACGGATAAAGTCTGGACCTTAATAAACAAAATAAGAGTCCCTGTTTAAGCTGTAGCTGGAGTGTGTCAAAATAAAAATATGGTTTAAAACGCAGTGCATTATGGTAGTTACAGATTAGCTGTTTTGCTGAACGGGTGGAAAGTTAAACTCGTTCATAAAATATAATAAAAACAAAAATTCAGTGTTGACGTCATAGATTATATCAATGAATTGCTATCCCCAAAGAACACGTCTTTACAGCAACGCTGCCTCGGACTTACCTAGAGGTCCATCTCCTGCTGACTCCAGGACTTGTGCAGCTTCCTGTGTGACAACAGTGATCCCTGAGGTGAGGGGCTCATGGTTGACATCACCGTTGGGAGTACCCTCGGGAATGATGACCAGTCCGTGTTTCTGCAGGGAGCAGAGCCATGAAAATCAGACAGATTTAATAAACGTTAAACTGATTTACAAAAGAGAGTTGGTCATTTATTGACTACACACACAAACACACACAATGCTTGGTCCCTGAATGGGTACAGAACCTCTGGACTAAGAGTAGGCTTTAAAAAGGACATCATCTTCACATCAACGTTGTGTTGAAGCAGTAGTTCACAAACTTGTCCTCAAGAACCTTCTAGATGGTCCACATTCAGGCTCCATCAGCCTGATAACTGAAATTGAGCATGAATGCGAACCCATCCCCGGCCATCGGTTCCAGTTTGAGAACCACTGCTGTAAAGAATGATTCACCGAAAGGTTCTCCAGAAAACCACACATGGTTCTTCTTTGGCAGAGGTCTACAAAGCCTCTCTCAGCACCTTACATACTTTCAAATGATCTACAAGTCGTAGAGGAAAGGTTAACAACATACAACAAGCCATAATTAAGAAACGTTCTTCTCAGAACTGGCTTTTTTGTCCTTTTCTGGGTTTATCAGGCTCCATCTCTGACCTACCTCTACTGTTCTGGATTTCCCCTTGAGGTCAGCCAGCTCATCTCTGAGCTCGTCCCTCTCATTCCTAATGCAATCAAAGTACTCTTTCTGTCTCTCTAAGGCCTGGCCAACAGCAGGGCAGGAAAAGAGAGAAGAGGCATGAGGAGAACAAGTGGAGAAGGGAAGGCCACAAAGATACAAGGCAACACATGATGGACAGCATGCACGGAATAAAAGCAGATTCGCACTCTCGAACACGCAAACAGTCGCAAGCGCAGAAAGACAGCAAGAACAAGATGGCAACGCATGCCAATTCAGGCAAAGAGAGCGAACACTCGGACTGGCAGTGCATCAATACCAACTAACTGGTCTAATGGTGCTTTTCCACTGCCAGGTACCTACTCTACTCGCTTCTGATTGGGGTACTCACGTCATGTAGTGCAATGTAGAGTAGAGATGAGTAGATTAGAGGAGTGTAGTCAAGTTGAATAGTTGTTAGACAAGATGAGTAGTGTAGAGTGTAGAGTAGAATAGTGTACAGTAGTGCAGTCGAGTGTAGAACAGAGTAGTGTAGTGTACAGTCAAGTAGATAAATGTAGTGTAAAGTACAATTGTAGAGCTCAAAAGATTAGTGTAGGCGAGTAGAGTAGGTACTATGAGTAGGTACAGGAGCCATGACTGATCCACTGGACAATTGTCTATCTATGTAATTAGGGTAGAGGTAGTAGGGTACTACAATGTCTATCGGTAACTGTTTTAAAGGTTCCTCACACACAAACTAAATTCTGACGGACTGCAGCAAAACGCTTTCTGCATGCACATCACATTCAGTCCGAAGCTTCGGATTACCTTGTCGATTTTCATCAGACTGGGTAGCAACATACAGTTGTGAGAAAAAGTTCATGAACCCCGAGGAACTCTCTCCATTTCTAAATAAGCAACACCTAAAACGTGATCTGACCTTCGCAGAAATCGGAATGAAGCAACAGAAGGTGGCGACAGCACGGTGATGAAGCCATGAAGAAATGAGCCGTGCTGTTATTTCACAAATCACAACCTCGAGTTTTCTACAGCATTTCTATAGTTTGGAAAAAAATCACAAAAGAAAGGAATCAGCTAATGCTAGCAGCTCCGCTAACAGCTTCATCGTTATCCAGAAGCAGAGCCAGAGAGCTTCTCTAAACTACATGTGTTGGAACTGCTGGTCTGGAACTGGTCTAGAGCTGCGGCTGGCTTTTCGGCTTCACGCATCTCACATATCTGGGGAGTCATCACATATGATGGTGTTGCTTGTACCACAACTAGGGGTGACTAACAGCCCAGCGATATAGGCGGGACATCCTGCGACCATGTGTTGCCTAGCAGGGCTTCCAACGGACATTTTTTAACAGGGAAATGGGCCCTCACAGTAAGAGTTTCCTTCCAAGAACGTCTCCACCAGATTGCAGCACTTCTATGTCCTGCCAAGTCGCCAAATATATGCCAATCAAGCATTTATGGGAGCAACTGGGACACCATAACAGGGACAACCTATTTGAGTGTGCAGGATCTACAGGCCCAGCTGCAACAGTGGGCAAATGTGCCTAAAGCACTTCAGCTGCTGACCAGTCCTACTTATCAGGAGCAAATTTACAGCACCGTGTAGAGATGATGGAACAAAATAATCATAAAATGGATGGAGCTCCACTCCATTTTTGCATGATAGCAGCAATATTTGTCTGTTTAATGACTACGATGAAGATCAGATCACATTTTGTGAGTCGCTGAACAACAAACTGTTGCTAACCATTCACAAACTTTCACACAACTGTAAACAGACACACAAACTGACCAATCAACTCTACTGAAATTAGAACATGCATGTGGTCCAACTCAGTTTATGGTTCTAAGTGGAGTAGTTCTGTTATTCCGATTCTGGTCCTGAAACCTTCATACCGCAATCTTTTTGTCCTTCCAATTAACCGTTTCCTGCAGGTCAAACACCTCTCTGGTGAGGGTATCTAACTTGAGCTGAACGGTCTGTTTCTCCTAGGAGGACAGTATTAAAATGGAAAGGCATGGAGTGGAAGAGAGGACAGAAACAGGACAGGACAAATCAACATAATGGTGTTGAACACAAGACGAGACAAAAATTGAGAGAAAGCAAACTGGAAAGTAATGAGAATGACAGTACGTGGGCCAGAGTTCTTTACCTCACATCTTCA
This sequence comes from Acestrorhynchus altus, assembly GCA_034509495.1. Classification (NCBI taxonomy): domain Eukaryota; kingdom Metazoa; phylum Chordata; class Actinopteri; order Characiformes; family Acestrorhynchidae; genus Acestrorhynchus; species Acestrorhynchus altus. Next base: position 2,433,380 of record CM067506.1, on the reverse strand, counting down.
AAAGCCTCAAACTGCTGAACTCACAGCAGGTATGAAGGAAACAAATCTCACCTCGATAAGTTCATCGCGCTGACGGAGGCCGTCTTTCAGCTCCTCTTGTTTATGCAGCAGGACTGTACATGTGTGCTTTTGCCTCTCTAACTCCTGAAACAGAAGGTTACAGCTGATGCTGAAACGGGTTCGATTACTGATTACAACGTGCAACAATCAAACAACTTCAATGTGTAATTAGAACTGCTATAATAATCCAATGTTGTCTCCCTTCTGAAACTAAGATCTACAGACTAAAAGAGGAGTGTGGTGGTGGTGGAGGTGGTGGTGGTGGGTGGGGCCCCCCCGCCATGCTACGCTCATTCCTAATGTATCGCACATGGGGCCGATCCCCCGTGGTGGACTGCAAACACATCAGAGGTCCACATTTATGTAAATCAGAAATAAAGATGGGCAGCAACCAGACGTTTCACGATAATCTTATTTGGACGATATATTGTCCTAGAAAAATTGTGATATTATTGTCATAATAATAGTATCATCACCATACTAACTTAATTACACCCTTTCATAACGCAGTGAATTTACAAAGTTACGACTATTCAAATGGATTCGGAATATAAATGTTTAAATATCCAGCATAAATAGAGCACGACTAAAATAAAACCACTGTTCTTAAATAAAGTCATCGTACCGGTGTTTTGAGGAGTGTGTATGATTTCCATAGTAAGTATTTAAAGATATTTTTGGGCACCATACCAGAAAATGCACCCAGCAGAAGAACAGTTACGATGTTTGGAGCCTAAATCACATAAATAACTTGAGAGTAAAAAAGGTGATAAGAAGTTGTTTTTGTATTTCTATAAAACAGTATGGTCTGATTGTATACTGCCCACGAGCGAAACAGAATAATACTGTCATATTTAGTAGTGGCTCATTCACATTCAGAAAATGTTCCCACACCGGAGCTGGAATGCAGCTTTGAACTCACTCCTCCAAACTTGGGGGAAACACAGTAATTAGCTATTAACTAATGATATTTTCTATTGGAATGTGCAGTAAAATGCAATATTTATATAGAAAGTAATATTTGGTAAATAAGACACCAAACGTTCTCAAATTACTGAGTTAGAGCACACGTACCTTCGACTTTTCCTCAGTTTCCCTGCGTAATTCCGACATTTGCTCCTCCATTTCCTCAATAATGTCCTTAAGCGTGTCCACCTGATAGATGAGGTTCGCCTTATCGTTGTCAAGTTGTGCGTTAGATACCATGGCCTTCTTATACTTCTCTTCCACTTCAGACAAGGATTCCTGCAAGCACAAAAATACCTTATTATTAAAAACTGTTCAGTAATACGCGAAACGTTTTTTTCTAGGCGTTTTGAAAATGAAACTAATACAACCAGTTTAAAAAAATCAATGACCCTCAAACTGAAGGTTTGGGAAAACTATTTACTAAAATTGTACAGAATAAAACAGTTTAGTTGTGAATCAGAGTGAGAACTAGCTAATCATGCAGGGTGTACTACACGTGGCTACAGTTTAGACTAACATGTGCCAAAAGAATCTGAAATAGAGAAACTTGACCCACTTTCAAATACCTGGAGTGATTTAACTGGGGAAGCACCCAATATTACACAGCTGATATTATTGGTGTTTCGGCCGAATCAGTGTCAAGACAGAACCTGCATTGAGTGAGAAGCTTTTTTTTTTTTTAAATGTCATCTGAGTGGAATCTGGTGGTGTTCACGTTTTAATAATATGTTCAATGCATTGGACATAAAATATTTTAAAATCATTTTAAAGAATTAAAAAAATCCAGAAAATAGACAAAATTCCACCTTAAATGGTGTAGAAGCGACAGGCGACAGAAGGTAGGTGCTATTTTAAGGTGGAACAGTAATATAACTCCAGCCACATGAGCAGCCATGTTTGTTTACAGTGTCACTAATGTTCTACTGAGGACCGACACTGACCAACACTGTTTACTGGAGGAAGCCGTTTGGATGAACTAGGAATTACGGCTGATTGTTGAGTCACATCTGAAGTTGAACGTTCTTCACCAAACTTTTTAACCCACGTGGAACCATACCAACCATGGTTAAGCCATTGAATCCTACTGGTGGGGCCATACTTCCTAAAGCCTGAAGAATGTCATTTGTAGACACCGTTCTGCTGAATCATCCAGAAGGGGTTCAATTTTAGTTTTTAGGCTGCAGTTTAGGCCACAGTTCGGTATTCAGCCATCGCCTCAATTTGTTTTTGCTCAGTTTCGGCCCAAAAAAATCATATCAGTGCATCACTAGAAACATCTAACATCTCACGAGGAGCTTTATTCTAGGTCAGGTCTGTTCAGATTTACTACTTAATGTTTCATAGTGAACTTCTGATCGAATCATGTCCAGACTGGTCCAAAATGAGCAGTGAATATGGAGTGCTCTAAATTCTCTATGAGAGGTAGGCCTGCCACATCCAGGTCAGAAACCAGGTCAGAAACTAGGCCAAAAAGCGTGTCCTCCTGAGTGCAGCATCAGGTCAAGTCTCTGCCTGTACACTACAGAACACTTCATTGGTTATTCCAGGGTGACCCAGAGCACTGACCTTACCTCCAATCAGGCTACCAGACTATAGGTGATGAGAGAGTTTCATGCAAGGTTCATGCTTTCACACAGGTGAGAGTAGGGCTGTCACCATCGAAACGACAGTAATCCTGACGATCACAGAAACGGTACTCCGCACCGTGCTTTCACGGAAGCTACATTTTACTCAGGATGTTAGTTGATGGTGCAATTGTGACAGCCCTAAAGAAGAGTTACCAAAATCAGGGGTGTGTTGGGGAGTGTTGGGGAAGGCTTTGGGTGGGTGGGGGTTAGTCGGATATCACTCCACAGTGAGGAGGAAGAGAAGGCATGCACTGAGCTCAGGCCCCTCTACCTTCAGCTCTTTAAGCCCCTGCATGTACCGCCCCTCTACATCCTGAATCTGGTCCTTTAGATCATAGATGTCCTGTTGAGGAGATTGGAGGAGTGACTGGGGTGAAGGTGAAAGGAAAAGCAGGAGAATCATGGATGCTGTCAGAGCACCAGGGCTGGACACACTTTACCCTGAGGAGCTGACAGGACAGTGACCGACAGCCAGGAGATCACAGCCAGCTTAAAAATATATAAGTTAAAACGAGGGGAAAAAATACAAATGGGTCTGTCCGGAGTCCTCCAAACAAACCTTCTGAAGTTCAGCGGTACAGAGTGGTGCACAAGTGAAAACATGGAGATGTTTCCACTTCCTGTTTGTGAACAAGCAGCTGAAAGTAAGAGGAAAGGACAGAACTTACCGCACAGGTTACCTGTACCTGACTGAGGGGCTATTTGTCTCTACAAAACAGCAAATATCAAAAAAACACACATTTCACAATGACAATTACAGTATATTGCAGATGAACCTGTAAATAAAAACCAAATAAATTCATTCATTCATTCACTGCTGCCCCGCAACTAACCCCCCCTGGCTGGCTACCACGTGCACTGTGCTTCGGCCGCATCCGTGTCCACACTAGGTATGACCAGCCTCAAAGAAGTTAAAAGTTGTGATTCTGACACTGAATGATTAATAACAAATGCTGCCTAAATAAGTAAATAAATAAATGAATTATTTGGCATCAGACCTTTTAATGAACTCGTTCTGCTTTGCTTCACCAACGTTGCACTAAAAACACAGCTAATGAGAAGGAGAGAGCAGGTCTTACCCTCAGTTCACTGAGAGAGGCGTCGGGGTCAGCAACGACACTGGTCATGTTGCCACTGCCTCGTCTGGAAGACGTGCCGCCCAGAGAGGCCAGAGAGGCAGCAGAGAGGCCTGGAGTGGCACATCGAGACGATGGCTGCGAAACAGGGTTAGAGACATCACTCAGCAGACAGCGGGAGTCAGTCTGAACGTGTGATATAACGGAAATTCTATTTTTATTCTAAATTATTCTATGTTAAATGCCAAGTACACATACAATCACTCCTTTTAGATCACCAACATGTGATATTTATAAACTGAAAGGAGACTGAAATTACTACAACCTTACCATACAACTTGTTTTTTTTCCTTTGGGGACAGAAGGGGTGTCCACATACACTTGGACATGTATCGTATATAAAGCAGTGTTAGGATATAAGACTCAAACTAACCCACAGTAAACCCCATCCCTCTTTAACTCGTCTCAGAACGAGCGCAGCGCTGATAACTACGCCCGTCCGTGCTTAACCTTCATTCTAAGATGAGTATGTGGATTTAGAAGAATGCTTTAAATAGTTGCCCTACCGGAGGACGCAAAGCCAAACCCATTCTCACATTCTGGCAATGCAGCTACATATTCCTCTAAAACGCCCTTCAACCAGATAAAAAGGAATTTAAACCCATATAAGGTCACTTTTAGACGGTTATTTGAAGCAAGTGAAATGGACATACACAAGCACTGCTGAACAAGCGACAAGAAATACACAATACTTCAAAAAGTACACGGGCAGCTTCTCATCATACAGCGGTATGCAAATGTTTGGGCACCCCTGGTCAAAATGGCCGAACCGTTAAGGTTGAAGATGAAACGCTTTTCAACATTTTAAGCAACACTAGTGCATAGTTTCTGTATCCCCAGGAGATGAGGGTGCTCAGATAACTATGACTGAGGTCTCAGACCTTAATTAACCATGGCTTGGACACAGTCATCGTTAGGAGGTGATGCAAATTTCAAAGCTTTATAAAAACCCAGACTCCTCTAAACCTGTCCCAAGCAGCAGCCATGGGTTCTGCTAAGCAGCTGCCTAGCACTCAGAAAATAAAAATGGTTAAGGCCCACAAAGCAGGAGGTTATTAGAAGATAAAGTGCTTTAAGGTTGCCATTTCCTCAGCTCGAAATGTAATTAAGAAATGGTCATTAAAATTTACTTCTTATTCGCAGATTTGGCTTATGATCAATCTGAGTAAGACGACATAGTAGATATTCTATATAGACATGGTTTTAACACATTTAAATCAAAACGTAGGACGGTTATGTTTAAGGCGTCCATGCACCTAGAGTAGTGCACCAGTACAGGAACAACCCTGCCCACCTGCTCCACCAGCATCAAGATGTCAACAACATCTTATGTGGTTTGGACCAAAACAATGAAACAAGTATAGACACCTCCGTCACGGTTTCATTTTTGGATTATCGGTTTAATCAGAGGCACCGAAGCCCAGACAAGATGATGTTCACCAGAAGGTAATCGCACTCACCCGGCTGAAGGAGTCCGAGTACTGCTTGTCACACTTCTCTTCCAACTAGAAAAAGAAGGAAATTTTAAGTCAGTACATGTTCAACTTCAGACTGTAGACCTGCGAATGGGAAGGGAACATGATCTTGTTTCCAGTATCACTTTAATACCACTGAAATGGTAAAGGTTTATTGGCTACAGACCACAATACAGGCAATCAGGTAATAAACACACAAACGCACATCAAATCAACAAAAAATCAGTTTCCCTCATGAGGAAACGCAGGATCACAGTGCTATTGGGAAGGAAGATGATGGTTATCAGGATCGATAAATGAGATCAGAGGCAGCAACACCAACTCTGAGACACACGAACACACGTTAGATATTCACATGCCGCTTCGGGTACTATGGGTAATATGGACACATGGAGTCAGCCGCCACTGCAGCATTGCTGGGCAGCCAATGAGCTCAGAGAAAAGCGCCGGATCCCCAGCTCTGACACATGAGCCAACAGACAATGTGGCCAATTGTGCTCACTCAGACTCGAGGTTCACATACTTAACTGAAATACACCAATAAGAAATACTAATATGAACCCAAAAACATGCCCGATTAGAAACATAAAATGATCTAATTCATATTATCCTAAATTCAGTTAAGAGGTTAGGCGTCCTGGAGACTCTGACTGTTGCAGGTTAGCAGGAGTCCACAGCAAGGCATGCAGCACATCCGTGTGCAATCACTTACGCTGTCCAAATCTGGGATGCTCAGATCATCCAAGTCAGAAACAATACTCCCTCTGCGGTTGGAGCGACTGAAATAGTCAGCAGCAGTCGCGCTCACATCAGAAATATCGGACGACTACAAGGTAAAGGAAGGGAGAGATGGAGAATGAAAATCTAACAGTACAGTATCTAGCTTGTGTACTTCAGGGGTCGCCACAGTAAATGTAGTTTCAGGAAGGGTAAGAGTTACGGTTTCCTAGGGCTGAGCGATATATCGATATTTAAGTCTATATCGGGATATAAACAGAGTGGGATACGGGCTGAGCGATATATCGATATCGCATATAAACATCGGGATACAGCAGTTTTTCAAATGTACATTGTATCATATACCGTATGTGTGTATATTTCCTAATGTAAAGAGCATTGCTTTTAAGAGGACGTAACTGTATTAAGACATTTTCAAACTGATAGTAATATAATTTAATCGCAATTATTTCTGGGGCAATTTTTTGCCCAGAAACATTTATCTTGACAGTTGTGTCGTGACATTATGAGCTCAAAGTCTATGCAACGTTTCTATGCAACGTTCGTGAATTGGGGCCACCATCCCTACGGGCTCACCACGCTATCTCTTCTTCCACGGCTGAATCGATCCTGAGACACAGTGCTGCCAGAGTCGTCGTCAGAAGACTGAGAGATTATAAAAAAAAAAAAAAAAAAAAAAAAAAAAAAAAAAAAAAAATAATAATAATAATAATAATAATAATAATAACAACAATAATAATAATAAAAATATCAACCAGGGATCACAACCACAAAACATACAAAGAGAAACTAAAGTCCTCCTTTAAAACCTACTCTGAGAAAAAATACAGCACACTTCTGGTGACGGTGCTTCATGCAGCAGAACCTCACAATTGATAAGATCAGGTCGTCATTAGCCAGTGTTTCTGCATGCGACCAATAATCACCATCAAAAACAGTGAAACACCATGCAGCTGGAAAGCAAACAGTTACACTTTGAAGTCTATGTTTAGTCCAGGTTTCCTGAAAAGATGGTTCGATATCCATTACCGATTCAACTCAATTCAAAGTTTATTTTTTACACCGTTTTTTACACCATTTAAAACCAGCTTTACGGATCCGGGTCCGAGCCTGGTCTGAGCAGGAACAACTCCCTCAGGCTGGGAGACAGAAACCAAGACTCAAAAGGGGATCTACCTTCGAGAGCAGTCCGGGGTTATGAGAGTGAGTGAGGGTAGGACACTGAATCGTCCACGTTTCCCTCGGGGCGTAGAACACTAAGGGTTCTAAAGGTAGAAAATGTTTCATGCTCCAAAAATAAGTTATAAAATTAATATTTTTCCTATACTTTTAAATTATTACCATAATCTTTGATATGTGAGTTTGAACATGCCCTCATTAACATAAACACGCGTCTAGAACCCCTTTTTTTAATACACAAAGAACACCAGTGATTACGAAATCCATGCTGAAGATGACCTTCACATGTCCTGCATGCAGCCTTCATAAGGTCTTATTAGGAGGGACGTGGAGGTGATGCACAGTGCAAAAATCTTACCACCGGACTACTGCGGGTAGAGCTGGCACCAGAGGAGTACCAGCTGCACTCGGACGGCTGTGGGGACAAGCATTCCATTCAGACGGCCTCCAAACAGGGCCTTGTTATACAGGGTTGACATCATATCATACAAGACTGCAGTGGACACTAGTGAACACTTACAGCTCTGGAACTGTATGAGCCATAGAGACCATCGTCACATATCGAAGCCTGAGGGCACAAAAGTGGAGGTCCAGCATTCAGCAAAGACCACCGATCATCACCACATTTCTTCTTTAAGGAATCTTAGAGAGTGAAATCAGAAACGAGCACACAACCCAAAACCTAACTGCTCTGTTAGTCAGACAGTGATGCCTCATATGATCCGAGACCTCCACTGACCACAGCTAGACCTAAAGACAGTTTAATTAACTTGAGACTTTTAGACTTTGTGGTCTGTGCGTTTCTCACGCTGAAGGATTAGACGTATTTTAACAGGACTGCGTTTACTTCAGCCTGCTCCCAATATTTCAGACCATCTCCTGATTGTCAGAGAGATTTTTAAAGATACAAATAAATGAACGAAACTTATCCTTTCTAATCATCTCATTTCAAGCTCAGAAGGTTATCGTACAGTGGCCCAAAGTGTGCGCTTACTGCCTGAGCTCACATCTAACCAGATCTAACAGTTGGTCTGCATGCAAATTCACAAACCGTCAGAAAACTGTAGATAGTCTACATACAAATTACAAACTGACCAGGCTGTAGCTGCGCGTCAAGCCTGTGGACAAAGTGGTGGGCGTGGCCTGTGAGAGGAGGGGTGTGAGGGTTAGAGCACTGGAGACAAATCTAGTCTACAAACGTGCACAAACGTGTCCCAAATACGTTACGTATACAACACTGCAGAATTCTGACGTGCAGATTATAGATCTGATCTAAAATCTAAAGGGGCTATCCAGAACTTTCAACCTAAAGCCTGAAATTATCAACGCAAGGACACAAAAACAGACGCAAATGCCCGTCAACTACACATGAAACAGTCTCTACAGCCCAAAGCGTCTGCGTACATGTCCTTGCTATTCGGAAGGGATTAGTTTTACATGGTGAGGTGGAGTGATGTACCTTTAGTATAGGATGTCTATGAAGTTCATGGCCGATTCGTATAGAATAAAAATAGGCCATAAATGTCTGAGATGGGAGCGTCTGCTTGACGTACCCTTAAACATCCCCCAAAAAATGTGTGGAATATGTGGCATTACCACGTAAACTATTTTAGGGGACGATAACCAATCTTATAACCCACTCATATTAGTGAGCGTGAACCAGCCTGTATGCACCCTCATGTACAGCCCTCGAAAGTGAGCGGCTGCTTCGGTCGCAGTAGGAATGGACGTTTGCCAAAGACGTGAACCACCCGAGGTACCGGTGTCTTTTAGGCGAAACTCAAGGTCTCCTCACCACCTCTGTGGTGAAATCTAAAAGATGTGGGAATATTTACCAACATCTGGATTCACATGGGACTAATATAACCTGATCTTAGTTTTACAGGAAGTAAAAGAGTCCGGAATCTTTACACACATGGACAAAAGACACACGGGCTACCCCACCTCCCAGTGTTAAAATAATCCCATCCCAATAGGGCTTTATTTGGGTGAAGTAATCCCTAAAACAATTTTAAACACAAGGGACAATGTACTGTAAATTGACACACAGACAACACACAACACAGAAACAAACCCGGGGCTGATAGGCAGAGACAGTGGAGGAGGTGGAAGGAGGCGGTTTGGAGTTCTTTAGACTGCTGTAGTTCCTTTGGTCATGATACAATCCAGTCTAAAGAGATGACACATCGATAAAGTCGTGAACAGAATGTAAAAGCGTAGACGTCACAAAACATTCTAGCAGCTCGGAGACGTTTAGGAAGTGGAGCTGCGGAAATGAAAGAAGACAAAAGTCCACATTGTGTAAGGATGAAGTCATCAGCACTGTCTTTAGACCAATTGATGGATGAAATAAAGAAGTGAAACAAGCTGAACTTGAGAAAATTTCAAAACTGAACCGGATCCGATGGATTTAGTTCAGTCAGTAAGTAGTGAAGACGTTAGTGCAGAAATCACCAGCAGCATCAGCAGGTTGATTGATACCAGACTATAAAGATTTTTATATACTGTAGGAAAAATCGAACCCCAGGTTCGACATAAATGAAGAACAAAAGCTGACGACCAATCAGCTTCTTGTTCAGTTTCTTTAAATAAATAAACGAAACAGTTGATCATACCTGATATACTGACCACCTTATATTGCAATAATTTACAGGAATACTCCTTTCCTGTTACTACTGTTTACAATTATTACACTCATTGTAAAAATAGTTGCACCCAGATGGAATCAACCGACAAGAATGTAACTTGGTCGATAGGTTTGACATTGAAAGACCTGCAATCGATTCAAGTTTCACGCTCGGCCAAGGAAGGATCTGGGAGACCTACGAGAACCAGAGAGGGAAAACTGATGGATTTGCAGACACTCGTTGAGCAGTGATGCCCTCCATCAGTGGTCAGCACGTCAACGTCACTGAAGACTGCAGTGGTGTTGTACCAGATTGTCACGGAGTCGCTCAGAATGGCTGCAGATCATCTTCAGTGACAAGTCCCCGCTTTTGTCTTGGTTACGACCTTTGGAGCTGTGTGTGGAGGCTCTATAGTCAGCGCCAAGATCGATGTTTTTTTGTCACACATCCAGAAAACCTGGTGTCATGGTGTGGGGTTCAATTTCTTACGATGCCAGATCATGGTCTTCATTACAGGCACTTTAACAGACCATTGTAACATTAATGAGGTCCTGCATCCAGTGGTCCTACCCTTTCTGAACACACACTCCGGTGCTCTATTCCAACAGGACGAAGCTCGTCCACATACCGCTGGCTTGTTGTGTTATAACCCAACTCCATACTGAGACGCTACTTCTGTATGTGTAGATCAATAAATATTGATCATATCAGTTTTAATAATTTAACCTTCCTTCCCAATGGCATTACAATTCCACACTTCGTTCTGGGTGCAACTATTTTTGTTGAGAGGTGTATTAATACTATTATTATTCATCAGATTAGTTTGTATAAGTAGTTATTAAAAAAGGAAGGTTGGTTAGCTGCTCTATATCTAGATGATGTACTAATATAACCAAAGCAACTTGATTGTTTTTGCCAAAAATGTTCTGCAGCCACAATTAATATACATTTTTGTTCTTTGGTTTATAATAACTGAGTCAATGGGGTTTGTGTTCCAAGTACAGAAGTGTTAGACTTGTCTCCTCTACAAAAATAAAAGTTTAGACAATATTTCTTTATAATACATAACAATGGACATCAGGCATCATGCAGCACGGCAACAAGCTGTTATTCTGTACAGTTACAGACCATCATGCACTCCAACACAATGTTCAGGATTAAAGAAACATCCACTACAACAGAAACTGAAACGCACAACGTAAAAATCAAAAATAGAAAAATGTAGATTTGTGTGAAGACAACAGTAACGACTGGACCTGCAGATGGTCTGACCACGACACAGGTTGTCAAAGGTTGCTGAAATCTGAACTCATGGCTCTGCACTATGCTTTCCGAGAACTGTCTACTGTGTTTGCACTCCCAGATCTACGGTGGACATCCTTGGGGTAGGACAGAGATCTCAACCCTCATTAAGTGAACCACGGTGGACCAAGATGATTCTGCTAAAAGGAGACAGAGTTAAATCTCCACTATTCTCATCTCTTAACGTATCTTCTGCCAAAAATAACTGAGCATAATGTTTGTGAAGTGTTTGGATGGAAACGTAGCTAATGCTTTAATTAAACTCGTGGACACTAAGAATACAAATGGAGGTAAATGATCAAATATTGGTGGTGGAACAGCAGACAATGGACGTTTGCCTGTATTTGTCAAGAGCAATTGATCTAAATTAAAGACTGAACACAAGAATTGAAAATAAAATGAATTCTAGCTAATAAAATTTATACTCAGGAAGGTCAGAAGAACTGACCAGTAGGTCTTTCCTGCTGCTACACGAATGAGGCTTCATGTGAAGGTCATTATACAAAGAGCTCTGGAAAGAAGAAGGAACATGGTTAACTCCCACTGTATGTATGCATGGGTGTACAATATCCAATAAATCAGGGATGTAGATACACCAATCAACCATAACATAAATGACCACCTCCTGTTTCTATATTTACTGTCCACTCTATCAGCTCCTCTGACCACACAGGAGCACTTTGTAGATCTATAATTACAGACTGTAGTTCATTTGTTTCTCTGCAGACTTTATTCTCCTCCTTTCATCCTGATCCTCAATGCTCAGGACCCCACAGGACCACCACAGAGCAGTTGATGGAGTTTGTGTGTGTTGCACTGGTATGAGTGGAGAACAGTCCACCAACCAGGAACGTCCAGCCGACAGCATCCTGTGAGCACTGGTGAAGGACTAGAGGATGACCAACACAAACTGTGCAGAAACAGATGTGCTTCTGTCTCGGACTTTACATCTACAAGGTGGAGACACTCGGTAGAAGTGTTTAATAGAGTGGACAGAGAGTGGACACAGTGTTTAAACACTACAGCAGCACTGCTGTGTCTGATCCACTCGTACCAGCACAACACACACTAACACACCACCACCATGTCAGTGTGACTGCAGTGCTGAAAACGACCCACCACCCACATAATAGCTGCTCTGGTGGTCGTGTAAATGTTATGTCTGAACGGTGTATTTCACTCCTAACTCCTTAACCTTCATTATTAGGCTACAGGCAGTTGAAATGCAAGTCTTCAGGCAAGTCTTTCACAGATTAGTGAAAGATTAGATTATGATTTAATATCATAATCAGTCGCCATAATGATTGTACATACAGTGGAGCGAGAGCTCTTCAAAGAGGAACTACCGTAGAGGCCATCAGACTGCAAAGAGAGCAGGACCACGTCAACGGATGAACATAACTGGAGCATTTAAAGGGTCAAAATTATTATTATTTATTATAACTAATGTTAACCTATTTTACAGTTATTATACAACATGCTGTTAACGTACTGCCAAAACACCCCAATATCAAGAACATTAATATTTCTACCAGCAAACTGTAAAGGTAAAGAAGTCATGTTTCGTGTTACATGAAGATTGAATGGTGGATTCGATTAGTTATGAAATATCACTGTGATACTAAAGAATCAGGATTATACAGTAATGTTTTCTGTTCTTACATAACGCATTCAATATTATACACAAACAAAAAATGAATTGATTAATTACAGATTAATGCATGAAAAATTATTTGGGCGGCAGAAACCTGTTGTCAGATGTTCGGTTTTGTGAAGGTCATTAAAAACTTAGTTATTTAGAATTCATTTCAGTTCACTAAGGAACCGATGGCTTGATGACCCTTTTGGGATAACAGCGCACAGCAAACTAAACGATAACGGCTTAACGTCAAAGTCAAACTCGATCAACTCAAACGAAAACCGATAAATCGCTTCCTCTATGGTGCTCTAATCTGAAGAAACTTCTTCCAGCTGCTCCCTTTAGGGGTCGCCACAGCGGATCATCTGCTCCATCTTGCCCTATCCCCTGCCTCCTCTACTGTTACACCAACCCTCTCCATGTCCACCTTCACTACATTCATAAACCTTCTCTGAGCTCTTCCTCTTCTTCTGCCCGGCAGCTCCATCTCCAACATTCTTTGTCCGATATATCCACTATCCCTCCTCAACACGTCCTCAACCTGGCCTCTCTGGCCTTATCTCCAAACTGCTCCACCTTCACTCTCCCTCTGATCTGCTCATTTCTAATCTTGTCCGTCCTCGTCACTCCCAACGAAAATCTCAGCATCTTCATCTCCGCCACTTCCAGCTCAGCCTCCTGTCTTTTAGACAGAGCCACAGTCTCCAAACCATACGTCATAGCAGGTGTCACTGCTAATTTGAAGAAACACTGATCTAAATGTCAAGTGCAAATAAAGTTTCGTACGGCTTGTTGCCACAGCGTCAGTTACTATGTAGCTTAACAACTAACCTTCGTTCAAATCCAAAATATTATGCAAAATGCAAAAGTGTGAGTCTGAGTCTGAAATCTTATTGTAGAACAGATATCAGAACAACATCTGATAGAGATTCTCATTATTGCTATTATATTGCTTTTTTTAAGAAAAAATGAAAATATCTACTGGACAAGCAACATTTTGCAGTAGATATAAATATTATAAATAATGTAAAATAAAAAGGCGGATGATTTAAAAGATTAAGGGCAGTTCTGGGTACAGTTTGGAGAACAGATCCTCTGTACGCCTGAAAACAGTGTTCTAGGATTAACTTCCGGCGATGTTTCGCATCATGCGTGACAGTTGTTCAGCATTCAGACCAAATATGAAAAAGCCCTAAATGTCCTTGTGGAGGGAAAATCCGGCACCAATCCCAAAAGCAAAGATGTAACATAACAGCGAATGATGGACAGCTGAATATTAAATTGCTTTCATTATTGACAAGCACCGTCTTATTCAGTCGTTCCCAAAAATTTAATCTGAAGCTCTACAGAAAAGCTTTCATTTTGGGCAGAAAAGCCAGGATAAAGTAGGTTATTAGAACAGTCAAAGCAGATCAACAGTGCAAAAAGTGGAACAGGGACAATGTGTTTTTGACTTTTAATGCACCAAACACTTCAGACTGATGTCATATTAGCTGTAATTCCTTCCTGTACTGTCGAAAAGTGTCTGTAGTTTGAGCATCATAACCTATTTTAGATGTTCCTCTTCAGAAAGCTGGGTCAGATATTAAATACAGAACCTTTTCATTCTGGTATTAAAGGAACAGAACCTGTTTTTACTTCTTGTCTCAAGTGTTTTAAGTAGCACATGATTTCATATTTATACTGTGCATTCTGTGCATCGTTTTAGTGAAGTTTGTTCTTTGTGCCTTATATTGTTGTTTTAATCGTTGAAAACCATTACAGTACTGGTTGCACTAAACCAAAGTAACCAGTTTAACAAACGAGTGTAGTGCAAGAGTTTGTCTTCACAGTACAGTTACTGATTTAAAAATGACATTTCTTGTGTTTATTTATATCATATAAATTAAACAAAAATAAAAACTAAATAACAAAAATTAAAAAAAAATAAATACATTTTTGTATTTTTATGGCTGCCTAAATAACTGGTCTTTCAGTACCTGAATTACTGCTCTAATTACATTCCACTGCCATAATAATCTGGTAATCGCTTAATTACCAATTAACTGTAGTGATCATCTTGTATATTTAGCTTAGTCATCAATACATTTGTTAAACTTGTATTAATGAATAACATTTTTCTTGTCAATATTGAAAACCAAGGATGTGCAAAGTAGCTGCAATAAAATATAAAAAAAAATTAAAAAAGTAAAAAGAAATAAACAGACAATAGATCAATATATGAATCCTTCACTTTGAAATGTGTTACTGCTGCTTTTCTATTAGTGACTTTTATTTTCATACCTGCTTTTACGTAGAACTTTACATACGTCACATTAGCTACAAGCTCATTTCCATAAAGCTCTGAAAACGTTACGACCCAAACTAAACCAAACGAAGAGTCGATTTAAAAACGACACCGTCCATCATGAAACAGGCGATTCTTCACTGTTAATATAAATTAGAGTTAATATTCCAATGATCATCGATATGAAAACACTCCACACCCTCACCGTTAGTTAGTTAGTGGTCATGTGACTGATGCAGACAAGTATCGTGGTACAAATACACACAGATGCGTACGTCTCGAAACCACAATCGCACACTAAAAACATCACTCCAGGCAAAATCAGTCAACGCGACCGCAGAGACGCACCACCAAGCCTTTTCTCCTGGATGAGCTCGCCCGGCTGGAGGAATGAGAGTTGCCTAGCAACGATGAGGAAGAGGACTTCGGGAGAAGGAAAACAAGGGGTTAAACATGAAATAATAAATGTGAAATAAAATAAAACTACACTCATTTACAAACGCGGAACAGAACTAAGACGAAGCTAAATTATTACCACGTAATACCACGTACCGTCTTCAACCTGGACAACAGGTACTTGCTTATCATTTTAAAACCATTTTACGATTGAAAAAGAAATCGCACGGTGGAGTCGTACACTGGGGTAAGACGTGCACTAAAAGCAATCGCCGTCGTCCCTGCAGTGATGAGAAGTCATCTCTCCAACTATTACCAACCATAACCAAAAAACAATCACTGATAAACGAGATTAACACCCATTCAACGGAACACAGGAGCTTACACACCCTGTAACTCCCACTACTTCGCACAGACACAGCATCATCGTCCAGGGCGTTCTGTGGAGAAACGGAGGAAAGGAAAAGAGACGTGATCTAGAAAACGGAGGAAAGAAGTAAGAGCATCTCAAAGGGTTTGAGGAATTAATACGGCGTGGTACAAACCCGACGACTGTGGGTTTTGGATCGGTGGCCGTGCCGGGCCTTCTCGGCGTCGGCCTGAAGCGGGGAAAGAGACGATGAGGACAGAAACAGAATGGGAAGGAAGTTGGCAGTCTTTTATTAAAAGAAGCAACATTATGTCCATGTCATTCACCTTGTTCTGTTTTTTTTTAACGGTGCTAGAACTTCTGATGCAGCAGCAAGTTCATGGATATGGAGCCACAGTGATGATAAATGATCAATTAGAGAGAGAGAGAGATCCAGCAAGGTCAAAATCCAGTTTGACCACACACTGACCACACTAAGGTGACCAGAGTTTTCAGGGGGGTCGCTGGTCTTACTGGGTGCCCAGCACCACTAAAGCTCTGATCCTAGAACGGTTCCTCTGCTCATTCTCTGTTTACCACTGTGGTTCTAATCGATATCTGTGGATCTGCTGCTGAATCACATAAAGTCAACTCCTGAAAGTGGGCGTGGCAGAACAAGGTGAATAATAATGAAGGGGGTTGATTTAGAGAGAATCATGACGTGAAGAGCAGAGACAGAAGGTTGTGAGTGTTAAACAGTCAGCACATGCTCGGACATGCTGGGACAGAATGTCTAAACTGCTCAAATCACGTGGTGATTTGAAACGGTGATGTAAGAAAAGCAGACTGATGGTTCTCTGACGACCTAATCCATCACCAACCGTGGTCCCAGCGTTACTTTAACAGACCGGACGTCCCCTCGTCTCCACGTTCATCTGCATTCCTGCATGTGATCTGGTGCTTCTGTGTTTCTGCGTACCGTATCTGTTGCCCTTAAACGTGTCATTTGAGCATGTTCTCGTTATTGTTTTTGATATTTTGTCCAATAAATAAATACAACGATATGATTTTTACACTATAATACCGTCTACGATACGATATACCGCAGTTATGTTTCTCATCATCAGTTACAGTTACAATGAGCTTTGGGAGGTTAAACCTTTAACTAAACTATTAATAAATGTAATAAATATATTTTTATGTAAGTATATAGTAAAATCTCTTAAACTGATGAAATAAAATGGGGAGGAGGCCTGTTTTTCAAAACTGCGAAACTACCAAGATATGTTTTAACGTGCGTGTTCAGATGTATTTTTAATATCGATATTAAGCAAATTATGTTAATTGTTATTGTATTTTAAAATTTTACTGCTGAAACAACGGATTATTAGAGTATCATCAACTACACCCTTTTAAAGACCTTAACCATTTGTTTTATTAAAAATGTCTTATTCTAAATCAATAAAAAAAAAACTAACAGCTCGTTCACATTAATGAGCTCTCCTTCAAAAGGTTAACAATGGGAGATATTAATAATAATAATTACATAATGATGATAACAGGCCTGTAACTTACACCTTTATTTATGAGGACATTTTCTATCCAGAAAGTCATGAGACTCAATATTAAACATCTCATTCTGTTTGGATTTGAGAAATAATATCATACAAAAGAGTTGAATTTGTTTAAAATGCTCAGAAATATAATTATTAATTTAATTTTTAATGTTTGAATGGTTTGAACGTAATTTAAAGTGACTATAATATAATTTCACTTGTTAATTAATAAAAAGTGCCTCATTTGAATATGGTTAAAAAGCTCATTCATGACCACAATTCATTGTTTTAAATATAATTGAAATTAAAATGTCTATTTAACATTTTAATTAAAATTTGAATGGATTAATAATCACCATCAACTTCAAAGCAAATGTAAATGTAATAAATAAAATATGATTTATCAAAAATAATCTATTTTCACAGTATTCTAATTTTTTGAGACGCACTAGTGCCTTTATAACAGTGACCACAATATCGACAATAAATCATCCAAACAAAAATACTTGTGTGTGGTTATGCTGTCAGCACTGTGGTGGGCACACATCTATAATTGGGTTGTGATGGCAACTGCAGGGCACGCGCGCACACACGCGCACGCACACGCACACGCACACGCACACGCACACGCACACGCACACACACACACACACACACACACACACACACACACACACAGAGCTCTGTGCAAAGGTTAGTCCATGCAGTAAGCTGTTATCTAATCAAATGAGAGTAAATTCAGGTCAGTAATAAAGGTTTTACTTTCAGTGAGTGAATCTCCGAATCCAACAACACGTCCTCAAACACCTCATTCAACAACAAACCAAACCTTCAACACACCAGTCTCTCATACCATTAACAGGAGTGGTTCTGTCTGCGCTAAATGTTAGAGGCTCAAAATGAATCTCATCATTAGCTTAGTGGAAAAAAACCCATGCATGTCCAAACTTATCCAATTCATGGAATACCATCCACTGGTGGATCTGCCCCCACTTCCTGTTAGAGGAGCTGTGATGGTAAGAGTGCTGAAAGACAAAGGCCAGAAGAAAACTCTGCATCTCCAGACAAAGTTACAGGGAGTTCAAAAATAAGGCGCAGAAGGTAAATGTGCTGTGAGGGGAAAAATAATCAGTCTGATAAGATGTTGGTTGTAAACAGACCTTTCACTGCCTGGTGCACAGAAGCTGCAAAACCAGCTCTCTTAAATTCAGTGTTTTATGATGCTTTTCCATGGCATTGTACTGCCACGACTCGACCCTACTCCCGCACGCCCCAACCCAACCCTACCCCTGCATGCCCGACCCTACCCCTGCACGCCCGACCCTACCCCTGCACGCCCGACCCTACCCAACCCTACCCCTGCACGCCCGGCCCTACCCGACCCTACCCCTGTACGTCCGACCCTATCCGACCCTACCCGACCCTAGCCCTGTACGCCCGACCCTATCTGACCCTACCCCTGCATGCCCGACCCTACCCGACCCTACCCCTGTACGCCCGACCCTATCCGACCCTACCCCTGCATGCCCGACCCTATCCGACCCTACCCTGCACGCCTCGAGCCGACCCTACACTTGTTTGCTTTTCGAGGCAAATTCAGCTCCGCGTTACCTACTTGCTCGTGGTTCCGAGTCGACTCCCAGCTTGTTTAAATTTCCAGTTGAGCTACTTTAAAGAAAATAACAGTTTTGAAAAAGAAAAGCTGTTCAACCTGCTTTGGGGAAGTGTGAAAATAAAACAGGTAACAGGTACCAAACGCAAGCAGTGCTGAGTAGTGTAGGTACATTGCAGTGGAAAAGCGCCATTGTCACAAAATATATAAAAATAAATATATAAAAACTAAAGCAAAAACAATAATAAATCTACAACACACAGTTAGAAAAGTTCAGCCCCGCACACTCAAACTGAAGCTGTGAGGAGCGTTGAAATCCAGGGCAGCCAATCAAAACAAATAATACCTCCATATAAAAAGGGTGATTAAGACATTAAGAGCTCAATTGTCAGTGAACATGAAAGGAACCAACCAGCAGACCCCCGGCAGCGTCTGGACGAGTTCGTGTGAACTTTGAAACAACAGCGAAACACTAAATCCAGGTTTCTCCTCGTCAACAAACAGCTTTTCACACAAATGCTGTAAAACTCAGAACACATTTACCCTGACAGTCCTGACAGACGTGAAAACGGGACCTTAACAGCTTTACAATTTACAATAATAATTATAATCTCAGTTACCTGTTTACCAATCACAACACAATCACTCAGGACACTGGTGTTCAAACACAAAGAGAAACGGGGTTGAAACCTGCTGGGAGAATACCTTCTCTTCATATCTGCGAAGATAAGAACGCAGAACCGGACACACCCTCTTCTAGATCAGCCATAAAATCTCCAGCTCCACCCAGTCACCATTCTTCCTTTACATAGTCAGATCTACGTCTATAAGAGCCCATAACACCGCGACAGATCCGCATATTAAGATATGCCACAAATCTACGCCACAATTTTAACAGTCCACATAAAGTAGTTTATTCGGTAGTGTGTTTATCAGACGTCAGCACAAACACAGCCAGATGCCCCCATGCCCAAACTGTTCTGAGCATCCAAGTCCGCAAGTCGTGGATCGGGCCGCTCCTACAGCCTTCAACACTACAGCCTGAGGTCAGTCAGCCAACCATTATATGCAATACAAGTGCGTAGATAAGAGAAGGTAGCCTGCGGGGAACGACTACACACAGACATTGAATGAGGTTGGAAAGACACACCCACTATGCAAATAGATGATGCCAAGAGCGTGGGTGTGGCTTAGGAAATATGAGGAACACCGGAAACAAAAATGAATGCACAGCATGAACCAGAGTCATCATTAGGTTGTTGTCATTCAGCAGAGATGATATTTACCTCTTTCTGTTGTCGCTCCAGCTCCCTTATCCTGATGTCTCGTGCTTCTGCCCTGGCAGCCCGCTTCGCCGCAAGTCTGGCCTCCGCCTACAAACAGACCACAAAAATAACCTTCATGACTGACTGAACCGATTCTCCCATCATTAGCTGCATTTCATACAACAGGATTCCTGCAACTCATCGATCCCACGACGACCCAGCAGCTCAGGAACTCTGAACGATCGATGCTCCAGTGGACTTAAACCCACGACGGCTTTCTAATGAGAGCGATGCTTTCGTCAGTGATACATCCCCCGTGTTCTGAGCAAACCTTTAAACTGCTATCGTACGTTTAGCTCATGTTTCGATGGGATTTACTCGTCCGGGAGGATAACCAACCCAGCCCAGAGCCCAGCCCAGAGCCCAGCCCAGAGCCCAGCCCAGAACCCAGCCCAGAACCCAGCCCAGAACCCAGCCCAGAACCCAGCCCAGAACCCAGCCCAGAACCCAGCCCAGAGCCCAGCCCAGAGCCCAGCCCAGAACCCAGCCCAGAACCCAGCCCAGAACCGAGTCGAGCAATGAGGAAGTGCAGGTATTGGCACAGCGACAAAATCACTTGTGCAATTTGTTAATTTTACATATTTATAACATTAACATTGACTTTTTGAATTATTTTAACATGAATATATTTCCAAAGTGGAAATAAGTAACTGCTCGTCTTCCACTGTTGTTCCACAGGACTGTTTCTCTTTATCTACGGCCTGTGTTTACTCTCTGTTCTCAGTCCTCTTTGACTGTTGATGGGATTTGTTCAGACCCAGTTGCTGACCAGTATATACCATTAGATTACACTCAGGGTCAGGTCGAAACAAACCTTTTTGATTTGATCTGACTGGTCTGCTTGATCCATGTTTGCTTTTTGGAGAAAAACAAAAAGGTCTGCAACAGCACAAACGCCGCGCTACCATCTTGTCACTTCTGTTTACGGACGCTGTGCAGCGCCCCCTGTTGATGTATTCTGTGACGTATCCTCGGTTCCACTAAAACTGCAGTAAATGCGGGCTGGTTTGCTAAAAAAAATATCTAGGTGTCTAGGCCCAAACAGAACCAGTTCAAGAACCACGGTTCTTTGGTGGAAAAGCATTGTGTGAACAAGTCTGCCTATAAGGAGAATTTAAAGGCTATAAAGTGCAGTTGGGGCGAATGCTACTTCTACAATCAGGACAAGGACAGTCCGTAGTCCCACACAGCATCCTAAGTCCTGCTGCTAATCACCATTTGGTGACGTCAACAATGTCAACACATACAGGTCAAGAAACCACAAAGAAGCTATGTGGGACTTTGGGACAGACTGCATTTTTGTTATCACCATGTTTGTTTTTGTTTTGTTACCTAATTTTCTAACCTCTATCAGCTCGGATAAGCACAGTGCACTCGTGAGTACCCTATGCACCTTTAGGGAACAAAATGAGAACCGTGAGGAAGCCCAGTCTCGCGATACTTGTGGTCTGAGCCCAAGCGAGGACCACACTGCGCCAAATGGGACAGGCTAATTTGTGTGGTGTGGGTGAGTGCATGTGGCCTGCTTGCTGTGATCTGCACCTGTTGGGACGTCTGACAGTATGACCTGGTCTGCAGAGCAGGGCAGCTGAGTCCAGTGTCTCTGACCTATCTATAGCCTGTGCATCCAGCCCATCTGTGCCTTCATCATGAGACTGGGACTAGAAATTTGAGCAGCTCCTGCAGCAAAAACACACCAACACCAACCCACAACATGAACTCAAACAACTTACTGTTGTGGTAAATATTTAACATTGCTCGAGCATGTGGAGCTCTTTTATACTCTAAAATAGAATTAGAATTCGGAAATGCTAAATTTAAATTAGTGTGGTCCTAATTCTGATACACGGGTCGATCCAGGCATATTTTATTGGATCAGTTATCGGGTATTTCAATCCCGATCCAGTTCTTAGTTTGAAGCACGGTGCTCAGATTGCCAACTGGGGTCTTCAAGATGCTGTTAATGGTAGGGTTGAGCGATATATCGATATTTATATTTATATCGGGATATAAACAGAGTGGGAAACAGGCTGAGCGATATATCGATATCTATATCGGAATATAAACAGAGTGGGATACGGGCTGAGCAATATATCAATATTTATATTTATATCGGGATATAAACAGAGCAGGAAACAGGCTGAGCGATATATCGAGTTTAAAGAAGCAAACCATCTTCCTTTTACCACCCTCTTAGATGTGCTTTTTAAAAACACCACATTTCCAAACTCCAGTTATATATACATTGCTAAGCAATACGACTGCAAATCAAGATCACGATGAATTGAATATTCTACCTTCATTCTGATTATTGAAGGATAATTTTAACGATCAGTGTTCGAGTTCTCCACATTGCTTCCATGCCATTGACTGGACAGGGCATGGTAGTATGTTGTCATGGAGACAGTACATGAACAGTGGAGAAAATATTAAAGGAATAAAAACAGAGTCGATTATTGGATCTGAATGTCGGTTTCGATTCATTTTCGCTGTCCAGCCCCAAGTCCAGCTCCTCTCTAGCTGAGCTTTCAGAGGTCACTGCTTTACCAACGAGAGCTCATATTATTCTTACCGACACACAAACACAGCTCGCGGCTGCAGAACCTGAATATCCACATATCCTCACTCGCAGATAAAAGACAGCCGAGTGTGAACTCGTCCGGCGTGCTGTCGATCGGGACAAACCTCTCACACTCATCTCTCTTGACCAACAAACTGAAGTCAACCAACCAACATACACACACCATTAAATTACCAATATAAAAACCAGTCCCAGTCTGTCCTGGAACAGTACAAGGCTGTGTGTGATGAAGGTAGAAAGACTCGGTGAGCTCCTAAAGTCAATGCAACACAACAATGTTTCTATTAATCAGGAGCGCCGCGGTTTGTTGACATAATCGAGAAGACACAGCAACAGTGTGACGCAGCAGCTGTAGAGAAACTGACCGGTTCACGGACTATTGCTTGGCTAACACATCGATAAAACCGGTTCTGGACGTCATAAAAAGAACAGCGGTTAACCCAACCACGTTATCCGAAATAAGGTTACTAACGTTACACGGGTTTACAGACCGAAGAGCTGAAATGTACGTTTAAATTGACAACAAAAACTAAAAACAGAGGACATTTTTACAGTCAGCAGTTCTTCTATTTAAAAGTTTACTGATCTCAGTTATTAACACCTGATCTAGGATATTTACGGTGTTGCCTACACAACGAAATCAGCAGAATGGCGCAATAGCAATGTTTCACGATCAATGAGAGCTTACTTGACCAATGTTATCCACCTTTCATTGGATGACCTGCTAATGATTATGTCTCAAAGATCAGCAGCGTTTCAGCACAACTTCGAAGGAGCGTAGAGAAAGGAGGCGGAGCTACAAAATGTGGAAAAAATATTATTTATAATGTAAATCCATGTAGATTTAGTCCTGGTTTCTATATTTTATAAATGTTACGTATCAGCAGTGGTAAATATGTAGCTCTAAAAACGGCTCCGTTCAGTCAAACATAAACCATTGATCCGTGATTATTGGTCGTATCCCGACGCAGAAAGAAAACAGACATAATAAGTGGAACGGAGGACTCACCTCCCTGGCTATGCTACTTAAGGCCTCATCCTCAGCTGAAAAGCGGTCCTTGATTGGAGCCCGTTTCCGTCCTGAGCCTGGCGTTCCCATGTCTGTTCCTCTGTCACAGCCAACTCGGTTTTGCCGTTTTCTGGAAAAAGAAATTTAAAAAATCAAACGTTAAACGAATCACCTAAAATCATCAGTTACAAACAGGCAATCCCCGTGTTTCACTGCCAACAGTCTTTCTACAACATGTACAATCATGTGCAAAAGGACACCCCTCTTTACGTCACCTTTCCGTGAAAATGCAGGAAACAAATGTAATCATTTTATATTGTAAATTACATTTATTTGAAATACTTCAAAATCAGAAAATAACCAATAAAACTAATCAAAATAATATTTAAACCGATTGTGAGGCACGACTGCAATGGTATCGTACCACCACTGCGGCAAGAATAGACAGATACAGACAGACAGATAAAGACAGATGGATAAAGAGATGGACAGGCAGATACAGATAGATGGATATAGAGAGAGAGATGGACAGATACAGATAAATGGATAGAGAGATACAGAGAGACAGATACAGACAGATGGACAGAGAGAGAAAGAGAGAGAGAGACAGATACAGAGACATAGATAGATGGATAGAGAGAGATAGACACAGACTGAAAGATAGAGAGAGACAGATACAGCCGAATGATAGATACAGACAGATATAGATAGATGGAGAGAGAGATATAGACAGACCGACTGACATACGGATAGACACGGCAATGCTGCTGGAGTGTTTAAACACTGTGTCCCCTCACTGTCCACTATCAGACGCTCCTACCGAGTGTCTCCACCTTGTAGATGTAAAGTCAGAGACAGAAGCTCATCTGTTTCTGCACAGTTTGTGTTGGCCGTCCTCTAGTCCTTCATCGGTGCTCACAGGACGCTGTCGGATGGATATTTCGGTGACACTGGGGGGTTTAAACACTCCAGCAGCACTGCCGTGTCTGATCCACTTGTACCAGCAACACACACTAACACACCACCACCATGTCAGTGTGACTGCAGTGCTGAGAATGACCCACCACCCACATCATATCTGCTCTGTGGTGGTCCTGTGGGGTCCTGATCATTGAAGATCAGGGTGAAAGGAGGAGAATAAAGTCTGCAGAAAAACAGATGAACTACAGTCTGGAATTATAGAACCACAAAGAGCTCAATAATGTTGAAAAGACTAAAATGCGAATAAACAAATTTCAGTAAAAGTAAGAAGAGTAAGAAAGTTGTGTCACTGGTTCTTTCCATCAGCGCTATATATACACACACATTTAAATACGGAACATGGCCCAGTTTCCATCCTTTCGGGCTTTAAAACTCGACCGTTCCCGGCTGTGGATCGAGACACATGGGAATAATAAAACTGAGCTCTGCAGCTGACTATTAAAACTCGAAATCCACACCTCATTCCCTTCAAGCACACACTACCACACCATTACCATGCTTTTCCAGTACGCCCTACGATCAGCCATTCAGTTCAAACATCACTGCAGTCCAACGAAAACCACGTTTGAACCCTGTAGCTGCTCTGGACACTGTGTAAATAATCCTGGATGATGAGACCAGCAGAAATGCTCGAAATTTTCCTACATTCACATCCATTCAAATGATATATTCAGATATTCAGCTGATGAGTGGCAGCAACAAATGGCCCACAACTAGGGCTGGGCAATATGGATGAAAAAGTTATATCCCAATATGTTTTAGCCGAACGGTGACATACGATAAAATCAATGACGTGAGAAATACAACGTGAAAAAATTGAGACAGTAGTCAACAGGGAAGCGGAAATGTCACTTTAAATAAGTTGGCATGAGAAAAATTTAGTATGGGTAAAACTCGAATCAGGCTCAAACTATAAACATTATTTGAACATGAATAGAAATGAACAAATAACATCGCAGAAATAATCGGTTTGAAACAACGCAGCCGCGGGAGCTTTACGCAGACAATGAGTGAACGAGAATAAAAAAACTGATTTACAAGTATGACCCCTCATACGTAGACAGATTATCGACGTGGGGTCTGACAGACAGCTTTCAGACAAAATTAACCTTCAGAACACTCGGCTAATTTGGTGGGATGATTTAATAGCTGTTTTCTGAGATTGATTACCCATAATTCATCACACAATGATCACTAACGTGGTTAGACAGCCTCCAAGTTTGTTATACGTCTCATGTCTGTAGGTTACCCTGATCCTAAATTATGAAGCCTAGAAAACACCATGCTACCACCCGTAAAGGGCATCGTTCTAAGAGTCTAGTCACGTCATCTGACGGTGGGACACACCATTCCGACCCATGTTTGTGAGGGACATTTGGGACAGATGTTTTTATGACCCTAATTCTTGCATTTTCAGTTTCAGCACTTTTCAGAAAAACTATTTTACATAAAATGTCCTCTTTTCTTTGGACCATTACACTTCCTAGTTATCGACAGGTGGTCCATGAGGTGGAAAAGGTTGAGAAGCCCTGGACTAGAGGAAGAGAAGCTCCCCGTTTTAGTTGTGGCTCCTCAAGGTTCTTGCTCGCGTCATGGAGTTAAAACCTGGAGCTTGTCTCACACACTCAGACTCAGCTTTCTGAATTCTGCATTTAAAGGTCTGTTGTAAAAAAACGCTATTTCAATAAACACAATTTGACTTCATGTCCTAAAGCCACGTCCCAGATTTTCTGCCCGGCTTTCCCACCACAGCAGCCTGAAACACTTACTTACAGACTGCGGATGCTCTTGGCTGCTCTTGTTTCTCAGCAATATGAGCAACCAAAACAAAAATAAGGTTTGTGAACCACAAACAGTAATCAGTCTTATTTTTTTAAATATTTAGTCGTTCAAAATTCAACACTGCAACTACATCTGAGAATGATTTATTGATAAATAAATGAATAAACTGGCACGATTGTTTATAAGTAATTTACAATACTTGACATTCGTCCAAATAAAGTAAAAAAATTATTTATTATTTGTTTGTTAAATCCGTTTGAACCCTTGCATGAGTAAAGAACAGCAGGCAGCCCCTCCTCTGGAACCCAGTATAAGAAACATGCAGCAAATTGAGGTGATTACCCCACCCCCCCATGTGTTCTTTTGCTCAGAAACGATAAAAAACAACGAAAAAATTAAGTTAATCTTCCCCAAAGTGTGATTTAACTGTGGAATATTCCAATATATCAAACATAATAGGTTGATTGTGAACACTTTTGGTGCTGGAGCGTCACTACAGCTCGGTGTGAATGTAAGTGAGATGTCCACGCTTCCCTTTTTTGTGTTCTGATCTGTTTCCCTAAAGGATAGACACAAATACTGACACCACAATGCTTAGAGAGGGTATGTCTTACAGTTTGTTATGATGTACGTGTACCGATATACGATCCTAATATTGGATCAGGGCATCTCTAGTGATGGCTGAACCTGGTTACAGTGGAAGAATTAAACATTTCTACTTAGTAATGCAAAATTAACCACTTTTATACATATGGTTCAGTAGTTTCTAAAAAAATAAACCACACGATCATTGCCTTTACATTCAAAAATATAACAGCTGACACTTACTGTCTTACTATAACTTTCTCTTACTGTACCTTTTCAAACTAAATTCTGGAGGGAGGCGTGTCTAATAACACAACACCTTGGTTTACCTGTATTTTGGTGTGACCCACCAAAACAGCATGTGTTTACTTTAACAGCTACCAAACTGTATGTTACACAACACTTCGGTGGTATGTTGTTAACAAGGTAAACATTTCATTCAACCAGGCAGGTTAGACTTTAGATTCATTCACGAGACTCAATCTTTACGACATTAAAATGCTCGGTTAACTTTATTTTTACTTAATTTTGAATTTGTATTAATTAAAGGTTTGTTGCCATTTGAAAGAGAATAATTACATTATACTACTCATTAAATTAATGCCATAATGACAATGACAACTGACAATTAAAAAATGACAATTATATTGTTTATCACAATTATTTCTCGGGCAATATATCATCCCTATAAAAACAGGCCTACCTGTTACAACGACAGTGTCCTACTGCTTTCCCGTGCTGGAATTCAATGAGCTCTAACAGAGCAACTCACTGTTTCACAGATCTTTGAATCGGCAGACAGAAATTCAACATTTAAGAGGTCCCAATACTTTTGTCCATGCAGTGTATATTCCTTCATTAGAACAGGATTAAGAGACCACGACTCCCACACCGAGGAAGAAGGCGTGGGGTCCAAAAATCAGGCTAAGGAACAGGAGGTCTATCAGAGCACATAACGTCCTGCTGCTACAGCTGTTCTCTCGAAGCACTTTAGTGAGTCTGCTACTGGCATCTGTCGCTCTGGATGAGAGGGTCTGCTATATGTAAGAGAATTAATCAACTGTGTGGCATTCACCACGGATAGGGGGCCGCCTGAGCGTTATGAGACGAAAAACAAATATGACGACAGTTACACGGCATCCTTCAAAAGTTTGGGATCTCTTGGCCTGTACTAGAGTGGACAGGAACCAGGCATCACAGTATCTACAATATGCAGACATCACGACCACTGGTTTCCATCAGCACCACTGGAACGCAATCGGAGCCAGTCACCCTACAATGCAGCACTTCAGAGTAAAGCACTGTGTTTACCTCTGAACCATCTCATTATTCAGCGACACGGGAGGAATTCCCCTTTAACGGAGTCAGCTGTCGACATTTCTCTGCTGTATCATCTCCATAATCGTCTCTGATAATAACAACTCTTCCTGCCCTGCTCGGTTTGCTTAATCCCGTAAATCCCTGTTCCGTTTTTGTTATCAGTTAGCTCGTATCTGCAGATGTTTGCTAAAAAAGGACTTAGATTTGAGATAAATTAATGTTTTAATTTTTTTTTTAATCTTTTTTAAATATTTAAAACTTCAGTATATTATACACGTAGGGCTGAAACAAAAAAGCTACTGAACTGATCAGCTACCTATCTCTTATTTTAAATGTTTTCTGCATTTTCTACACTGTAAACAGTACAAGATCCTTGAGGAACACTGAGGTTCTTCAGTTTGAGAGGAACCCCTGAAGTGCTTCAAACCCTTGTACTTTTATTGAACGTCCCTTGAAGCACCTTAAGAGTTTTATCCACAGTTTCAAATGAAAGAAGATGAATAAATTCCTCTAAGATCTTGTACTTTTTACAGTGTAACCAACATTAAAGACTATTCAAATATTTACTGTTTTAGTTAACTTTCCTGCCGAGGAGCGAGTCGACAAATTCCATTTAAGCATCATCAGATAAACACCAGGCGAAAGTCGGACACATTAATCCATTTCCACGTGTACACGCTCAGCCTGCACACAGACTCTGACTGATCAGAGAGAGGGGGCGGGGCAGATGACATCCCTGCCCCAGATATTGGGTTATAAAGGAAAATTCTTTGTTCAGTGTTGAAATTCCAAAATAAAAGTCCTGATCACTGATACACAAATAAATAACAAAAACAATACATGATATCCAGGTTAGTTTTCTGTTTTCCTAGGACCAATTATTTTATACTTCAAGTATTTTGAAGAACTTATTATTATAAATATCCTTGTTAATGTAACTGTAAACAATCAGGACGACCAATTCAACAGTATCTGAGAGTTGTCCATGTTTTTAGTCATTAGAAGCTAATGAGACAAAAGTTTAGTCAATTCTGAAACATCAAAACGAGGTGACATTCTTACAAATATTTACACTGAGTATTTACATATGGAATGAGAACACTCCGGATAATGTGTGGTGTGTCTCCTAAAAACACATTTCTAAAGTTTTGGTGACTAAAAGAAGGTTTTAAGGACTATAAAAGTCCCCTAAAGACACTTTATAGAGTAATTCCAGCTGATAGTGATTAAACCAGAGATTCCAGCTTAATCACAAACACACAGCGGCTGTTAATAGTTAAGTTTGAAGAGTTATTAGACACAAACACGACCTAAAAGTAGCTAAAAGTAAATAAAAGTAGCTAAAAGTAAATAAAAGGAGCTCTCTCTTTTCTCGGGCTTCATTGGGACTCGGGGAAACCAGTGAGCTGTGAAAGCGGACCAGTTCAGCCCAAACCAACTCCCTCGCTGACCCGCCCGGACCGAAATACCGGGACTATTCTTAGGCGAGGCGGAGTTAGCTTAGTTAGCTTAGCATAGTCGCCGCAGCTGGAGTATAAATAGAGGAGGCGCTCCGGATCCGGCAGGAAACTCCGCTCCGGGTTTTTATTCCGGGCGCCGGGCGACGCTCTGATTGGTTGAGCCGCAGCGGAGCCGCGCGAGCGGCCGGAGCCAAAATCCGGAGCGGAGTTTCCTCCCAGATCCGGAGTCCCAGCTCCACACTGAGTTTCCCGAACCGCCCGAGTCCGGGAAGGTTCTTCTGACTGTCTGGCAGAGGATTCACCTTCTCCTTCAGCTCCTGATCAAACACCTCCACATCCAGATCCAGAGTGTCCCGAGAAGCGCCGTGTCACCCTGATCCCACCCTGACCACCGAGGACCAGTCAGCAGGCCAACTGGCGCTACTGGCCTGTTCCCTGTGTCTGTGTGCGTGTGTGGGTGTGTGGGTGTGAGAGAGACAGCTCACCCTGCTCGTCACACTTCCAGAAGAATCCTCTCTGGCCGCTGCTGGGTCCCAGTAAGGAGCAGGTCTCTGGTTTTACTGGGACTCTGGGCTGAAGCTGGAGAACATGTCTGAGCAGGAGATCCTCCTCCTCCTCACCAGCCTCTGCTCAGATACCAGGGAAAGATACTCCCGTTTCTACCGGAAGTGTGTGTGTGTGTGTGTGTGTGTGGTCGTTCAGCTGACATTTGTGGGAACAAATGTCCCCGGAGTGATTAGAAAACGGACGTTGTGTTGGTCATCACTTTAATCTAGAAACATCTCAGCAATAATAATAATAATAATAACAAAATAATAATAATAATAATAATAATAATAATAATAACATAAACAATAATGTAATAATAAACAACACAATAAATAATATAATAATAAACAATATAACAACAATAATAATAATAATAAACAATATAATAATAATTATAATAACAAACAATGTAATAATAATAACAATGCTTCACAGTTATTATGAGATTCTTGTGCTCGAATGCTTTGTTTGGTTTGTGTCGAACACGTCTTCTGTTACTGTGTCTTTTGTTCCAGAAACTGGTTAAATATACTTTATAATACATTAAAATGTTTGAAAGATTAAATGTTTTGGTTTTGATCAGGATTTTAGAAACAAAAGAAAATACTATTAAAATGAGCTGGTCTTGTTTCAAGCACTCTGTAAAAAGTGCAAAGTCCTTGAGGAGCTTCACACACTGTCCTGTAGAACATCCAGCATGTTCAGTGTCCCTGAAGGACTGTGTACTGTATGTCTGTCTGTTTCATATGCATTCTACAGACAGCCTGTAGGGGACAGGCACGCCTTACTATTCGGGCACATTTGTTCCCAACCAGGGAAGCTGATCAGTCTTTAATAGAAAGGTTTTGTCAGAAGGAATAAACTTCTGTAACTCATCCTCAATCCTCATAACTGTGGATTGAACTCATCTGACCTTGCTTTAGATCATTCCAGTAACTGGACAAAGAGCAGAAGAGGTCAAGATGAACATATCTAGAATCATTTCATCGTTGCTGGTGTCTGATCAGACTGTAACTCTGATTCATTCTCACACCTCTCAAATCAGGCTTCACTGTTCACTGGCTGTGCTTGAGATGGTGTGGTAGAACATGACCTTTAGTGGCTTCCCTGTTTTTCTCTGATAAACAAACCCATTGAGAGTAGAGGCATCTCCTCTGTCAGGGCTCAGAAGTATGTTTGACTCATCAACAAAGTTATGGAGCTCCGACTGGTTCTTTGTAAAATGTGTGTTATGGTGAGGACATAAGTCCATGGACTCTTGGTTCTCCAGTTTCCTACAGTGCCTTACTTAAGAAGTAATCATTTGTGCTATTTTTACTGTGGGTGGACAAAGTACACACATTAAATATTCTCTCTTAAAGTTCCATTACAGGAAGTTTATACATCCGGTTTCTGCTATTGTCTTATTACTTCTGTCTTTAGACTCTTATCATCTAAAAACAGATGCACCCACCAGCTCTCAGAATGGCAGTGGGTCATCTCCAGTGACGAGTCCCACTTTTGTTTTGGTGGGGACAACAAACAAATACTGTGTGGAGGCACAGTGGTCAGCACCAAGATCAGAGGCTTGTTGTCACATGTCCAGAAGGCATGGTATCGTGGTGTGGGAGCAGTTTCGTACGATGCCACATCATGATTAATTACATTACAGACTCTTTAATGTTATCTTAATAAGGTTCTGCAACCAGTGATTCTACCTTTTCTGAACACACACTCCAGCACTATTGCAACAGGACAAGACTTGTCCACACACTGCTGTCGTCTCAAGATCTCATCTTGAAGACACAGATACTACACCGTGGTCGGTCTCATCTCCAGACCTGTCCCTGATTGAAAATGTGTGGGATGCTATTGGACGCTCTATCAACACTCCACCCCTACCACACCATCTGCAGAACTGAGTGAGAACATTCAAGCTGCATGAGATGGATCATCACAGGACACCATTAGGAACCTCTACAACTCCATGTAGAGACGTCTGGCATGTTGCGTTAAACCTGACGCTGTAATGAGAGACACCACTTCTGTATGAGTAGATCGATAAATATTGATCAGATTAGTCTACAGTTATAATCAGTTATTGATCCTGATCACATCTATCTTCCTTCCTAACAGCACTGCAATCTCACACGTCCTTCTGGGAGTAAGTATTTTTTGACCAGGAGTCTATGCTTCTCTGTATATTTTTACTGTCCAATGAAAAACATGTATTTCCAAAACTTTCTCAACATTTAAAGAACATTCTCTCAAAGAATGGAGATACATGGTTTTCAACCTAAATCCATGTTTTTGAACTGGCCTGAAGAGTGTATCAGCATCTGACATCTTTACTTTTAGATCTTCATTTCAGTACACGTTCTTCGGGAGAATGTTCTGGTGACGGAGCATTAACATCTTACACTCTTTTCAGAAAGCATCTTTTTTGCGAGTTCATTCTTGCAAGGTAACAAGCATTTCCTTTACTTCTCTCAATCCATTCTTTGCATTCTTGGTATTGAGAAACTCCCTGATCATTCCAGGACCAAGGAAATATTATAACAGTCATAACACAGCAGCATGATAATAAATAATGACCATTCAGGAATGTGGAATAGTCTGAGGAGGTACTATGCTATACAACACACATATTATACTGAGCTACACTGAGTAATATTTCATATTTACAGGTGTAACCAACAGGCAAAACAACTACAACAACAACATCATCATTAATAATAATAACAACAACAACAATAATAATAATAATAATAATAATAAAATAATAATAATAATAATAATAATAATATAGTTTCATAATAGAAAATATAAATTGAACTATGATTTTGTGGCATTTATTGCTTATGCTGTGTGTAATTACTGCTGTTATTTAATTTCATACTTTATGAGTCAAACAAGTCAGAAACATACTTATTGTTTTTAGTTGCATTGTTTTGCAGTTTATTTAAACACATTAATTTAACTGGGCATTAATTGGACCTTAATTGTCTTAATTAGGTCTTGAGTCTTAATTAGGTCTTAAGTCTTAATTAGGTCTTAATCTGGCTGCTCAATATTTAAATTCTATCTATGTCTTATGGCTGTATATGGCTTTCTGTTTTATTTATTTTAGCTTAGACTAATATTTCTACACACGTTCAGCTGTATTGCAGTTAGTGTTTATTGATGATAATATTAATAATTAGGGTCTAAAACTAGTGTGAAAGGGAGTGGGTCGTACTCGGACTTTTATTTTGAAATGAAGGGCCGGCTGATCTGACGTCAGTTCCTGTGTTGGAGGAAAAGCGGAACTGGGAGCATTGGTGGGATTCAAGCCCTTCACTGGTAATTAAGGCGTTTCTCTTTTTATTGTGTGTTTTCAGCTTTAGTTGTCGAGTTTATTTTACTGTGTAATTACAACGACATGCCGAGAAACACTGAAAGTCAGTCGGACTCTGAGCGGTCACCTGCGGTCAGAAGAGGGTCACAGGGTTCCCAGTCAGTCCCAGGAAAGCCCGTGATCTGCACATAGTTGATTACCAGCACCTCAGAGTTTAACCTTGGTCCTAGTGGCACTCCCCCTTTGGAAAAGTTCATGATCTGCACATAGTGGATTTCCAGCACCTTAGTGTTTCGTAACCTTGGTCCTAGAGGCACTCTCCCCCCCCCCCTTCAGGAAAGCCCATGATCTGCACATAGATTGCCAGCGCCTTAGTCCTTCTTAACCTTGGTCCTAGAGGCACCCCTGCTCTACATAGTGATGGTTTATAATGTTTTGATGTCTTGTTTCTCGACAGATCAGCATGGCTTTTCCATTGATGTTTCCAATGATGCCGGTGGTGGCAGCAGCGGCGGCGCACTGCAGGTCTTTCAGGTAAAAGATCAGTCAGTGAGAAATAATGCACTCATCATCAACAAATAGTTGCACCCAGAAGGATGTGTGAGATTGCAGTGCTGTTGGGAAGGAAGATGAAGGTGATCAGGATCAATAACTGTAGTCTGATCTGATCAGTATTTATTGATCTACTCATACAGAAGTGGTGTCTCTCAGTACGGCGTCGGGTCAGACGTCTCTGCATGGAGTTGTAGAGGTTCCTAATAGTGTCCTGTGATGATCCATCCCATGCAGCTTGAATGTTCTCAGTCAGTTCTGCAGATGGTGTGGTAGGGGTGGAGTGTTGATAGAGCGTCCAATAGCATCCCACACATTTTCAGTCAGGGACAGGTCTGGAGATGAGACCGATCACGGCGTAGTATCTGTGTCTTCAAGGCAAGATCTTGAGACAGCAGCAGTATGTGGACGAGTGTCATCCAGTTGGAATAGAGCACTGGACTGTGTGTGAACCACTAGTTGCAGGACCTCATTTACGTAACGTTGTACTGTTAAAGTGCCTGTGATGAAGAACAAAGGTGATCTGGCAGCGTATGAAATTACACCCACACCATGACACCAGGCCTTCTGCACCTGTGATGCGTGACAACAAACTGTTGATCTTGGTGCTGACCACGGTGCCTCCACACACAGCTTCTTGTCCCACAGTCTGGTACGACACCACTGCAATCAGTTGATTCCTTCTGGGTGCAGTGATTTGATGAGTGCATTTTATTTTAATTGGTTGCAATCTTACAGAGCTGGTTTTGGTGACTCCACAGCTTCTTTGAGTGTCTCACAATGTTCTTCTGTGTCCAGTGTTTCAGCGGCAGCGGCAGCTATTCAGAAGTTAACTCGAGTAAGGGTGGTCGACAACAGCTCTCTGGGAAACACCCCCTACCACCGGCCTCCTAAAGTAATTCATGTTTACACCAAGAACGGAGTGGGGAAAGTAGGCGATAAGGTCTTACTGGCCATCAAAGGACAGAAAAAGAAAGCACTGATTGTGGGACATAAAATGCCTGGACCGCGAATGACGGCCCGCTTTGACTCAAACAATGTTGTTTTGATAGAAGAAAATGGGAACCCCACCGGAACACGGATTAAAGCTCCCATACCTACACAGTTACGCAAACTGGAGGGAGATTATTCCAAATTATTAGCAATCGCACAGAGGTTTGTGTAAATTCTGGATTGTGTTGCTGATGGAGATGCGATTGGGAACTGAGGAGAACATTTTGGGGAATCTTCACCACCATTCATGCTTCTGTAGTTGCTGATTAAAGGATTTGTTGCCATAAAAAATTGATTGTTCCACGTTTTCACTGAAATATCGTTTCCTGAACACAACTGTAAGCAGACATTGCCTTTTTAAAAAGTTTCAGCACTGAATAAGAGAGAACCTGACAGTTTGGAGTGATTGAATCTTTATGTACATCTACAAAGTAGGGCAACAACGTAGGAGTGTCCAAAAGAGTGGACAGTGAGTTTTGTGGTTGTCCTGACCCCTGAAGATCAGGGTTACAATGTTCACCTTTACATCCATATTTTCCAAAGTAAAAATGCTTCAATGCTCAGGCACAAATGACATCTTCACCTTTTAGTAATACCTGAATAAAGAGGACCGTACAGACATTTTGTTAGTTATATATTATTTATGCACAGCTGTGAATGATGAGAGATCTGACAGTTTTATATATACAATATTTCACATCTAATGGGTTTCGTAGTGTCGACCGGGTTAGTGTTTCGGTGTTCTATAACGTGCCGAGGCTCACTCCTAATAAAACATGCAAGCAGACTCTTCATCAATCAAATGCAGAACTATCTGTTCACTACTGGAACTCACTCCATGCCTGTCCAACAGTTGGCTACATCATTCATTATATACTTACACAGTGCACCTAAATGATAGGGGCTTCTGATTGTGTACCTAATAATATGGCATCTCGGTGTACGGGAGTTTAAATGTTTTGTTTGATTGTTGGAGGTGAAGAAGACGCGATGACTGCATGGAACACAGCACCGCTCCAAGGCTTATGGCTTCAGCAGTGAGGCACTTTCACAGAACTCTGGCACGTTTCTGCTGCTTTATCTTCGCCGTCGGTCCTTTTCAACCACACATGGTGATGTACAGCCACTAAACAAGAGAGAGAGAGAGAGAGAGAGAGAGAGAGGGGTCAGATGAACGAATCAGCTCACGAGAAGCACAGATGAGGTCTGAAGGGTCCGTGATGAGATGGAAATTACCTCAGTTATGTTCATCTCCACCTCTCCAGTCTCTTCTTTGTCCAACTGTTGGAACGATCCTGAAAGAAGAGGTAAAGAGTGAAATCCACACCGAGCAGAAGGCTCCGTTACACCAACCTTCCGTGAGTGTATGTTCTGAGAACCGAAAACAGAATCCATAAGAAGATCAATGAGTGCACTAACAAGGGCAAGTTATGGACAGTGGTCTCACGTGTCTGACTGGGAACTGAGAAAAACAGCCTTCTCGTCCTCAATGAGACGAGCTTAATGGGACTATCTCCTCTCTTGCCTGGACTTGATCCAGGGCCCAGTCACTTCCCTCCAGGTTTGTGGAGAGCGTATCACCGGATCATCTGAGGTATTTGGATTATACTTCTTGTTTCTCAGAACATTTGGCCTTTTTTGATGCCATAAATTGCCTGAAAGACACCTCCCATCATCTAAGGTATTACAGAATTACAGCAGATATGTGGTGGTCCAGTGTCCCCTTTTCAATAATGTATGAGTAGTTTGATCAGAAGGGGGTGGGTCCCCCCTTGTGAGCCCAAGACTTCCAGGACTACCACTCCGTGACCGGATCTCTAATTGAGAAAATAACATTCAACTATGTGCACTTGAGCCGATAACAGGGACATACTGAACATGGCCTCCAGTTTAACCAGGCAGCAGACGAAGTTGTCAAAATCGATGACCTCATTCTCCGCGTATCTGGCCACGAGGACCTGGTTCAGCCTATTGTTGAGCTTGAAGCCTAAAGAAAATTAAACACAACACAATTAAGAGCAGAGGCTTAATGACTGCAGTTTGTGTGTGTGTATATATATATATATATATCTGACAGAACTGGCCTTACCTGCTGACTCTACAGCCAGACGCATCTCATAAGAGCTCATGGTCCCTGACTTATCAAGGTCAAATTGCCGGTAGATAACCTGTGATATGGAATTAATGTGATTTATATGGTGAAAATAATGCATATTACTCCTCATATTACTCCTGTAATCATTCCTTACAGTGGTACCGGAAAGTCTGACCTCAAAACTTTCAATAGGTTACAAAACCATCCTGAGAGAGTTTGGACTCCAACAACCCACAGTCAGACAGGTTGTGCACAAATGGAAGAAAATGTATGACCATTATTACCCTCCCCAGGAGTGCTCCACCGACAAAGATCACACCATGATGTTCACAGCAAGGTGATGAATAGTTATTGAGGTCACAAAGGAACCCAAGGTAACCTCTAAGTAACCACGTTTTAATGTACTTAATGTTCCACCACCAGGAGAACACCGAACAGCAATTTTGAGCATGGCAGGGTTGTGAGAAGCTGCTGATCTCCAAAAGAACATTGCTGTTCATCTGCAGTTTGCTACAGATCAGGACCTATGTTTTGTGTAGGCCGTAATAAATCTTTTGATGTAAACAACGAACGTTATGTTTGGAGAAAGGAAAACACTGGATTCCAACATAAAACCCTATCCTGTCTGTTAAACATGGTGGTGGTAGTATCATTGTGTGGGCCTGTTTTGCAGGATCTGGGCACCATTGTTGATTGCACAATGAATTGTGAATTATACAAGCAAATTCTAAAGGGAAATGTCAGAACATCTGTCCATGAGCTGAATCTCAAGAGAACATGGGTCATGCAGCATGACAATGACCTTAAGCATTGTCATGCATGTTCTAAAATGGAGCGCACAGGTCTTTCCTCTTACCAGCCATTTTCGAATTTTGTTCCACAGGATCTGGAACTCCACCAACCCCAAGCGTGCACTACCATCTTTCTGAGAGTGGCAGAGTTAAGAGAGAAGAACCACACAAGGACTGATAGCGTTTCAGTACCTGACAGGACAAGAACCTGTCAGACTGACAGAGAGAACGCCAGTGGAAGGATACATCCATGAGGTTGACCATAGTTCTGCATGACTCCAAGCTGAAGCCGTCTGTCTTCAGGTCTTTATCTGAACACAATAAAGCCTTCATTTAAAATCTCATATCAAATAATTCAGTGTGTTACTATTTCACTTACAGTCTAATACACACTCCAAAATTATAAATGCCTCTTTGCTTTACTGGAATAGCCCCCCAAAACACCCAGTGGTCCTGAGGTCAGAAACCGATCGGTGGGGACCAAAGTCCATCTGAAATAATACGGCACATAACTTACACAGGCCCCACATTCCCAAACTCACCTTCCTCACCTCCCTTCATGTAAAGTTGCTGTTGCAGCTTTTGTACTACAGAATTACAGCAGATACGTGGTGGTCCAGTGTCCCCTTTTCAATAGTGTATGAGTAATTTGTCCAGAAGGAGGTGGGTCCCCCCTCATGAGCCCGATTCTACCCGAGGTTTCCAGGTCTCTGGGGTTTTTCCACCCTTTGGCTCGCTCACCGGGGCTTTATGACTTATCCTTTATGTATCATCTTAATTCTGATCTCTGTAAAGCTGCTTTGGGACAGTATCAGTTGTAAAAAGCACTATACAACCTTTCCTTAAACATTTAACTGTATGTTCATGTATTGGAGGAGGCATGTGCTTGTTTTCACACTCCAAGTGTCGGGGGCATTGTACGTTCATTGTCATGAGTGCTAACAGGGCAGCGTAAACAGCATTTCCACATTGGAGATCACATGAAAAAACTACTGTATAAGGATTTTCCAGAGAAAAGCAAGTCTTACGTCTTAACACCACCCTGTTGAGAATGGTCCGGAGTTCATGAACTGAAATCTCCATATCCTAGAAGAAAGGTAGAATAAGGGTCTATCAGATATGACATTATGGCAGAAATAGACATATTCTCAGATAGCAATTCATTTTTGGCCCAAAATATTTTTGAGCAAAATATTAGAAATGCACTAACTTCTCCAGCCAGTTGAGCAAACATAGACTTGAAGGAGTCATCAATGTCATCCTCTGTGATTTCCTCCTAAAGAACCACAAAACATTACACCCAAACAACAAGACTTAAGACTCTGATTGCAGTGTGTTTCTACCGGTATCAGCCCAGACCCACCTCGTCTTCCAGGTCTGCAGAAATCTCATCATCCAGCTCCCTGCATCAAAGAAATGATAGAACACTCATTAAAACCAGTGCAGGTGAGAATAAATGACAATCAATAACTCTGTACTCAGATATTCATCGAATGAAAATCAGATTTTCACTGAAGGCATATTCTGTGTGGAGTTTAGAAGCTCCTGATAATAAAACATGGTACAGCACAAAAAATCAAAGTGTTGCCTGTAATCCAGACAAATCTGATGATGCTGGAACGTCTTTGAAAGCCATTCTATGAGACATGTTCTTTTTATTCACCTAAACTGTCCACTATCACATACTAATCTCCATAAATGGACTGATTCATCTCCTGGTTTCTACACTCACTTTGTGGTTCTATAATTACAGACTGTAGTTCATCTGTTTCTCTGCAGACTTTATTCTCCTCCTTTCACCCTGATCTTCAATGATCAGGACCCCACAGGACCACCACAGCTATTATGTGGGTGGTGGGTCATTTTCAGCACTGCCGTCACACTGACATGGTGGTGGTGTTTTAGTGTGCGTTATTTATAAAAGCCAACCAATATCAACCAACCGATATATCACACAAACTCACTCTGTCTCAGACTGCTTCTCAGTGAACACCCGCAGGACAAAGTCGGCCTCCTTGCTGGGTTCGAAGGTGGAAGGGACGATGAGGTACTCTCCAGGGGGCAGGCGGAGGCGAGCACTCACCTCCCTCAGATTGATGAAGGTTTCTGAGCGGGCGCAGGACGAGTGGCTGAGGAAGAAGTTCTTCTTCAGGTGGACGTTCTGGCAACCCCTGAACTGCAGCCACACAGAACGGAACTGATAAAGCTGGCTGGAACTGTTTCAAGCGGGATCAGGAGGTTAAGTGCAGCCAAAATAAGAAACATTGTAAGCTGGTTCGTGCACAGCGGCACTGGGCCAGGTCCTTTAAGCTCTGCACTAACCGCAGTACCCCGCACAAAGTATGCTCCATGGTTACCAAGCCCTGTTCATTCACACTTTCTGTGTGGCAATGAACAGCATGGCAGTGCCACTTTATCACTGCTGTATTTTACATGTCCTCAGTAAAAGCTGGTCAAAATCAATGTCAATTAGATCATGCATATTTATGAGCAGCACTCACCCTTGGTTTGGGTGCCAAAATGGACATACTTTATTAAATTAGACTTATGGATTTTAGCCAAAGAGCAGGCTGATGTACCACAGAGAATAAAATCCTGACTCATGAATCTGTGGACAAAACTGAATCTGAAGTCCACCTTTATCACTGAATGTGCCAAAGGAACTGGACGTCATGCTGTACAAGGAACTGACAGTATAAGCTCATACCTCCTCAGGAATCTGCAAAAAAGAGAACAAAGACAATCAAGAATCAGTGTATGTCATTTAAAATTTTTTGGGGGGAATAAAATTACGTAAGGATCTGCTTTATGGATTGGTCTAATGATCTGATACCTGATCCAACCCTTTAAATCATGCAAAGGGTTATGTGAGTGTTCATTGTTCTATATAAAACCATTTTCGTTACTGAAGAACCCTTAAAGAATCCTCATTTTAAGTGCATAATTATCATTATCTCGAAAGCAGAGGTCTATAAACCACACTGCCCAGTCCTTACTTCATAAATGGCGAAGCCAATAGTGTGCATGTCCTGTCCTTGTTTGCGGTAGCGCCTTCGGTCCTTTTGAAGAAGAGCCACAAGGAAGCTGCAGGCAACCTCGTCATCTTCGGGATCATCATCCTCCTCCAACAGAGTGATCTTGTACTGTGGGTTGATCCAGAATGTGTCTGCGCAACAAGAGAAGGACAGATTTTCAGAAGAAGTGAAGGGATGCTCACAGTCCTGGAGCTTGAACTCCAACAGAGAGTAGTGAGGAACCGTTTGGGTCTTTCAGACTAGAAACAAAAAGGTTCTCTACAGATTAAAAAATGATAGTGTGACTCTTCTGATACTACAGCTAACCACTTCTGAAAGGTTCTATAGAACCATCTACAAAAGGTTTACCAATCTGTTCAAATGGTAGAGGCATCATGGTTCCTTTTACCACTTTATGTCTTTATTGAAGATATCTAGAACCCTTTTTCAATTCTGATACGACCACTGATACACAGACTTACCAACGCCGAACCGATGCCATTGCTGAATTAATAAACTGTAGGTGGGAGAGACGTCAGGACCAATATCCCACCCTAATAGTGCATTCCTATTAGATATGGACAGATACCTATCTAGAACAAGCACAACTTCAGTGGACACTCACTGGGGTGGTTCCTGCAGCCTCCAGCTGTACTGCCGCGCCTCCATGATCCATGGAACTGAATGGTATTCCAGTGGCTCATCCCATCATCACTAAGGGCATCCGGAGTCAAGTTACAAATCTCCAGCCTGGAGAACTGCCGCAAAAACTCACTGAAGGACATCCTGCAGAGAGAGGGAACCGTGAGTGATCACAGAGTTAAGTTCTCATTATCCAGAGAGAGGGGGCGGGGCTGATGCTCAACCAGCATACAGACTCTGACTGATCAGAGAGAGGGGGCGGGGCTGATGCTCAACCTGCATACAGACTCTGACTGATCAGAGAGAGGGGGCGGGGCTGATGACATCACTGACCCAGATACTGGGTTATAGAGGAATGAGAAATGAGGGGCTGTTCGCTTTCTTTGCTCACACAGTGATCAAATTTCAGAATAAAAGTTTTTTGGACGATGGGTCTAACAGGTGTAAAGATTACATATGTGGCTTGAGGAAGCATATTATTTACACTCGGCTCAACTGCCTCTTCCTTGTTCTCACAGCACCAGCATCTGATACATGTACACTTGACTTTTATTAGCTAGCTGTTCCATCTGTCCAACACCCATGAACTGGTCAACTGTACATTGCTCATGTAGAAGCCTTACCAGAACTCTCCATCCTCCATCTGCAGACATAAGTCTTCCCGCTCTGATGGATCTATTTCATCCCACTCAGACGAGCTATCAATGAGAAATGACTCACAATTTCAAATCCATTATTGCCACTGAATCCACACTGATTTAAGATCCCCCAACACCCACACACACCCACACACACTCAACTCACTTGTCGCTCCAGGCACCCGTCCATTCCACCTGACCCCAAGGGTTACGTATGCGAATAAGTCTCTCCGTATGACCTCTGAAATTCACCTAGAACACATGAGAGCACTTACTATAATGTTCTATTCAGACGCAATATTCATATAGACAAGCATTTACCTGTTTGAGGGCAGTCACTGAGTAGGCGTGGCCTTTTACCAGCTTCTTAAATGTCACAGCTTCCATGTCAAATCTACTGGTGATCTGTGAATGTAGTCAAAGATTAAACATACGATTATATAAGATATATAACTGTCCATACTCTCTCTGTGTCGGTAGATGGCGCTCTCTCCCCACATCACAATGCGATGGTCATGACAGGTGTCTGTTAGCCGTTGTATCAGAGCTGGGGACCTGCCCTACTGGTGTATCAGACTAAAATCCAATGTGTGTATAACTAAAATCAAGAGCCTTAGGCTTAGAACATTTTGTCACATATCAGCAGATAAAAAATAACATTTACTTATTATAATTATATAACTTTGGGTTTTAATTTTAAAGATGTGAGAAATAGATCAAAATTATTTAGTAATATATCATAAATCATAATCTCGTAGCATTTATGACACCATGTCCTCACTTTGCATTAAAGCATGAATGTGTGTGTGTGTGTGTGTGTGTGTGTGTGTGTGTGTGTGTGTGTGTGTGTGTGTGTGTGTGTGTGTGTTTCCTCTCACATCAATGGAGCATCCTAGGAGTGAGCCCCTATCCAGGGCTTTAGAGATGATGCGGTAGAGGTCCCTGGGAGCCTTGCTGAGCTCGTACATCTCTGACACACCTCCAGTGAAATCTTCAAATCCCTCAGTGGTAGAGCCTCCTGACAGAGCCTCATAAGATCCATTGAGTCTGTAGATAAGTCACACACATCTGTGTACTGCAGTTCCATTTGTGTCAGTGGTCTGAAGCAGATTATAACATCACTGGCCGTGAGACTCTCGCAAATGGCTCTAATCTCGCTCTCCCATACT
Source organism: Acestrorhynchus altus (assembly GCA_034509495.1). Lineage (NCBI taxonomy): Eukaryota > Metazoa > Chordata > Actinopteri > Characiformes > Acestrorhynchidae > Acestrorhynchus > Acestrorhynchus altus. Next base: position 2,389,625 of record CM067506.1, on the reverse strand, counting down.
ACACTTACAATCTGTCACACGTCCTTAATGACCCTTCATTCCCTTCACGCTGGGTTTCACTGACTGAACGCACATTAGACTGGAAACCATTGTTGCACCCAGAAGGAATCAACCGATTGCAATGCATGACTGTGATGGTATCCTGTCAGACTGTAACGGAGTCACTCAGAGTGGCAGCAGTGGGTCATATTCAGTGACGAGTCCCGCTTTTGTCTTGGTGGAGATGACCAGTGAACGTGGAGGCACCATGATCAGCACCAAGATCAATGGGTTGTTGTCACATGTTACACATCCAGAAGGCCTGGTGTCGTGATGTGGGTGCAATTTCATACGAAACCAAATCACCTTTGTTCTACACTTTTACAACCCAACATTACGTTAATGAGGTTCTCCAACCAGTGGTTCTACCTTTTCTGAACACACATTCCGGTGCTCTATTCCAACAGGACGACTCTTGTCCACACTGCTGCTGTCTCAAGATCTCGTCTTGAAGACACAGATACGACGCCGTGGTCGGCCTCATCTCCAGACCTGTCCCTCATTGAAAATGTGTGGGACGCTATTGGACGCTCTACCAACACTCCACCTCTACCACACCATCTGCAGAACTGAGTGAGAACATTCAAGCTGCATGGGATGGATCATCACAGGACACCATTGGAAACCTCTACAACTCCATGCAGAGACGTTAAACGTCTCCATGCGTTAAACCTGACACCGTACTGAGAGACACCACTTCTGTATGTGTAGATCAATAAATATTGATCAGATTAGACTTTATTAGACACTTATAATCAGTTATTGATCCTGGGAACCTTTATCTTCCTTCCCAACATCACTGCAATCCCACACGTCCTTCTGGGTGCAACAATTTACTTGATGATGAGTGCACTGGTTAAGTACATGTTAAGTAAAGATATGAATAAACAGAAGGGTTAAACAACGTACTTGGCGTAAGCCTTTTCTATCAAGGCACTCCAGAACTCGTTTCCCTCCGCAGAGTGAACAAACATGAGCTCTCCATCTTTAACGGGCAGCCGATCATCAATCACAATATCCACCCACTCGCCGAACTGCCAGAACTAAAACATGAGGGACAGAATGCTGTTAGAACATTTACCATCTTAATATATGATTAAGAAGAACAATCATATCTGGCATTTTTTTCAGCTATGAAGATCCATCACAACTGCACTTAAAATATTTGGGTTCTTCAAGGGTTCTTTAGTAAACAGCTGTATAGAACCATGAACACTCAAAGAACCCTTTGCCTGAATAAAGGGCTCTGTCCATTGATGGAGAATGCACAGAACCTTTTTGAAATTGTTCTATACAGCACCAAAAAGGGTTCGATAATTACAAACTACACTGTAACAATAGTAGAACCATTTTTGAGTGGACATTGTTACCATTATTAGTATAATCTCCAATAATGTACAGACATTTCCACAAAGGTTCTCATATAGTACACTGTCATACTTGAAAATGGAAAATCCCAGCGTAGTCCTCCTGGAAGCTCTGCCCATGTGGAACAACTCTGTGTAGGATATTTTCATTAAGGGTCAGAGACGCAATGGCAGCTAGAAGCCAGCAGTCACCTTAGTGGAGAAGATACGAAGAGAACAAAAGAGGGAGAGAAAAAATAGGGACAATTTAAAAGTACTGACACTGATATGATGACCATATACACCGATCAACCATAACAATACAACCACCTCCCTGTTTCTACTCTGATCATACAGGAGCTCTTTGTAGTACTATAAATAATTCCAGACTGTAGTTCATCTGTTTCTCTGCAGACTTTATTCTCCTCCTTTCACCCTGATCTTCAATGATCAGGACCCCACAGGACCACCACAGAGCAGCTATGATGTGGGTGGTGGGTCATTCTCAGCACTGCAGTCACACTGACATGGTGATGGTGTATTAGTGTGTGTTGCTGGTACGAGTGGATCAGACACAGCAGTGCTGCTGAAGTGTTTAAACACTGTGTCCACTCACTGTCCACTCTATTAGACACTCCTACCGAAGCTCATCTGTTTCCGCACAGTTTGTGTTGGTCGTCCTCTAGGTTGTACACCGCACTATTTCCTGCACCATTAATAATTATAATAAATGGGTTTGTTTTTCAGAGACCTCCCCCTAACTGTGATTGGTCCACATGTCTCAAAAGGACAGCTGAAGCTGGGACAGGTATACAGTACACTGCTCACTGATGTGAAAGGTTTTAATTCACGTGTTTTAAATACCAATATCTGGGATTTGTGCCTGCCTCTTTTAAAATACGTGTACAATGTTTTGGTGAATAAAAGTAGGTTAAACCACTAAAACATCTGATGAAAGTTCAGTTTAATTTCACCTTTAACCAAGCATCAATAGATTTTTGGCATTTATTAAAAAATATATAGCTTTTGAACAGCAGGGGGAGCACGTTCGAGAGGACGGGTGTTTCCCTGGCATAACAAACTGTTAGAGAGGCCTGCATGAGTCACTGTACTCAGAGCCCACCTCTGTTTACCATCCCTGACACAAACAGGCGCCACGAAGAATTTCCCACACATGCACACAAAGCCGAGAAACGGTCCTGGTGTGTGTGATGGTCTGTGTACGTTCTGTTTCTTCAGGTTGTAAACGGGTGTAGGCAAGTTGTGCACGAGAGCCTAAAGGTCTATAAAGGTCTTCTCGTCTGAATCAGAGAAGATAAGCTGGATCGAGTTTGTGCTTTAAAGGCTTGGCCCAATTCCAGGCCTGTAAGACCAATACCATGGGCACAGCCCAGGACAGCTGAGTCACTGCCTCGCCCACTTACTCATGTTTAAGGAATCCCCTCGCTGGTGAAGCTGTGTGAGTTACTAAGAATACCACGAGAAACACTCAAACATTTACATTTACATTTAAAACCTGGAGGAAAGGGATTTAGGATTTGGCGCAGGAGACTGCTGGAACTTACCAAGAGCTCCCTGACAGATATCTGTCCTTGTGGCTCCTCCTAGAATGAACTGAGGGTCGTCACATAACTCCTAACGGAGAAACAAGTTCAAACAATAAGACTCGAGAGAACGGAAAGAAGCAGAACAATGTAACGAGTCAAATGTACCAAAAAACAGTCCTAATTAATGATGACAGCAATAAATCCCTTAAAATGAAAGCATCTTTTTGATACTTTAAAACTGATATGTAAATGAGCTCTGCTGTGATTGGATGTCCTGTACGGAAAAATTTAAAAGGCACTCTGAGCTGAAACACTCCTTATAACTTCAGCATGAATGGGCGGGGCTAAACTGCAGTAGGCTGAATGGGTAACAAGAAGACAGGCTGTTTTTGCACTTTAATAGTAGGACACATTGGACACACACTTCATCAGCTCCTCTTACCATCTGCCTGTCCCCACAGGACCACCCCAGAGCAGGTCACACTGACATGGTATGATTGAATTAGACACAGCAGTGCTGCTGCAGTGTTTAATCCCTGTGTCCACTCTCTGTCCACTCTATAAGGCATGATAGATCTGTTTCTGCTAGTCCTTCATCAGTGCTCACGGGATGCTGTCCACACGCTACTAGATGCATATTTCTGGCTGGTGGACTGTTCCCAGGGGTTTAAACACTCCAGCAGCACTGCTGTTTGATCCAGACAGATAGAGACGGTGAAATGGACAGTGAGGCGGTCACAATTCCACAGATTGGTGTACCGCAGTACATCATATGGCTTCTACTGCAATAGGTAAGCGGTGTTGTGTGTCTTTGGGCTGTGTTTTCCCTGTAAAAGTGATATAAACTGAAAGTTCAGTGCATTACGGTGACACATTGTTGGTGGAAAGCACTCTTTGAATCTACCGAAAGGTGAAGAAACTGTTCGGCAGCACATCGTGTGCAGTTTAAAACACTTGGACTGGAGTACTCTGTGACCGAGACAACAGCTGCTGTATAAACAATGACAGGACAGGGGCTGTCTTTCTCAGTTCCCCCAGAGAGGAATGCAGTCCCTCCTACAGTAAACTACTCCTGCTAAGGGTTTAACAGGGTGGTATGAGGGTGTCAGGACTCTATATACTGTATACATGACTAGAATAGCCTGACAGGTCAGTGCTTTCACTGTTAGTGTGCAGATTGCGATACTTGGCTTATGTCAACATCAATTTCGTGGCCAAATTAATGAATAAAATTGGTGTCTTTCTGTCAATGAGTTACATTTTATTTAATCTTTAACAATATTTTAATAAAATAACCTGCAAAATGTAATAATAGAAATGTGAATCTCTTGTAAGGAAGAAGTTGGAACAAACCCACACTTAAATGAAGATGAAATATCCATGTTTTAATAGGTTAAATGATATTTATAATAAAATCTGACGGTATGACGGTAAACGACCCTTCTAAAATAAACGGCTAAGTTCAGGAAATTAATCCTCAGCGACATCTGAAATAAACACATTCCCGCTCTCCGTTCGGGTGTCTGGATGCTCTGGAATGCTTCAGTTATACATCTGCTTCAGCCAGGAACAAAACAACTCCCCCCCCATCCTTTCTGATCCAACCACTCTGTTATGGTCAGTAACAACACTGTACATGAGCGAGCAGACAGCTACAGTACTGAGATCAGGGGTGTTTTTCCAGACTGTGTGTTGTGCTATACTGGGGCAAACCGAATTTAGGGGGTCAGCTGTACCCCTCTGTTCACCAATCGGATTTACGGGCACGACTGTGTATCTAGTGAAAGCCTGTTATAACACTGATCAGAAGAAGTGATTTCACACTAAAGTGAGTGTCACTCTGCCAGGATGAGGAACGAAGAAGACATTCACACTAAAGAGTTTTGATTTATTCTATTCATTTTTTTTTACGTTTATTTAAAAGCCAAAACTGCTTTCAGATTTACTCTGCAGCATAAAAATTACTTAAAGATACACGAGATACACAAGTGATTTTGGATATACATCAAAAATTATTGTTTAGTGTATTTTTGGTAGTTTAATGAATTTTTGGTAATTTAATGAATTTTTGGTAATTTAATGAAGTTTTGGTAATTTAATGTATTTTTTGGTAATGTTATGTATTATAGTAGTTTAATGTATTTTAGGTAATTTAATGTATTTTTGGGAATTTAATGTATTTTAGGTAATTTTATGTATTTTTGGTAATTTAATGTATACAGGTAGTTTAATATATTTTTGGTCATTTAATGAAATTTGTAAGCTTACTGTAGTTCAGTAGTTTAATGTATTTTGGAAGTTTAATGTAATTGTTTGGGTAGTTTAGTGTATTTTGGCTGTTTAATGTATATTTATTGGTTGGTAAAGTTTTGTAAATATAAGTGACGATAACCAAAACACAGCTATGAACTATCGTTCCCTTGTCTGTTATGCGATTGTTCATTCCTCAAAAAGAACAATGAGCGCAGGACGAATCAGCAGTTAAACACGTTTAACTGCAGTTACTGCTGCACAAGCGTGGTCACAAACTCGTAATATTTAATCTTTGTCTCAATAAATAAATATGCAAGTGCAATATTTTAGTCTCATTTGTTTGATTCTCCTTTTCTACGTCCGATGAACCTTTAGCTCAAATTTATGCAGAAATATAGGAAATTCTGCTTCACCTCCAGCTCCACTCAAATAAAACTCACCTCCATTGAAAGATCTGAACATATTAGTGATACTGGTGATAATATTTGAAACCTGCAGTGCTTATACTGTACACCAAACAACACCCCCCCATCCCACTCCTCACCGTAGGTCTCATCCACTCCACTCCTTGTATTTTGGAGGAGTACGGTCCGAGCTCCTTAAATCCCAGCGAGGGCGGTTCAGCAGGGAAGCAAGGGTCCTCAAAAAGGTAGCCCCCATCCAGACACTCCTGCCTGATCTCGTCAAAATCTTGGTTTTGGAAGTGGACGGCTTGCTCATGGGAGCCCATTCCTTCCGACTTCAGCCTGTTTGCGCTGATGTGTGCTGAGATCCCACCGTACGAGAACATGCTAGGAAGACAGAAAGACTGACAGTAAGGGGTCTGTGGTGTAGATGGAGTATAAATAGCAGAGGTGCTGCTATGTGCAGCGGCCGACTTGAGTCACGGAGTGCGTCGGAGTAATGCACACTGTCCATTCATTCAGTTGAACCAAATATCGAGCTGAAGGTGGACGATACACAATACACAGCGTGCATCACAACATTCCGTTTATCTGATTTTTGTGAACAAGAGTTTTTCTTTGATATGAACAATATATAATTAAATATTGTATGTTTATTAACAACAATAACAAACAATAATAACAACAGTAATAATAAAAAAGTAAGGTAAGTTCGCCTCCCAGCACGAGGGTCTTCGGTTCAATGCCCTATCTGGGTTAAGTTTCCATTATCTCCCCGAGGCTGCGAGGGTTTCCTCCTACGTTCCAAAAACATGGCGATCAGGTGAACTGGCTACCGTACTTGCCCTGGTGTGTGAATGAGTGTTTATGCGAGTGAACATATGACCAGATATGAATGGACACTCTGTCCAGGGTGATGTAGTCCTCCAGGTGGATCCTCATTTCCATAAGTGTTTAGAAAGGTACTCCACAAGTGTCGATTCTTTCATAATAAAAGCATGGTAATAATAATTGAATTTATTAATATTATTATTATATAGTCACGTTACCTTTGATTTACCTGGAATCAGTACAGAGTAAGAACCTGTTCAGTATGTACAGAGTAAGTAAAGGGTGTTACAGTAGACGTCCAGGCTATATTTACACCATCTTTATCACTAAGTTATAATTTATCACTAAATTATCACTAATTTACTTTATTTATCTTATATAAATAAACTCAGGTATTCAATAATTATTATTGAGGTCAGTCATTTTAAGGGATCTATAACTACGTTTATCAGTTCAAGTTACATTAGAGGTTTCCGTCATCAGAATTCATTTTTGGATATGAGAACCTGAAACTTTAATTAGACAGAATTAAATATATCTGGAATTAGTAATTAGACATGTCTGAAACTTCAGTTTGTACCAGTAAATATGTAATTAATATCAGTGAAATCAGTGAAAATCAATGGTAAGATTACATTAAAGAAATGTTTGGTTGGTCAGACTTGTCTGAATGCTTAAGAAATCTGCATATCTGATATTATTACTGGTAAATATTTCATAGTTAATATCTGAAATGAGAGATTCTACTTGTTATGGATTGAGGTGCTGGTGTCATTTTAGGATGATGAAGCTCGATAGAATTATTATAATTATCAGTAAAAGTTACAGTGTCCATGAAAGAATTTAGGTGAGAGTATAGGATATAGTATAGAGCTCCCTTTGGAAAATTAAATGATTATTAATTAATTATTAATTAGTTGGATGTTTTTAAATACATAACCATCAATTTTCATACCATGATTTACCTCCAACCAGTTTACCGCTGCAATAACCACCACAGCTCAGATCTAATCGGACACGTTCCCCAGAACCAGAGTAAGCTCTGGACTACAGAACGGTGAGCAATCTGAAGAAAGCACTCAAAAGGAATTCATTCCCATTGATCCAGCTGCCGACTGCTTTCAGAATCAGTACGCAGAAAGCACTTTCACTAATTAATATTCCTGTTTTCATTTAGCAAAGAGCAAACAGTGCTGGATGACCGACAGCCTAAAGAAGAGACCGAGGCATGGACATGGAAATCAGATGAACATCTCGCCAAACTGATCAAACGTAACTGTAAAGAAAGGACCGAGTATGGTTTTTATTCTTACCACGGCTGACCTAGGATCAGCTTTCCACAGCTCTCCTGTAGGACGATAATTACAGAAAAGGCATGAACTGATCAGCAAATCAGCATCAAATTCTGAGAAATCTGATCAATATTTCAAACATTAAATATTTAAGAGGAGAAGCAGCAGCCTGAACTCCACACTGAGACAATCAGATATTTATTGATGTCATATAAATGTCATTCATTCTTTTATGTACGTCAGACATGTAGCATGTTATGAAACGGTAATCAGACTTTCAGTTTCCGTATTTTGGTCTCTCCCCATTCATGCGTCACCAAGACACAAAATCCGCATCCGACCTGGCATTAACATGCATCCAGGATGATCCAATCACAAATGATCACCAAAACACATTTTTCAATCAGGATCAGACCAAAAAACAAAAACAAAACAATGCACATTGAAAACTGATCTGTCCACTGTAGTGACCACCACTGTAGTCTCCTGTGATTGGATTTTTCACCTCATTCCCGTTGCAGAAGGTGCATTATTGCCGTCACTCCCACTGCGTTTGAAACTGTGAGTCCTTACTCCAGCCATGTTTGAGATTTTCCGATTGTGTGTCTTTTAGATCAGCTTATGAGGAGGAGACGTTGAAAGAGACAACGAACACCATCTCTCTGCCTCTGCTCTTGTTGAGTTGAGTTGGTGATGCAGTTGACGCTGTGTTTTCCTGTTGGGGACGCACAGAGACGCCTTGATGTTCACACTACAAGAAAAATGTGGTCAAATGCGTCTCTGACCACCTCCGAATGTGGTTGGAGTGATTGGATAATAATGTGTCTTCAAAACTCATTGTACCCCGTTCACACCTGTACTTTGTGCTGGCCATTTATGATCGGATCCCCCAGGATGCAGGTTAAAACCAGGTGTGAACAAAGTTGTGATTGTCACGCCCACGAATCAGATACCTATCTGATCTAAGACTACATATGATGGTACTCAATAATCAGATCTTAATCTCATTTCATTAGTTATCTGATTTTTGTATTGTAGTCATGTAAACAGAATACTCTGGTTTCTTTGAGTGGAGTAAGGTCTAGAAATCTGATAAAGAGAGCTGGATTTTAGCTCAGTAATCAGATTTCTCAGCAATGGACGAGTGTCAAGAACCAGCAGGTACTCCACCTTCCTCCACCTTCACCTTGTTCTGTGAGCTTTTGGCTGGTTGCAGAATAGATTACTGCCTGATTACCCAAGTGCATGTAAATGCATTGATTGGATTACAACCAAAATCTAATTTTCTGCAGTTTTCGGAATACTGAGTGCATACAAACACTCACTGTTATCGGAATGTTCTTTAAAGGTTCTTCAGATGCACAAGGTTCCGTAGGTAAATGTTTTTTTTCAGAGGTACCTATTTTGTTATATGTAGCCTCTGTTATATGAGAAATATTACATTATAGATCAGTGTCTCCATTTCAGTGTGTGTGTGTGTGTGTGTGTGTGTGTGTGTGTGTGTGTGTGTGTGTATGTGTGTGTGTGTGTTATCTCTCTAAACAGCTGATTCAACCAGTTCTTTTAAATGCTGACAATGAAAACAAATCACTCAAGACCCAAGCTTCCCCAGATGGAGGCCCCTCGCTCTTTCAACAAGCAACAGAAACACACACTCTCAGCAACAGGGAGGCACAAGTGCATACTTTCAGCACGAACATGAACTAGAACCTCGTAAATCGGCTGTAAACGCAGCCTAAACAGTCACACTTCACCCACCAGGTAATTACATTACTGACATATACCAAGATAACATCTAGGACTTCAAAAAATTAATTTTATCATTAATATCTGAATTATAAACCTAAAAAAGTAAGACATTATGCAAACCTTCCCTTTTTAATCTACTTTCTTGGAGAGAAAGGGTAAAAAAAGATCACAACAGAAATATTAGTTAAAACTAAACTAAGTTTAGGGGAAAATAGAATTGGGGGAAATTTTTAAACCAAATTTTAGAAAAACCAAAACAGAATTTACAAGTAAAAAATAAAACAGCATGGGGTGAAACAGAGTTTGGGAAAAAACTGATTTTGAGGGAAAAAAAATAAAACTGAAAAATGAACAGAATTTGGGTGAAATTGTAAACAGAATGAGAAGAAATAGAATTTGGGGAAAGGTCAGGACCCCAGAGGACCACCACTGAGCAGCTGTTATGTGGGTGGAGGGTCATTCTCAGCACAGCAGTCACACTGATATGGTGGTGGTGTGTATTCTTGACAGTGGTCCAAATAAAACAAAAAATCAGTGTCCTTCATTATTTATTTGATGTGTGTATCAGTATTGACCCTACTCAGGACTTTATTCTGAAATTTAAACACTCTGTGAGCAAAAAAAGGGGCAAACAGCCCCTCCCTTCTCCTTTTCCTCTATAACACAGAGGATCAGTGATGTCTCAGCCCCGCCCCCTCGCTCTGATCAGTCAGAGTCTGTATGCAGGTTGAGCATCAGCCCCGCCCCCTCTCTCTGATCAGTCAGAGTCTGTATGCAGGTTGAGCATCAGCCCCGCCCCCTCTGAGAGCGAACAGTTGAGAGTGGATAGTTGAAAAAGTGAACAGGTGAGAGTGAGCAGTTAAGAGTGATCAGCTGAGAGTGAATGGCTGAGAATGAACAGTTAAGAGTGAACATCTAAGAGTGAACAACTAAGAGAGAACAGTTAAGAGAGTGAACAGTTAAGAGAGTGAACAGTTAAGAGAGTGAACAGTTCAGAGTGAACAGCTGAGAGTAAACAGTGAACAGCTGAGAGTGAACAGTTAAGAGAGTGAATGGCTGAGAATGAACAGTTAAGAGTGAACATCTGAGAGTGAACAACTAAGAGAGAACAGTTAAGCGTGAACAGCTGAGAGTGAACAGTTAGAATGAACAGATGAGAGAAAACAGTTAAAGAGTGAACAGCTCAGAGTGAACATCCGAGAGATAACAGTTAAGAGTGAACAGGTAAAAGAGTGAACAGCTGAATCTAAGAGGACTGTGATAGAACCCCGGCTGTGTGGTTCTGCAGTGGTTCTCTGTGGTTCTCCAGGGAAACAGAGAGACTGTGGGTCTGAGGAGATTAGCTGCGCGGCTAACAGCTGTTAGCTCTTATAGAGAATCACAGCCGAGCTCTGCAGGAGAACCCACAGAACCCGACAGAACAGAACCCGACAGAACCGCTTACCTTCCCGTCCGAACCCGCTCACAGATGGAGAGTCAATAACGGGGTAAAGTTTCCCTGAATGTCCGGAGTTTCAGCCGCTGAAGAGGAAAGAGCAGATTTACACCCGCAGACTGACCAGCAGACTGGCGACCGGCCAACAACCCAACCCAACAGCACAACAACCCAACCCAACAGCACGACAACAACCCAACCCAACAAAACAACAGCACAACAAAAACCCAATCCAACAAAACAACAACCCGACCAACAACCCAACAGCACAACAACAAACTAACAGCACAACAACAGTCCCAACACAACACAACCCAATAGCACAACAACAACCCAACACAACAGCACAACAACACAACAACTCGGCCAACACCCCAAACCAACAGCACAACAACCCAACCCAACAGCACAACAACCCAAAACAACAACACTACAGCAACAACCCAACACAACAGCCCAACAACAACCTAACAGCACAACAACCCAACAACAACAGCCCAACCCAACAGCACAACAACACCACAATAACTCAACAACAACCCAACACAGCAACACACCACAACAACCCAGCCCAACAGCACAACCAGCCAACAACACAACCGGCCAACAACTCAACAACAACCCAAACCAACAACACAACCAGTCCAACAGCCCAACTCAACAGTCCAGATTCTGACTAAACAAAAGCCACAGAGCTTAAAAATAACGTTTTATTTGGTAAAGCAGTAAATAATACAGATATAAGATCTGCGATGTGCAATATGAAATGTGACTCATATCACTTTAAGGTTAAAGTACAAGTTAATAAACAACCACATGTTTAAAAAGTGTCTGATGATCTTCTGCTCCTCTAAATCATGGTGCAGGTCAGCCACTGAAAAAGAAAAAGAAATGGCAAATACATACTTAATAAATACTCCAACAAAACAAAGAAAGTACTAAATAAATACTATCTACACTCTTTAATATCCACTCATCATCAAAAACCGGCTTCATTTTTATAGAATGGAATTGTGTCCTCCATATATATTATATATATCAGTCGTCAGGTTTAACGCAACATGCCAGACGTCTCTGCATGGAGTTGTAGAGGTTCCAAATGGTGTCCTGTGATGATCCATCCCATTCAGCTTGAATGTTCTCACTCAGTTCTGCAGATGGTGTGGTAGGGGTGGAGTGCTGATAGAGCATCCAATAGCATCCCACACGTTTTCAGTCAGGGACAGGTCTCGAGATGTGGTTTTTGGAGTAGCGCACACCATAGGTTTTAGGTCTCAGGTCCCCTATGAATTCTAATTTTTCTAATTTAATTTCTTTGTAAAACGTCCTTTAAGCTGGAAGATGTTAAAAGCATAGAAATATATCAATATATTTATCACTGGTCTCATTGGGTCCTTAGCTGTGCAACCATCTGCTTATGGTGCTACCACGACGACACCTGAAGGGCATCGCTGCTCTGTAAATGCCCACAGTTGTGCCTGTTGGGTCATTCCAGGGATGTCGGATAATCCATCAGTTCTCCCACTCTGTGTTTCATGCAGGTCTCCCAGATGTTTCATGTTACTGGTGCATGCCTTCAATCCACTTTTGCCAACAGGTAAAGGTGCTGTGATAATATCCGCCAGACCAGTATGACACAGTATGTCAATAAGACAGTCCCGCTTCCCAGGGGCTCTACAATGCAACTGCTCTCCAGAGAGGTATTGTTCACTTGCAAAGGATGCTACCAACACAACAGCACAAGTCAGAATGGAAAGCACATGTAGCTTATGTTGTCAGTCAGGTACAGCGATAAGGCTTGTCCTTGGGCAGTCCGTGGGCTTAAATCATTCGTATGTCTCATGACATCAGACCCGTCCATCTGGGTGCAACCTTTTTGATGATGAGTGTAAAATTTCTTCAAATGAGCAATAGAAGAACCACATTTGGTGCCTTAAACAACCATGTTTGTAACATGTGAGAGTTCGGAACCTTTGTTCTTGAAAACAAGTCCAAACAAAAGTCACAAATAAGACAATCCTAGAATTTTTTAAATATGGGTTTTAAGAAGAAATTTCATAAGAATGGACGAGGAATGAGACCCATGGTTCTTTATAGAAAAAGTGGTTCTTCTATGGCATCACTCAAATAATTATTTAAAGCACTGTAATTAAGCACTGTAGGTTATAAGACTACCTGAATAAGGTCCAGCTCAACGAATCCGGTCGAATGGGCATCAATCTTCTTAAACATTTCTACAAGACAGAGGACAATGTTTAGTCGAAGTAGCAAAATACTGAATAAGTACTAAACTGTCTCCATATAGTAACACATATTCAAGTTAATGCAAGGTTGCCAACTTTTACAGTTTTCTTGGAGTATGAATCAGGGTGATTTGGCTCCAGAAGGAGAATGGGGGTGATGTGTTTTTGACGGTACTTGTTACAGTCAGGGATGGACTGGCCATTAAGAGAACCGGGAAAGTTGTCCCCGATGGACTGCTGAGAGAGTGAAGGTGCCAGTTGATAATATGAAACCGAACAAAAGGGACACCGGTCGACCAGCCGCTAGTCAAGTATCGAAAGCAAGGGACACCAACCCTGCTTCTGGAGAGCTACCTTCCTGCAGCTTTCAACTCCAACCCAAAACGAACACACCCCATTCAGCCAATCAAGAACTTCTAAAAGCTGTAATTAGTTGGAACAGGTGTGGTAGAGTACGGTTGAATCTAAAGTCTGTAGGTAAGAAGCTCTCCAGGAGCAAGATTGGTGATCCCTGGTCAATGAAACTACTCGAAAGGAGCCAGTCTGTGAAAAATCCAGGGCTAAATAAAGTTGCCAGTCCAGCCCTGACGACAGTATTATTTGGGAATTTGTCCTCTGCGTTTAACCCATCCTCACCAGATACACACTAGTGAATTCACACACTAGGGGGCAGTAAGCACACATGCCCGGAGCGGTGGGCTGCCCTTTCCTCGGCACGTGGGGAGCAGCAGGGGAATGCATTGTTCAAGGGCATTTCTGGGTCATGCCCTGCCAGTTCAGGGAATTGAACCGGCATGACTGAGTCTAGTCACAAGGCTGGTTTCCTAAACACTGTGAGGTCTGTGAGGTCCTACTTTTTTGTTGCTGGCCATGAGTCAGGACATAGAGTGTTGGACAGCACTCTTACAACCTTCAATGTGTTCATTGTACTCATATATAAACACAAGCATGTTGGCACTCTGGCCTTCGTCAGCTTGCTGAATAAACAAGATTATACGAGTGCCGTCTGATACTCTTCCTGATTCATTGTTTTGGCAAATCGAGAACAAGGAAAAGACTTCGGAGAGTATCCTGCTATCTCTCTCCTTCAGATTCTTGCTGGCCATGAGTGCCAAAACTATGGAATATGGAAGTCATAGTAATGAGGTACTAAATCAAAATTATGATATAGTCATAATAATGAGATATGGACCTACTATATATGCTATTAAATGGGCTTCCATTCATTACACAGCAATGTCTAATACTGCAGCACTATGGTGCCATTGCTGGCTTTTGGACACCCCCTACAGTCAGGACGTGTAATTTGTACATTGAGCCACCACCGAAGGGCATGTTTTTCTGGACCAGCTGACAGATACAGACCTGTCACTGAAAGTAAAAGAAGCATGTAGGGATGGGCAATGCTGGCCCTGGAGGGCCAGACTTCTGCACAGCTTTGCGCTTCTCCTGCTCAAGCTCACCTGATCCAACTCAACTGTTAATCACCAGGGTTAGTAGGTTCTCGCGAGCACTATTCTGCCCGCTTGACCAAAGTTATATACTGCAGTCAGCAATGCAGATCTCCATATTACAGGTCAGTGGAGCACCAACGTGATTTTGAAGCTGTTCTATTGTTTTAAGGTTTATTGGAGGATATTTGCATCCGCAATACTGTACTTTATAGACACCCACTTTAATTCCATCTCAAATGTTACTGAAAACTGAAATAACATCAGTAATGTTACAAGAATCATTTCATATAATTATGTTAATTATGTAAATATGTTGCATAAAATTTAATGCAATATTGAAAATATTACAGCAGAACTAAACCAACAGAGGAACATAAGCTGAACTAAAACCAAACTGTGTTCATGTAAGAGTTGGCTGGTTGCTGACAATGTTTGCTTGGTTACTTTTCTATACTATGAAGTTCCTACAGGATTGTGGACTTCCTGACATCTGCAAAATATACACAATATCCCCGAAATGAAAAGACCCCTGTAACAATATACTGTAAAACAAAAATATATATATATAATATATAAAAGAAATATACTGTAAAGTAAGATATGCAAATCTTATAAATTGTGGAATTTCTGTAGAGCAAATCTGAACAGTGACTCCTTACTGAACATAATCTCCAGACGCGTCACACAGGCCACAAAGTTATCAAAGTCGATGGTCATGTCTGCCTCACCATATCGAGCAGCCAGAAGCTGATGGATAGTGTTGTTCAGAGTGAAGCCTGTGGAAAAAGAACCACTTACAATCAGTTACTTTTTGTAATTAACCAAAGACGTCTTTACCCTGAATTCCATCCAGACGTCTGAACTTGCAGGCAACGCACCTGTTTCTTTTAAAGCCATGCGCATCTCTGGTGTACTCATGGAGCCAGATCCATCCATGTCATTCTTCTTGTAGATGATCTGTTGGAGAACAGCACAGATATTAATCTTACAGTGATGCCTGAAAATTTGGGAAGCCTTTAAGATTTTCTCTATTCCTTCTTCCATTTGTACACAATCTGTCTGACTGTGGATCCAGGCTCTGTATGGTTTTGTAACCTTTTCCAGCCTGATGAGCATCTACAGCTCTTCTTCTGAGCTCCTCAGAAATCTCCTTTGTTTGTGCCATGATGCACTTCCACAAATTTGTAGATGAAGATCAGACTTTGAGAGATCCCTGGACACGTCCACTCACACTTGATTTATTCTCATTGATGGAAACACCTGACTTTAATTTCACCTTCAATCTGCTGATCCTAAAGATTTGGCTCCTTATCTACTCGTAGGACTAGAAACTTGAAAAAGAGACTCACCAGATACTTCTGAACTTTCTTCCACAGAGTGGCGAACTCACCGATTCCCAGTTTTCCATTACCACTCTCCTGTTTTATAGTCAAGGAATGCTGGACATTCAGAAAATATAATTCACAAATAAGCAATTTAAATTCCCATTCCTAGTGCACTGTTAAAAGTACAAGATCCTGGAGGAACATTTGGAGGATCTTCCAATTTGAAACTAGAGGAACCTCTTATGGTGCTTCAAGGAACATTCACAAGGTTCTCAAAACACATTAAGAGGTTCCTCCACAGTTTCAAATTGTAGAAGCTCCAAAGGTTCCTCAAGGATCTTCCACTTTTTTTATGTAGTTTGAAGTTTGTTTTGGTGTGAAAATTTTAAAAGGATACATCCATGAGGTTCACCATGACTCTACATGTATCTAAGCTGAAGCCATCTGTTGTGATATCTGCTCCTGTGGAGAAAGTTAAGGTTAGCCTCGCAGTGACTTTGGTTTATATGTTTTCTTCTCTCTTCCCTCAGGAGTAGAACTTACGCTTGGCAACTACTTTATTGAAAATCGTTCTCAGCTCAGTTGCGGAGATCTCCATGTCCTGGTGAGAAGAGAACAAAGGCAGATCTGTTAGAGACCCCAGATCAGCTCAAAATAAACCTAAAGAACAAAGGCAGATGTGTTAGAGACCCCAGATCAGCTCAAAATAAACCTAAAGATCTACCTCTCCAGCCAGCTTTGTGAAGAGGCCCCTAAATCCAGCATCAACTTCATCCTCTGACACTGAGTCCTGACGAAACACAAACATGTATTAGTTGCATTCAATACAAACATCCAACTATAGAAACAATAAGAGGTTCTTACATCTTCAATGTTGGCCTCCACGGGGTCATCACAGATTCTGAAGAGAAGTTTAAACATGGATCAGTAGGAAGTATTCATGACTACATATTCCACATATCCAGTTTGGACCTCCTTGGTATTTTAGGATCAAAGGAAAGATTAAGGAGAAGCTGGCGTTGGACTGAAAGTGTGCTTGAAGCTCAGCGGTGTTGGTTGCTAAGCTGTTGTTATAGTACAGGTGTTGGTTGCCAAGGTGTTGCTCACTGGTTACTAAACTGTTGCTAAGGTGTTGCTATGGTATAGGTGTTGGTTGCTAAGGTGTTGTTGGGTGGTTGCTAAGGTCTTGCCATGGTTAGAGAGTTGGTTGCTAAGTTGTTTCTATTGTATAGGTGTTGGTTGCTAAGGTGTTGATATAATATATGTTGGTCCGATATTGAGATAAGGTTGCTGTGGTGCGTCCAGCTGTGCAAAGAGAAAAAAACGTCTTTTACATATCGCTGTTGTCCAATGAAAACCATGTATCTCCATTATTGTCTGTTTTTTTTTCATCATGGTTTGAATGCTGTAGCTGCTCTGTAAACTGTATAAATAATTCTGCATGAATAGAGCAATAGAAATGCTCTAAGGACACTTTGGAGACACTTGTTTGGACCAGATATCTGTCACGTCGTTCACATCATAACAAAGACTTGTAAAGACTCTTCTAAGCTGAGAACATCTTCTGTGTATTTATTTGAGAAGGTAGAGCAGCATTAACAGAAAGGAGTCTGAGGTCCTTACTGCATTTCGGACTGTTTCTCGGAGAACACCCGCACAGAGAAGTCTCCGTTCTTGTGTGGGTCGAAGGTGGAGGGAACGATGAGGTACTCGCCAGGGGGCAGCTTGAAGCGGGTGCTGACCTCACGCAGGTTGATGAAGGTCTCAGAACGAGCTTTCTGAGCATGAGTCAAGAAGAACTCCTTACTGAGGTGGACCTCCTTCTGCCCATAAAACTGAGAGGCCAAGGTCAGACAGGAACGAATTAGAAACACTGAGCCAAATCGACACGTTCGAAAAGTCAACAGTGAAAAATGATCAATCAGTATATATGTGAGTATTATATCTTATCCATGTTGACTTCCAGCCAGGATGCTAACCTCAGAAGGGACCTGGAACGACATGTAGATAAATGAAGTAAATAAACAAAGTTTGTATTGCACTGCATATGAGACATGATGCAGTGGTGCTTGAGAACCCTTTAGAAGTCTTAAAAGCAAAAAGGAATGCCAAATCAATCTAATTAAGGAAAAAATTGTCTGCAAGCTCTCAAAGGAACCCAAAAGAACTTATTAGATACTAAAGGTCTTTCTCACATTGGCTAATGTCAATGTTCATGAGTCCACCATCAGGAGAACACTGAACAACAATGGTGAGCATAACCAGGTTGCAAGGAGAAGCTGCTGCTCTCCAAAAAGCACATTGATGCCCTTGTGCAGTATGCTAAAGATCACAAGGACAAGTCAGGAGACTACTGGAACAATGTTTTGTGGACAAATGAGACCAAAATAAATAAAACCGCAACATGGTGGTGGTAGTATTATGGTTTTGGCCTATGGAGCAATGAAATATACCAGCAAATTCTAAAGGAAAGGGCTGAATCTCAAGAGCATGTTGGCCTTGCAACAAGACAACAACCCTAAGCACACTCATTCTACCAAACAATGGTTAAAGAAGAATAAAGTTAATCATTTAGAGTGGCCCAGTTAAAGTCATTAATCCAGTAGAAATGTTGTGGAAGGACCTGAAGCAAGCAGTTCACGGGAGGAAACCCATCAACATAACAGTTGAACAGTTGAAGCTGTTCGTTTCCCTCAATAAATAAATGAGCAGATGGAATATTTTTGTCTCATGTGTTTGTAGCTCAGTTTTAACTCAAATTAATACAGAAATATAGAAAATTCTAGAGGGTTCACAAACTTCAAGCACCGCTGTATGTATACAGTTGACTGACAGAAAGTCCTCACCTCATAGATGGCATAGCCAATGGTATGCATGTCTTCCCCAGATTTCCTCAGCTTACGCCGGTTCTTCTGGATGAGGCCAATAACTACGCTACACCCAACCTCATTATCATTAGGATCATCATCCTCCTCCTCCAGCCTGATCTTATACTGCGGATTCATCCAGAACGTATCTGTGGGCAAGACCGTGGCTCAAGCTTAGTGGTTTTATAAATGTTCAGTGTAATTCAGAGGCTGATATGATACTGTAGCAAAAGGGATGAAGGGGAAAGGGCTTCCCATGTGGTTCTCACAGGGATGGTTCCTGCAGCCGCCAGCCGTGGAGCCTCTCCTCCAGCTGCCGTCAAATTTACACACGCTCCAGTGCTTCACTGAGTCATCTGTAAGGGTGTCAGGAGTCAAAGTGCAGATCTCCACACGGGTGTAATGTCGCGTGAAGTCTGAGAATGACATCCTGGACACAAACATCAAAGAGTGAATACAGTAATTCCAGTTTATTCACCATGTGAAGAATGGACATGAACATCAAGATACAAAACACCACTTATAACAAAATGAAAAAGTGGGTTTATCACTGTACCAGAACTCTCCATCGTCAGCTTTCACGTTGTCCCGCTCAGAAGCATCCACGTTGTTCCACTCAGAGGAGCTACACATCAATAGAGTTTATTCAGATCAATTAAATGCAGTAAAACCTATAAAGGTGATTGGTTGCATCATTGCTGGACAGGTCTTCTATCTACCCACCCAGAGAGAGGGGGATTCGAACCTATGATCCTCAGACCGGTGCATTAGAGCACTGAGCCCCTTGGAGCCCCAGGTTCATTGTTGATTTAAAGGGCTCTAACTGCGTTATTCTGTTGTTATATTGTTTATTGCAGTTATATCTGGAACAATATATTGTCCACAACAATGAGATATCATGACAGGCCTAGCCCAGTGCACACTGTTTATACTGTATGATCAGAAGGTGAGAAGAATTTCAGCTGGATCATACTTGTCACTCCAGGCTCCGGTCCACTCCACCTGACCCCATGGGTTACGCACTCTGATAAGCTTCTCCTTTCGCCCACGGACGTTCACCTAACACACACGAAATGTTATTTAAGTTTCTCTCATGGGTAGGTATGAATATTGAGTATAAAGTTACTCCAACAGTATCTGCTGACAGAAGCCCAGAGAGCTAACCTCAGTGGCCCCTGTCACTGAGTAGGCGTGACCCTTCACAAGCTTCTGATAAGTGATGGCCTCAGAGTCAGCAGCACTGGTGATCTGAAGAGACATGAATGAAGTATTAAAGCAACATCTGTACGGTTCTGCTGATCACCAACAATTTAAACACTTAGACTGCATCCCAGTTAATACTGTACCGTAACACAATGACCACATCCATGTTTCTATATTCACTGTCCATTCTATCAGCTCCACTGACCACACAGGATCACTTTGTTGTTCTATAATCACAGACTGTAGTTCATCTGTTTCTCTGCAGACTTTATTCTCCTACTTTCACCCTGATCTTCAGTGTTCAGGACCCCACAGGACCACCACAGAGCAGATATTATGTGGGTGGTGGGTCATTCTCAGCACTGCAGTCACACTGACATGGTGGTGTTGCGCTGGTATATGACTACAGTCTGTACTTATAGAACTACAAAGTGCAGCGGGCTGGTGGACCTGTATGAGCGTACGCTTCCATACACCTGCAGATTCCTTCACACTATGACCTTTGGCCAAAATGCATTAATTCCTTTAACCAATCATTAACATCTACGCTGTGACCTTTGACCCACACATCCAATGTTCTCTACCTATGAATCCCACCACACACCCTGCAGGTATTTATAACCTGATCCTCTTTGTGCAGTACCATCTACAGGAGCAAGGAGCATGAGGACATGTTAAACATACAAGGGGACTATTTTTTGGTCCAGTGAGGTTACTAAGCTTAATTGTGGCAGATTAGTGGAAGTGATGAAGCCTTGTTATGTCATCGCGGAATAACAGTGTCACAGCCACTACACAATGCTTCTGTTCTACATGAAAAGAGTTTCTGTTTGTTTCTAAGCAACAGGAACCGCATCAACATTGTTGCCCCAGGAGACTGTACACTCCAGATATGACAGTGTAACATTATTAACAGGAGTGTTCCTTAAACATGCAAACAAGTTCCACTGTTTTCCAGAATTACAAACATAAAGAATTGGTTCATACATCTATGGAGCATCCCAACAGAGCACCACACTCGAGAGCCTTCTGGATGATCTGGAACATGTTGCGTGGAGCAGATCTCAGCTCATACATCTCTGCTATTCCTCCAGTGAAGTCCTCAAAGCCCTCAGTGGTGGAGCCCCCAGAGAGAGCCTCATAACAGCCATTTAGCCTGAGACATAGAGCAGGTTAGAGCATGGAATTCAATCCCAAGTATAATATTCAACCATCTGGGCTGGATCCCCAAAAATGTCTTAAAGAAATTCTTCTTAGATCTTTATTTCTTCTTAACTTCATGCTTAAAAATGTTAAGAACAAGGATTATTCTCCAAAAACTTCTCCAAAAATCTTAATGTCCATTATTATTTTTCTTATTTATGAATGCATGAGTATTACTCTTTTGGAGGACTTTATTTCTGGAATTTGAACTGTGAAAGCAAAGAAAGAGCACAAGCAGCCCCTCCCTTCATATTTTCCTCTGTAACCTGTTTGCACATTGAGCTTCTATGCTTTATCTTTTCTTAAGAAACTCTTATAAAGCAAAACACCTTTCCAAATTTGGACAATACACTGTCTAGTGCACTCACTTAGCATATGCCTTCTCCATCAGGGCACTCCAGAACTCCGATCCTGTGGCTGAATGAACAAACAGCAGCTCTCCATCTCTGGTAGGTAACCGGTCATCAATAACCACATCCACCCATTCTCCAAACTGCCAGAACTTTGGAGAAAGTGAAGAACATACAACAACACATGAACAAAGGGTTTGTCTCAGCACATCAGAACCTGTCTGGATGTGGCCTTTAGCTCATCCAAAGACTGTACTAATCAGATTTATGTAGCCCCCCTTTCCTCTTACCTCCCTTTCGCTCTTATTAAAGCTAACAACACATAATGCTCAGTATAATAGTTTAATATTACACACACAATCACATTGGGAACAGTCTTCCTCTGGGATCGGAGGGTGTTCCTCTATTCTGACTCAGTGCAACTTCCAATCCTGACCAGAACTTTCCAATGCCACACCCATAACCCAGCAAGGCATGTGGGAACTAAGGCATTGTTGGGTGTTGCTCATTAAGATACACATACCAGAATATCTCATCTAACTACAGAAAGTAGCCCTCATCTGCTGCAGGAACAGCTTCTACTCTTCTGGAAGGGTTTATCATGAGTGGAACATTAGAAACTTTGATTGCCAGTCACAAAGGCATTAAGTTAGTGAGGTACAGAAGATTAGTTCTGGATCTGAGATACCACAGTTCACACAAATGGTACTGGATGGACCTTCAACTCTCCAGAGACTACATTCCTGCTGCTCCACAGTCCAGAGCTGGAAATCCACCTTTAGGTGGCTGCAGAGCATCCCAAATGCAACTGTGTTCTCTGGAATGATGATGCTCCATCCAATACATTCGGGATGTATTGGGTGGATTCCGAATGCAATCAAATCCTCACAGCAATGCTACAAAATGTAGTACAAAGACTCGACAGTAGATACAGCTACTACAACTCTATAAACTCTTTTAATACCCTTGATTTTGGAAGAAATGAGCCACAGTGTTGTGGAATACCATTCCACACCACAGTATCTGTGAATACTGTTGTCATGAAGATGCAGAGCTGGTCCACAGTGATGTTTATGTAGGAGGCAGATCATTAAGCAAAACACAGGCGCTCCCTCCAACAGAGTGGAACAGTGCATTATGACTCCTTCCTCGGCTAAAAGTTCTTGCAGATTTTCGGCAGTTATGTGGCATTTTTGGTTTGCCGTTCTTGCCAGCATATGAACAGTCTTCTATGATTGTTTTTCTCAGACTTCTAGAATTCATCTTGACATCTACAGTTCTCCTGCACTTTGTAAATCTCCAAATGTCAAACAACTGTTGTCAATTTACCTGGAAGTGGAAAATGCCAGCATAGTTATCTCCAAAGCCTTGGTCTGCTGGCACAACCCGAGACAACACATCTTCATTAAGTGTGAGGGAAGCAATCGCTGCCAGGAGCCAACAATCACCTAGAGATGGACAAACAGAAAACTGAGTCATAGAGAGAAACACAAGTAGTTTATAATGTAATGGTGGGAATGTTAATAAATAGGACTGGGTGAAGGGACTGAAGCTGCACACTCGACTGGCCTGGTGTCGTGGTGTGGAATGCAATGCCAGATCATCTTTGGTCTTCATTACAGACACTTTGACAGCCCGACATTACATTAATGAGATGCTGCAACCAGTGGTTTGGCCTTTTCTGAACACACACTCCAGTGCACTATTCCAACACACTGCTTCTCAAGATGTCGTCTTGAAGACACAGATCCTATGACATGGTTGTTCTCATCTCCAGATCTGTCCCTGATTGAAATGTGTGGGATGCTATTGGACGCTCTATCAACACTCCACCCCTACCACACCATCTGCAGAACTGAGTGAGAACATTCAAGCTGCATGGGATGGATCATCACAGGACACCATTAGGAACCTCTACAACTCCCTGTAGAGACGTCTGGCATGTGGTCTTAAACCCGACGCCGTACTGAGAGACATGACTTCTGTATGTGTAGATCAATGAATATTGATCAAATCAGTCCATGCTATCCACCTTTCCTCTGAGTATTCCTATAACTTTATTTAGGACTCCATTTCCCATAAGCGCTCAGTTCTTTAATTATTTCCAGACCTTCTGGAGTTTATCGTACATGGCATGATCCAGCCGCACCCAGGAGACCCCTGCTCACCACATATCTTACAAAAACCACTCAGTTCGATCACTGTACGTGCATCTTTGCATCACTCTAAGGCTAGAGATTCCTGCTGCTTTCCCAGTTTTGGGATATGAATCCATCACTCAGATGGAATGCTGTGTTCTAATATGTTCTACATGGAGGAGGGTAACTTTTGTTTAACAGAGACAGTCTTTGCAGTCGGTAAGAATTACACAACCGAAGGAACTGTAATGTGTGGTTTGGATTAGGGGAAGGGACGGGCCTTCGCTTGGGCTAAAAACACGGAAAACCATAGAGACGGAGCTGGCATATAAAAAGATTTAGGCCTGTTGCTCGTGTAGAGAGGAACTTTCAGCATGACTCATACAGTCAGACTCTTTTTATCCCTCAGCTCACACATTCATCTTGTGACTTCCTACAAATGAATCCGTTGGTTACAGACAACTCTGAAACAACAGCAGTAACGATGAGTTAGATCAGGGCACTGTAATACACTCCCTCACCAAAAAGGAGTTGTTGGAATGGAATTAATCTTTCTCTGTGTGAATGTAATGATGATTTAAGTGAGTGATTACAGAATTAGAGTGGAAGGATGAGTTTATTCAGGAAAACTGTACAACTGAAAGGAGGATCTAGAACCCCGTTGGGCCTCTAATCTGGATACTAGATGAGATACGGTTGGGTATGGGGGCGCATAGGTTCCGTATGCCACCCTGCAGCACATGTACCCACAGATGTTGCAGCTGTGCCTGTAGATCCTGCACACTCCTACGTTCGCGAAGCTGGCGTCCAGCCGCTCCTGTAAATGCTGGATTGGTGAAAATTCCAATGACCAGGCAGGCCAAGAAAATTATGCGATCTGTTGGAGACACTCCTGGGAAACCCATTCTGTGTGTGGGAGCATTATCCTTCTGAAAAATGCCAGTTGGAAGCTGGGGTATGTGAGGCACATGTCCACAGGATGTCCTGTGTGTCCTGTATAGCACACACTAACACACCACCACCATGTCAGAGTCACTGCAGTGCTGAGGATTTAACATGTAATCTAGGATTCATTCAAAGGCTCCTATAAAGAGTGTAGAGCCAGCAATCGCCCATTGTCCCGTCTGTAATTACAGGACAGGGTGCCCACTGTTCCTTCTAATCTTCCTGAATCAGCATTCAGTAAACAATCTGACCTTTATAAAATGATAGAAAATTAAAGCTCACCCAAGCCTCCTTGACAAATATCAGTTCTCGTTGCTCCTCCAACAATAAACTCCGGACTGGACGTCAACTCCTACAGCAACAGCGAAAATTAAAAATGAGATATGATGTAGAGGTGGGCGATATGGTAAAATATGAAATCACAATTTTTAAAGATGTTTTCACAATACACAATATTTATCATGATATTTTGACAATCAAACTTGGTTACTTCATATCCAATAGATTAGATGGATGGATGGATGGATGGATGGATGGATGGATGGATGGATGGATGGATGGATGGATGGATGGACGAACGAACATTTTTATTCAATTTTAATTTGAATAGATTATTAATCACAGTATCAAATCAATCTTCTGATGGCTATTTCCAGCATGATAATGCACAATGTCATCATCATGATCATCGGTTCTGTGGTCTTCAGTAGTCTTCCCAGTCACAGGAACTGAAACCAGTAGAATAGAAGACCTTTGAGATGTGGCAGTTTCAGAGATTTGAAGCATGAATGGGCTCCAGAAGATCTGGTGTATTTGCATGTTGGCATGGACCAGAAGGAAGGTTTCCAGCATCTTGTGCAATCAATGTCCAGATGAACTGAGGCTGCATTGTGAGGAAACGAGACCCAACACAGTATGCCTTGCCAGTGTTCCTAATAAAGTGCTCAGTAAGTGTAGGAGATAGATGGACATATTAATTTAGATCGTTATATATATATATTTCCCAGTTGTTTATGAGGATGACTGGAGAGTGAGTCAGTCTGGACCACAGATCACTGCAGATCACTGGGTGTGTTCATCCCTTCTCCAGGCTGGTTGTTATCTCTGATCTCTAAAGCTGCAGAGAGATGTAGTAAACTCACCCCTGGTCTTTTCCACTGGACCCCTCTGGTCTTGGATGATCTTGGACCCAGCTCATTAAATCCCAGAGATTCTGGGCTGGCTGGGAAAGTGGAGTCACAGAAAAGCTGCCCACGGCTCAGACATTCACTCCTCAGACCTTCAAAGTTCTGGTTGAGGTATTTGACTGCATTGGCGTTGGTTCCGAAGCCTGCAGCCAGGGCCCTCTTCTTGGCCAGAGTGGACGCTACTCCAGACATCCTGACTTCTGAGCTCTAGAAGAGTTTTCTCCCACCCAGAGCTGGAGTTTCCGATTCCCCTCTCTCTCTCTCTCTTGCTCTCTCTCTCTCACTCTGTGGAAAATAACAGGAATTCCATACTCCGCCTCTGGATCCTGACAGGCGTGGTGCTGGAAACTGTGTTGACTCTGTTCTGCTCCTGAAAGAAGGAACTGAAAGTGTTGACGTTTTTTTAAGCGTGCATTGCCAAACTCAGACTGAAATCAGTGAAACACTGAATTTCACTGAAACCTCAGGCTACCTTTCCTGCTATAGACCATTAAAACCAGTAACCAGCTGGTCACACTGCCCTGCTGAAAAGAACATCTTAAGAATAGCTTTTGTTGATAACATTTCAGATGGTCTAAGCTGGTTTTTGATGGTGAAGATGGTTTAAAAGCTGGTCATCCAGGGAAAAATATTCTACGATGATAAGCTTGTCGACTGGAATGGTCGTGCAGGTCAACTGCTTGGTGATGTTGGTCATGCTGGTCATGATGGTTGTATAGCTTGGTCTGGTTGATCATGCTTGTAGACCAGATAAACCATCAAACTCAAACAAAACCATACCCTATGATGGAAAGCCATCTCTTTATCCAGCTTTTGACCAGTACAGTGTGGCCTTTGATTTGGTCATCCCGGTCACCTGACTGCTTGGTGGTGCTGGTCTTCTAGTTTTGATATTCTAATCTTTACTATACCAAAAGTTATGGGATATCAGTATGTAAATTGATTATGAAGTGGTGGAACCTCAGCGGGTGGTCTGGGAGCACCCATACCTGTAAGCTGTATGGTGTTATCTTCTGAGTGAAGTTGAACACTGGCCGTTCCGTTTCCAAAATCATGTGGGTATTTAACGTTCGGCGTTCCACAGTTTCATGTTTGTGTTCCAGGATTACGTTGTATAAGGCCTTACCACCCACAGTGGACACGCGATTAATCTACTTTAATTCCAGATTTTCATTTGTTCCATGAAGTTCTCACGCATGCTCACCTAGATTTAATTAGGCCATTCAAGAACTTCCAAGAATTTTATTACACTGGAAATCATTCCTTTTGCCTTAGCTTACAATAGGATGAAGCACTGACCAAACCTGAGCAGATATGATGCTCCTATATGCCTTATACTTCAACGTGCTTTCAGGAGTTATATAAGAATGAAGATAAATGCACTGTGGCAGCCATACATGCCCAAACGATGACACCCCCACCACCTTCAAATCTATGAAGTTATCGCCTGCAATTTTCATAATTACATTTATTTATATTTAGTGTTTAATCTGTTAGAGCCTTAATCTGTATGTAGAACGTCAGTCCTTCACTCTCAGAACTACAGTACTATAAATATTAACATCAGTTTCAAAGGCCCTATGATAGAGCCCTGTGGAACATCACAACTTCTACGAAACCAACCGGCTACCCAGTAATTCACTGTAGTTTCTGCTTTATGATTAATAACTGAATAATTAACCTGGGGTTTAAGGAAATGCCATGTGACACCGTAGTTAATGATTGGCTAAAATTAGTGATTGCATTTGGGCCAAAGGCCACAGAGTGAAGGAAGTAGCTGAATCTGCAGGTGTGCGGATGCGAACAAAATTAGACGGCACATACTTTCCAAATGTGGCCACAGAAGGGTGTGACAATAACGTCACAGTAAAATAAAAGGCGATGTTTAAAGAAACCGAGAGTGCAAATGAAAGAAGTGGACCTGACTGGACAACACTTTTGCAGTGGAGCTTTTGCAGGTGTGTTCAGTTTAGGAGCGCATATAGGCCGTGTATAAATTCTGATCACATTGAGTTTCCCAAAGCAGAGTTGAAACAGTCAGATTCGGTGTGTTTGGCTGTTCACACTGACACACAGATACCACATCTGTGGTATTCCACAGATCCTACTCCGCCTGCCTCACTCCGACACTCTGACACATGGTGCTGTGCTGCCTCCTGCTGTTCCTAAGGCTCTTGGATGGATAGATAGATAGATAGATAGATAGATAGATAGATAGATAGATAGATAGATAGATAGATAGAAGAAATTAAAAAGGTATTACTGGTGTTACTGGTCACTACATATGTGGTTTGAGGACATCCGGTTGCAGCCAAGAGAAATGGCACACCCAGTGTCCAGAGTGGTAACACAGTGACATAGCCTTTGGTGACAATGCTCAGACGTCCCCTGACTACCCCATTTCAACATTATGCCTTATCACTGACTGACCAGTAGTGTGCACTGTTTGTCTTTCTCACTCTCCTTCCTTCCTGGTTCTATTTATATTTTCTTTCCTATGGTACAGAACCACTTGGCTGCCACTCTGTGGCTGCAAGGACACTTTACTGTCTGACATACCACCCCGTGATCTCGTTATTGAGACTTTCTTCCAGTCGATGTCAGAGACAGTAGACGGTTATAGGAAACTTCTAACTGACATTATTTCAGCCAAAGGAGGAGATACCAGCTATTATGGCATAGGGGGTCTGAACTTTTTCCTCTAAAGAAAATTACATTTCAATAATTACATTTTGCACATGATTTTAAAAGGACGTTTCTTCAGTTTTATGAGATTAGGTACATCACCTCCATCACCTCCATCACAACCACCAACCAGGAACCAACCAGTAACCCACAACCCGACAACCACAACACAACTGGACTTGGTGCAATAAACAGTTCAAAAGTGCAATAATGATAATGTGCAGTAACCCCGTCCTACAGCACTATTTCTATATATTGTATATTATAATATAGTCTCTATATTATATATATTTTATATTTATATAGTGTTTTCTTTACTAAATTATAATCTCTTTCTACCCTTTTCTGTACTGTACTTATTCTGCTGCTGGAACCTTAATTTCCCTGAGGGAACCCTCCCAAAGTTATCTCTGAATATAGTTAAAATGTCCATATGTTTAACTTTTTTAAATAATTTTTTATGCTGTACTAAAAATGGTCTCCATTTTCAATCTATATTTATGTATCAGCCTGTAAATCAAGGTCATCCTCAGTGTACGGGTGTAAATGCATAATGAAATAAATATTAAATACAGTGAATCTGGATATTTTTTATTACATTTTGTGTTTAATTTTTAATAAATTTGCAAATATTTCAAACAAACATTTACTTTGTCATCGTGGGGTTTTATGTGTAGAATTTGGAGGGGAAAATGAATTGAATCTATTTTGCAATAAGGCTGTAACATAAAAGGTGCAAAAAGTGAAGCGCTGCAAATACATTCTGGATTCACTGCATATGGTTCTTAATTTCTTCTATGGCATCATTCAAACAACCATTTGAAGGAACTTAATTTCTAAGCATGTACTGTAGATGGTGGTATTGTACACACATGATGGTGTGGGTGGTATTTAAGGAATTTACTGCTCAAACAGGACCTCAAATAATTATTGTTTTCTTGGTGAATACGTGGTGAAATAAGTACGGACTGGCAACCCGTAATTACATCTGACTCAAACAACTACCTGACCTTTGGGTTTCAGCTCAGAACAGCTGGACATCTGTATAAAACATCCATCTTGAACACATCTCTAGTGAAGTTTAGAGGTGGATAATCCAGGTCCAAGGAGGAAACATCCACAGCAGAGCCATCCTGCTAGTTGGAACAAAATCTGGACTTGGATTATCCACCTCTACCCACAAATACACAGACATGTTTTAACCAAACATCAGGGGAATCAAACTAGCAGGTTTGAAAACCAGCAATGTTAAATAAGGGATGGACAATGATGATGTGGCGCTATTAACCAAATATCCTGCTACTCTAAAATGAAAAATGCTATTAATATATGTTATGATACATTATAAATGCATTATAAATAATTTCTTCTTTAGTAGGTTAAACAAAGCTGTTTGCAAGGGGAACAACAATAACAAATGGTTAATCACCTAAATATAAAATCAGATGGGTGTTTAATGCAGTTTTTCTTATTCCAGGTTCTGGAGCCCCTCTGTCCTGCACATTTTAGTGCTTTCTCTATGTCCAACACGCCTGACTCAACTAATCAGCTCATTAATAAGTCTCAGATTTGCAGACGGTGGGTGAATCTGGGAATTCACTAAAATGTGCAGGACAGGGGGCAGGAAGTAGGCCTGTCGTGACCTTTGTTTAGACTATATGTGGTGCCAGAACCAATTGTGATAATATAATTTTTGCTTTTTTCAAGAACAGGAAGAGGAGGTACCGTGTGCAATTGCAGCCTCACAAGCGAAACCAGGGCAGTCGATAAGGTGCGAGAATGTAGAGAAGCGAATAATCACTTGGTAAAGTTATGGGTGTTGGATGAGAGCCGTATCAACTTCCTGCTGGGAGTTACTTACGATGTCCTGCCAACTCTGCAAAACCTTGGGCAGTGTGTGTGTGAAGAGCCAGGTTGTTAATTGCGGGTTGGGACTGGGACACTGAAACATATTTTGTCAGCATGTAAGGTTAGCTTGTTGCAAGGTCACTACACCTGGGGTCAGGTAGTTAGATCTTTAGCAGATGCATTTGATAAGAAGCACTTGGAAGTTAACAGCATGCCAATTGTTAGAGGAAGAAGGTTTGTGCATGAGGGACAGTGTAGTGGAAAATGAGTGCGGGGAGGGACGCACAAGATTGGAAGTTGTTGGTAGTAAATGTGAGTAAATGTCAGGGTTTGTGGTGAGCTTGGAGGGGACTGGGGTCTAGGACACCCAGCTTCATTTTTGAGCTTTCCAGAGATGTTGTGGGCTTAAGCGAAACACTGTTGAGGGAAGTTGCCAACCTGAAGACCCCTGTGAAGAGCTTGTGAGGCAGTGATTGGAGTATGGGTGAAGGGAATTGGTGTGTAAATGTGGAACTATTAGATGCAGCATCTTGTCAACGTTCAGTGTCATTTCACTTAAGAGAGTTTGCATTGCTGTGGGTGTTTAAAGTATGGGGGAAACCTCCAGACCTGTCCCTGATTGAAAATGTGTGGGATGCTACTGGACGCTCTATCAACACTCCACCCCTACCACACCATCTGCAGAACTGAGGGAGAACATTCAAACTGCATGGGATGGATCATCACAGGACACCATTAGGAACCTCTACATCTCCATGCAGAGATGTCTGGCATGTTGCGTTAAATCCGATGCTGTACTGAGAGACACCACTTGTGTATGTGTTGATCAATAAATATTGATCAGATCAGTCTAAATTGTTTTTATCATTTATTAAGCCTATTTGTGAAAGATCATTAAATACAAATTAATTGAAGAGCAGGTCTGACATGATGGTACTAATGATCAAGTCCACTGCAACTCCAGCTCAAGGCATTTCATGGAATGACTGATTCCCCCAACTACCTTCACCTTGGGAAACATCTAGGAATGCACAAACGCACATTTTTTCAACCACGGAAGGCCTGTCCCAACATGCCCTACAGCACATTCTACATCTTTAACAGGAGGTCCCAGCTTGGTTAATGTGCAGGTTAACATTAAACTGTTTGACGTACATGCAGATCAACAGGCAATAAGCTTAGGAACCAATATTCCAACTCTAGTACCTATAGGAACCTATATTAAACCTAAATCAGATCTATAGTGTGCAGAACCCAAATAATGATACTGAGCCAAAATATCGGAATCAACTTTAAGTCAAATGGTTTAAACAGCAGCACTGCATCCTGTATGAGAATATGGGAATTTAATAATGCACCTTTATTCTCCTTCAAATATCTCAATTATGAACATGATAAAGACCACTTTGCATATGTTCATACTCCTACTTCCCTACGTGACACTCGTATTTGTAGCCCTCTTGCCTAATAAGGATGTTTCGGAGATTCTCTTAAAAACCCTGCCCGAGCTTGGGTTTCCATATATGGGAGGTGTTGTCTGTCTCTGTCTCTTATTGGCTCTTGGTTACCTGAGATATTGTTACCTGTAAACGATTAAGATTCCTTAAAATAAACTCTTTCTCCTAATAAACAGTGTATTAAATACGCCAGGCAGAAAGATTCGAGATCATTTAGGACATTAATCCATTTGAAGGCCACAGAAGGATAAATTTGTCCCCAGGCTGTCTTCAGCAAGGGCAGAAACCCTTCCAGAGGTGAAAGGAGGTGTGTTCAAGTCTTTGCCACTCTTTACCTTCAACGTACCTTCTTTCTGTCCCCTCTTTTCCACCCAAGGTTGCAACTCTTTTCCCTTCCCTCCAACAGAAGACGTGTGAAACATGGTAAGTAACCCAGGCTTTTAATCTGATCTCTCAATCTGATGTTTTTTTTTTTTATTCTGCTTTGTAAAACTGTTGGCCTGTTGATGCACAGCTGGATTTGATTGACCAAACCGACCGAAATCAACTGCAAAGCTCGGCAAAACTAAAATGCCCATTTTTCCAGTTTTCCCATTATGAATCCTGCTCGAATTTCAGAATATATTGTGAAATGCTGCTCTGAGGTTCCTCAAGCAGGTTGACTTTACCTGGACTGAGGTGTGTCTGCCAGTGGCGACTTGTTTTCAGTAGAAAGGAATTTAGGGAAGCTGCGAGTGAAACCGAAGAGCTTTATTTAACAATCTTCCACATTTCGGAGTATTGATTACATATTACAAGATTCCAAGACTTTTACAACGTAAAAATGCCCTGAACTCAAATGTGAATCTTACGCATATTAGTGCTTTAGTCCATTTGTACCTTCAGTGGCTGAATCAATGAATTCAACATAATTTCATCTTGATCTTTGAACTTGAGTTCTAATGTTTTTATGAATGACTAAATAATAACAATAATAATTAATAGTTTTATTAATAATTATTCATTTCGTTTTCTGTGAAATGACTTTAGATCACAACATTGCTGCTGTGTGACTCAGGGGTGGAAAATGCTCATTATAGAATATCTATGAATCATATTTCCTAGAGATAAAAAAAAATGCAGAACTTCAATCGTTATAGATCTCAAAATTTTCGACATTTTTTATGAACCAAAACATCATATCAGTGTAAAATGATTTGTTTGAACAACCACTAGTACCACGTCACAAAAAGTTTATTAAAAATATAATATATGTGAAGGTTGAGTTAATTTGCGAAAACATTTCGGTTTATATATCTGAATATGAAAATATCATTGCGTTAATTTGGTCATATATATATACTTACAATTAATTTGACATTAAATAATATATTTCCTTAAATATTTACAATTTAACTGAGTAAAAACCTAGACAGTTATGTTTATATAATGTACAAAAACATATATAATGTATATAACTGTTACATGTATGCCTAATGTATCATTACATTATCTTTGGTTATATATTTACACTTTAATCTGAGTAAGAATCCGACTCAGTGTCCATTTTTCATTTAATGTTCTACATGTCAGGTATAGATTTGGTCTATACTGTAATTTGGCTTCTTCTATTTATGGGAGGATTGAAGGCCTTTTACTCCATCATCCCAGAGTCAGAAGAAGCAGGTTACAAGTTCCTTAGAAAAGGATAAAACCCGGTTTTAATGGTTCTGGTTTAAATAGTTATGTGGCTTGAAAACCGTTCATTCACATTATATGGGGATTCTTTCAACTTTGCAGGATCCGTCACATCCACACATATCCTTTGCTCCAATGGCTCCTTATAGAACCATTATACGGGGAACCTAAAGTGACTCTTCTCCAGTACTGCACCAAACAACTCTCTTAAGTACCTATAACTTCAAGTGAAGAGTGAATCTCCATTAGAAAGTCAGTATACAGTGGGGTGCGACAGTTTGGGCAGCCTTGTTCATTTTCCTGATTTATTTTATAAATCATTGATTGTTTGGATAAAACAATTCTGTTAAATATATCATAAAAGGGGACAAACACAGTGATATTCTTTACAAAACATCTCTAGTTCATTCAGGTTTGATGGTTTCCGAGCATGGACAGCTCTCTTTAAGTGACACCACAGATTTTCAATAATATTCAGGTCTGAGGACTGAGAATGCCTTAGTAGATTTTGAGCAGTGTTTAGGGTCGTTGTCTTGTTGGAAGATCCAGCCCCGGCGCAGCTTCAGCTTTGTCACTGATTCCTGGACCTTGGTCTCTAGAATCTGCTGATATAGATTGGAATCCATGTGTCCCTAAACTTTAACAAAATTCCCAGTTCCTGTACTGGCCTCACAGCCCCACAGCATGATGGCTGGCTTGTCCAAATGTGCTTCAGCATTCCTCAAGCGGCTCTGTTTGTGATGAGAGCGGAGAAAAGGCTTCCTCTGCATCACTGTCCCGTACAGCATCTCCTCGTGCAAAGTGCGCCAAATAGTTGAACGATGCACAGTGACTCCCATCAGCAGCAAGATGATGTTGTAGGTCTGTGGTGCTGGTCTGTGGGTCGACTCTGACTGTTCTCAACATCCTTCACTTCTGTTTATTCGAGATTTTTCTTGGTCTGCCACTTCGAGTCTTGACTTGAACTCTGCCTGTGGCCTTCCATTTTCCCAAGATGCAAAGAGGAGAAAAACTTACAATTGTCCCCCTTAAAAACCCTTTCCCATAATTGGAGTCACCTGTGTATGGAGGTCAAGGGTCATTGAACTTACCAAACCAAATTTGAGTTCCAATAATTAGTTCTAACGGTTTTGAAATCAATAAAATAACAACAGAAATTTTTTTATCCAAACAATCAATGACTTATAAAGGTAAATCAGGAAGATTAACAAGGCTGCCCAAACTTTCACACCCCACTGTAATGTCAATTTTAGACTAACTCTCACATGGTCATCTCTCTTTGGCCTCCAGGCCTCTGGCGTAGCCATCAGTGATGAAGTGATCAAACACTATGAAGCTATCAGAGTGCGCTACCAAGGGAGTGAGGAGAAAGAAAGGTTTAAGCTTGTGATCATGCGCATGAGCGAAGACCAGAAGAGCATAATCGTGGATCACGAGTCTTCGCTGAAGATCAAGGACGTTGAGAAAGAAGACAACGTCTTCAAGAAGGTTGTGAGCATGCTGCCTGAAAAAGACTGCCGCTACGGCCTGTACGACTGCACCTACGAGACCAAGGAGAGTCTGAAGGAGGACCTGGTCTTCATCATGTGGTATATATATATATATGCAAACACACATTGTGTATATTTGTGTGTCTGGTGGAGAAAGTACACACACCCACACACACACACACACACACACTCACACACACACATAATGTCAAATTATGTCAAAGTTTGTTAACTTTAAGTCATTAAAAAAGGCACGACACACAACTAGGTACAGTGTTTGAACCCTTTTAATGCCAAGTGTATTATATTTAATATATATTTGAGGGTTTTTTTAAACATCTGCAATTATCTAAAACCATTTTTAAACAATTTCTGAAATAATAGTTACAAAAATAAGAACCTAAAATCAGATCCAGGTTTTCTGCCCCCTGGTGAGTTATCTACACTGCTGCACTAAAAAAAATACATTGATTGTTGGGTTAAAAGAATGTAAGTTTAGGTTTTTAAAATCAAAACTGCTACTGATGCATCAACTATAATACAGATATGAAAGTTCTGCACGCAGAGAGCAATTTCATTTCTTTTTTTAAATAATTGTTGCGGTCAGAGACAAACTCCAAGATTTTAAATGGTCAAAAAGTTTTTCTCATTTTTATGTTTTCTAACACAAGTTTATTGATTTATTGGCTGATTCCAAAGGGCTCCTGACGATGCACCCCTGAAAAGTAAAATGGTCTACGCAAGCTCAAAGGGTGCCCTCAGGTCCAAGCTCCCAGGTTGGTAATAATGGTCTGTTTTCAGTCTGTGGTTGTCATACCACAAACTGTTTGAATCTGATGAAACCACTCTGTATATTTCAGGTCTGAAGTTTGAGTGGCAAGTGAACGACCCTGCTGACAAGGAGTTGGACGCTTTAGTGGGGAAGCTGGGTGGAAGGGGCATCGTGAAGTCAATGGAGGGAAAAAGTCTCTAAAGCTGGAGACCAATTACACCAAATTCCTCTTTACCTCCAATTGGTCTGTCTTTTCAGATGCAACTATCTTGATGACATAATGGTTTTACATGAAGATGTACACTCAAGTGTAGTACAGTGTTTCCCAACCCTGGTCCTGAAAGGGTTTGTTTTACCAGAGGGATCAATAAAGATCTATCTATCTGTCTAATGAGCTGATTAGTTGTGTTGCAGGCAGGGACAGCACTAAAATGTGCAGAGCTCGGGTGCCTCTAGGACCAGGTTTGAGAAACCTAAAGTGTAGTAGTGTTATCACCATTTAAGTCAAGTATTTTCACCATCAGTAACATACTGTTTCTCAGGAAACCTTCATATAACTGAACCACCAAACACCCACTTTCCATTTTGATTCTACAAGAGAAACCTTCCCCAGATATTCCCTATTTTTCCAACATTAAATTGAAATCTGCCACATCTCTGAAATGTTATAGACCTCTGAGACTTCAGATTTAGTAGTAACGGTATGTCCAAATATTTTCTAAAGCTTTCTGGAGTTGTTTTTTTTTTTTTCATACCATAGTGATTTGTTGATGGTTGTGATCCAATAAAAGTACAAGCTACACTGCTGAAGTGAACTCATTTGTAAGTGTAAATGTGCACAACAGGTAGATTGCTGACTGCATTCAGCCACACAAGCTTTAGTGATGTCAGGGACTGATTTTCTTAGATTAGTATTTAGATTAAAAATCGTTATAAGACAAAAATTAACCTTCACAAATTCGCTGTTTTAAAGAACTTTATTGCTGAGTGAACCATATCAAAATACAGTGACTTTAAAGCTTGAGATTTCATTGAGGCTTTGGAAACATATGGTTGGATAAGTTGAACTGTTTTATATTAGACTCTACTCAAACCCATAAAGAAAAATGTATTGTGCTTGTTCTACGTGGAGATAGATGATACAGTGGCATGCAGATGTTTGGGCACCTCTGGACAAAAATACTCCATATAATCTGCAAATTTAAAAATGAAACTATTTTTCCACATTTTAAAGGAAAGGAAAGGAATTCAAAAAAGGAAAGGAATACCTTACAAAAGTATGGGACCCCCAGGAGAATCGAGTACCCAGATGACTTTGAATGGGCTGGTTCACAATCATCCTTAGGAAAGGCCAGGTGATGCAAATTTAAAGCATTACAAATAACCAGACTCATCAAGCTTTGCCCCAAAAAAAGAGCAGCCATGGGTTGTTCAGAGCAGCTGCCTAACACTCTGAAAATGGTTGAGGCCCAAAAAGTGTTTTAAGGTCGCCATTTCCTTAGTTTGAGATGTAGATGAGAAATGGCGGTTAACAGGAACAGTGAAGGTCAAGATAAAGTCTGGAAGACTCAAAGAATTTTCAGAGCAAAAAAGACAAATTAGAAC
Organism: Acestrorhynchus altus; assembly: GCA_034509495.1. Classification (NCBI taxonomy): domain Eukaryota; kingdom Metazoa; phylum Chordata; class Actinopteri; order Characiformes; family Acestrorhynchidae; genus Acestrorhynchus; species Acestrorhynchus altus. The sequence goes on along the minus strand of CM067506.1, from coordinate 2,352,280 downwards.
CTCTGCTTGACTGCAAATGACCTTCAGGAAGATTTAGAAGACTGTTCTACAAACTACTGCAGCAATACCTGCATAAATATTCCTTCATAGAAGAGTCATCGGAAGAAAACCTCTCCTGTATCCTCACCACAAAATTCTCCATCAGATATTTGCAAAAGAACATCTAAACAAGCCTGAAGTCTTTTTGGAAACAAGTCTTGTGCACTGATGACATTAAAACAGAACTTTGGATGCAAGGAGTAAAGGTATGTTTGGAGAAAAAGGGCACATTTCATGAAAAGAACACCTGACCAACTGTTAAACATGGGGGTGGATCAATCACGCTTTGGGGTTGTGTTGCAGCCAATGGCACAGGGAACACCATCTGTAAAAAAGCTGAAGTAAGAGGAGGGTTCTAATGGATAGTGATGCTAAACACACCTCAAAATCCACAACAGGGTACCCAAATTTTTGCTTTGGGCCCTTTTCCTTTTTTATTTTCAAAATGTAGAAGATAAAATTAAAAAATACAAACAGAATATTTCAGCTTTAACTTTATGCCTTTTAGAGATCATTTCATCTGTTCACAGTAAGTCATTTTGACCAGAGTGCCCAAACTACTGCTACTACAAAATAATATTTTACGATAAATAGATAAAAAGATCTTTGGAAATCTGTCTGAATAACTATATGAGTATGAAGTCAATCACGCCGGGGTCATTTTCCAGCAGCTCTCCTGAAACCCTGAAAAACACTGAATCAGGAACGTTTTTATTCAATAAATTGCCAAAAGCTTTCAAAGGTTCGTAATTGATGATTATGATTAAATTCATGTGATGGTATAAAACATTAACACAAGCCATTTTAGTTGATCCTTTATCAAACGTACGCAGTGCTATTTGAGCCAACTACAGGGGGCAGAGGACTCCGAGTGTATTTCTACCACATTAAAGAAAAGTAATTGCACTGGCTGATGTACATTTTACGTACATACATTTTCCCTTTTAACACTGAAGAGGGGCAGGAAAGGATTTTAGGAAATATAAGGCAGTTAAGGAAGTTTCTGACACGGTCAGAAGATTTTCAATATTCGATGTAAAATAGTTCCAGCATACGTCCGAAATAAATTTAAATTAAAGATAAAAGATTTCTTGGGTGCAATTCTTGTCGTCCAGCTACAGTACGTCAGAAAACACTGAGGAATGCAACATTTTGGTCATCTTAAGGCGGTTTTGGCGTAACGTGGTTGTTCTCCAACTCAGACAGACGTGCCTTCCTTCAGCTCCGTGCCTTCGTCCTAACAGTGGGACAAGAAAGCTGTGAAAATTCCGTCACACCACTGAAAACACCCTTAACCCACACCGTTTCCATATGAATACCTTCTCCTGAAGTTTGCCCTGAAGAATCCGGACTGTTTCTTTCTCTTTGGCGAGCTGGTCCTGACTAGTCCTCAGCAGCTGCTGGAGTTTAGTGGCAGCCTGGCCCAAGTCTTTGGTCAACTTTCTCTCTTTTTCCAGACGCTCCTGCAGAAAAATCACCAGAATGATTTTGGCGACACTTATTTTGTAATTTAATAAGCTTTACAATTAAGTAAACTCCACATTCTAGTTCTATTTCCTTTGAATACCTTAACAAACCCTAAACGACCTAAATAAAAATGAGCTTAAAACTTCATATAAAATACAAACGATCACAAATTTATTGAGCAATAGATGAGAGCAACATATCCATTTTCACATTAGGCTGAAAGCGGTCGCTCTAATTTGACTGGTTGTAAATATAAATTTCCTTTCGCAATTCAGTTGCATAAAATAAGCCCTGATTTCTTGCTATTAGGAGTCCAAACTCTGGTTAGCCAGGCCAACAATTTCATCATATCACTGCTGGTCAATGATCAGCACTGTTTGACGACTGTTTGAGAGTCCTTTCAGAATGCCTCCGTCAAAGTGGATGAACAACCCCACCCAGTGGCTGAAAACGTCATATCATGTCAAACATGTTTATAAAAATACATCTGTTTTATAAAAAAAACTACATAATAGATCATAAAAATACATTCACAAATTAAATGATTCATTATTTGTTCATTATTTTCAGCATTTACTAACCTAAACTGTACACATGGAGCTGTGCAGCGAGACAAATGTTCTATGTTCTTTTGAACATGAACAAACATATCATACCTTAAGCTGAGCCACATCTTCTGAGTGTGAAGGTGTTTCTCCAGCTACTTTCAGCTTATCAAGCTGGATCTGAAGTTCAGCAACTGCCCTGTGAGCCTGAGGTCAATGGATGACCAGTTAATTGGGTTAAAGAAGAGAAAGACGTGGGAAAATCAACCTCGGTACATGTAAACCATCATACCTGCTCAACCTCTTCAGAAAGCTGCAGCTTCAGAGCCTGCTCTGTCTGCAACTTCTCCACTGTCTGCTCCAGCTCACCCTGAACCTGATAAGTCACCATCATAAACACCGTCAAACACACACAGGCATAAATGGCATCACAAACTGTCCAGTTCTTCCATCATCCAGCAATGCCGGACCCTTCCGCACCAGCCAACCCAAATCCCTGTTAGTGCACAATCCATTCCAGACCAGAGTGAGAACAGGAACATCACAATCAATCAACCATTAAAACGGCAACAAACCGAAGCAAAGATTAATTGCAGACGTGGTTAAAACAAACCAGTGACAGTGTTCCAGGCGTGCTGTTGTGAACTGCAAAGGTTAACTAGACACTGAAAGGCTGTTGAATCTAATAGAGTGAGGAGATGCGGAGAACATCCACTGTCAGAAAGTGAAGGTGCGGAGTGAAGCAGGGATCGGGTTAACAGCAGCTAGAGGGACAGTTAAACACACATGGAAAGGTGAGTACTGTGAGTGGCCTCTGTTCATGGACAGCACTGGACACAAAGTGCCTCCTGTTCGTAATTCGGAAACAAACAGCGTTAAATGCAATTTCTCTAAAACCACACGACCTGGGGCTTCATCAGAAACCTAACAGGCCCTGCAAACTACAGTACCAGCAGAGATATCTCAGCTCGGCATGTCCTGCACTGCATCTTCTCACCCAGGTTCCTTCGACCCCGAGTGTGCTGGTAAATGGGTTCATGGTTCACGCCTTGTGGAATTTCTACAAGACTGCATCTTCGGCACCCTGTATCCATTTCTGTACAATGAGCACAACAGTGAGAACGGGGTGACCCAATGGGATCAACACCCTAACCTGACATGATTGTGGCTCAGGCTGGCCATTCTCCACCCCTCTCTCAGCATGGTCCATCATCTGGCTCAGCTGCTGCCTGACCTGAAATAGGACACTGTTACTCCACGTTTCTTCATTTGAAGCAGTAAAGACCAAAGTGTTTCCCTCTTGCGGTAAGAAAACATGGTGACATTGGTCATATCAGAATAGAAATGGCCTGTTTTGCCTGAAATAACATCAATGAGATGTTTCCTATAACCGTCTACCAACTCCTCCGTGCAGGATTCTTTCAGCTATGTGATGTTTCACTGTCAGTCTTTGTAAAGACGCTCTTACATTGTTCTCAAGCCCCCTCTCATACAATAAAGATTTTTAAACCCACCGCATACGCTTCATAGAACCAAAAGTGGTTCTTCAATGGAACTTCTCAATGACCTTTCATGATCTTTCACGTCTGCTATAGATTAGTTTTATGGCTTTAGTCTGTAAGCTGTACAGGTAAAAATAAGGACGAGTGAAAAAGCAGAAAACAATTCATTAAATCACAAAGTTTCTTATAATGAATTACGTATCAGTCTTTCTTGTTAGCAGGACCACAGAGATCTGTAAAGTGAAAGCTCTGTAGAAACACTAACCTGGGCCAGTTCCTCCCTGTGTGAATGAGCTTCTCTCTGGACTGCTTGTAGCTGGTTCTCAGACTGGGACAGAAGCTGCTTCAGCTGAGGAAAAAGCATTCGAAGGAATTCTAATCTCCAAACACGGGTGGAACGGGGCAAAAATAAGACAGACAGAAACTGGAAGACATTTCTAAGAGAAATCATAAACCTCGGGATAGTTCAAATGGCAACTTCATGTTTTCCATCTCAAACAACAACAGTATATGAACTCGGCTTCAGATGGTCAACAAATCATATAAAGAACATGCAATAAAACTGGAGGCACATACCTGTTCTGTGCGCTGGTTTTCAGCTCTGAGAGTCTGTGCTGTCTCCTCCAAAGCTTGCATTTTCTGCAATGACTTTGGAGAAAGAAAGGGACTGTTAGTATGGACATGTGCTTTGGAACCCAGCGTCCAGCGTCCAAAATATGCACTACGTACGAAGGTGGGCAATATGGCAAAACTATAACGTCACAATGCACTTCATTTTCACACTACACACATTGTTCGTCTGATTTCAGAGCAGGCACAGTGAAGGACATCTGTACAGCTGCAAGTTCAGCCCACTCTCTTACTCATCGGGAGCTTCTGGGAGCAGAGTTGGTAGAAGAAAAAATCTCCAGACAAGTCTCCAGTTTGGATGTTGCCCAACTAAAACCCACTTAATTCAATCAGTTAATTAACAGGCATAATGAGAGGGACAGTGAAGGTGGAGATAAAGCCAGAGAGGCCAGGTTGAGATGGTTTGGACATGTGTTGAGGAGGAATAGTGGACATATTGGACAAAGAGTGTTGGAGATGGAGCTGCCGGGTAGAAGGAGAAGAGGAAGACCTCACAGAAGGTTTATGGATGTAGTGAAGGTGGACACGGAGATGGTGGGTGTAACAGTAGAGGAGGCAGATGATCCGCTGTGAGCAGCCGAAAGAAGAAGAAGCATGGGTGTGTCTATGAAGGGTAATTACCAAACTTTGCTGGAGACCAGGACTGGAGTTGAGCACTCCTGGGCCAAATTAAAATAATGTGAAGTAAAGTGATCTCACCCTCCTTAGCTGGTCCTCTAACTCTGCGACCTTGGCTCTCCACCCGGTTTCCTCCTCTTCTACACTCCTCTGAAGGGTTTTGAGCATTCCCTCCTGCAGCAGAACAGTTCAGCTGATATCTCACTGATATCTCCAGCTCCAGTCAGTCGATACAGAGCCAACAGCAGGGCTATCTTACCGTTTCTGCCAGTACAGTCCTGTACTGTTCACAGTCTGCCTGCAGTGTGCTCTGGCTTTCCTGAACCTCACTCAGCCTCCCCAGCAGCTCCTTAGAAGAAAACACACATATTGACACAAACGGCAGCAACACAATCTTCCACACGAGGCCGACAGTGAGCTTCGGCGCAGAGGGAGACGAAGACAAATTCTTTCGTACCGTCACTTTGTTTTGACGTGATTCCAGGCACTGTTGTGTTGCAGTCAAGGATTCCTGCGCTTTCTCTGAAAACTCCTGTAACCACGTACCCTGAGGGGAAGAGAAGTGTTGGTGGCACCTTAGAAGAAACAGCAAAGTTGTTCAAACAAGGCGTGTTAAAGGAGAACTGTCTGGTGTTGGTCACCTCTTTGGTGTTCAGGTTGATCTGTGGGAAAAGTGACTGAAGTACACTGATGGTGTCAGTCTGGAACGCCACGAGATCTTCAGTTCTGTCCTGAAAGGATATATAAGCAACAATGTGGAAATGTGCATGAGCCAAATTAGCAATACATCTATTGATATCTAATGGAATTGTTATGCAATAAAAATCACAGAATGAAATTCAGGGCTGTGTAATTTACACACGTCATGATTTTGTGATTATTACATTTTTCAATCAGGAATATTAATGAAAGCAGATTGAGGAAATGCATCTGCACTGCTTCACACGGTCATATCCTCTCATATTTTTTTATTTTACAGCATAATTCTATTTGCTGGATACCGAAACACAGATTTCATAATGTTCAAAAGAATGTAACCTACACTAACGTCATGTTCTTTATACTGCTTCAGTTCCTCTTCAAGGGAGCACACCTGAGCTTCCTGTTCCTTCAAGCTTTAAGCAAAATAAGAGCCTGTTATAATGCAATAACAATAATAATAGTAATAAAAATGAAAATATACATGTATTTGATGTTTTCTATTAGACTATTACTGCTAAGTGTGCTTACCTGTTCTGCACGTGTTCAATCTCTGATGTGCTTTCGAGCTTAAAAAAATGAACAAATAAAAAGAAAACAAGTGAAACGGTTGAAAAGAGTAGGTCTGAACATGAATGACAGTATTTTTATGGTATAAATGAGCTCACTCTGCTCTGGTGGAGGTGTTTCTTCAACTCTTTGTGGTCTGTCTGCAGTGATGATATTTGGTCATCTTTCAGCTTTAAACTATGGAAAAGATCAAATTCTCCTTTAAATTGAGTGAAAAACTGAAGAGTGTGAAAATCTGAAGCTTTCTTGTTTTTTTACCTGTGCTGTAAATGCTCTACCTCTGCTGCTCTGTTGTCAGACTGAAGAGAAATATTTGGAATAGTTAATGTAGAAAAAAATCTTGCATTTCATTTCAGCAACTAAGGATGCACAGTCATACTGGAGTTATACTGGAATTTGGTATTGGGTAGCTAACTTACAGTAGATTTAAGTCCCTCCAGCTCCTCTGTAAGGCTTCTGAGCTCCTCGTGGAGAGATGCAATTTGGCTCTGGTTGTCTCTAGAAGAATAGAAGTAACTTTTACATTTCAAAAGGACCAGTTCCAGTTTATTTCGTACAGTCCTTTTATCAACACCAATCAGCCATAACATTGCATTCTATCAGCTCCTCTTTGTGGTTCTATAATTCCAGACTGTAGTTCATCTGTTTCTCTGCAGACTTTATTCTCCTTCTTTCACCCTGATCTTCAATGGTCAGGACCCCACAGGACCACCACAGAGCAGCTATTATGAGGGTGGTGGGTCATTCTCGGCACTGCAATCACACTGACATGGTGGTGGTGTGTTAGTGTGTGGGACTAATGCATGTTCAAACACCTCAGTGTCACTGCTGAATGGAGAATAGTCCACAGTGAGCACTGATGAAGGACTAGAGGATGACCAACACAAGCTGAGACACAGATGAGCTTCTGTCTCTGACTTTACATCTACAAGGTGGAGCAATTCAATTAATAATGACTAACCTCATAATAGAATTAAAATAGTTCATCATGATTAAATATTAGAATTGTTTGAAAGTCCTATTATGTACTAAATTCATCAGTATTTACAAATATGGCAAACATACGTATTTGATGGTGTCTCTGTCTCTGCAGCTCCCTGTTCCTGTCGGAAAAGAGTTACTCAGTTTGATCTGATTTGTAAGATATGTTCTGTAGATGGTACAGCACAAGCAGAATATCTCTACCAGTCTAGTGACTGCATCTCTCAACTGAGCCAATTCCTCCTCAAGCACAGCCAGTCTGCTCTCTTTCTCCTTCAGGCTGTGGGAGCGAAAATCAGTAAACAGGAGTTAGAATTAAGGTTTCAAATCAAAATTAAAATCATTGATTACGATTCTTACCAACATAATCCCTCTATTAATGAACAGTAATGTACTAACAGGGAACATCTGAACTTCATTGCATCCAGTGTAACCATCACTGCCTTAGTCACTATATGAAACATTGTCAGCTCCATTCTTTCCACTGCGTTGCTTAGTAACTTTAGGATACAGACACTCAAACGAAATTGGCTGAAACTCGTTTGCGGCCTAAAACGAACATTTGGATCCAGCCTAAGTTTGAGTTGAAGATCTGCGGATGGGAAAAACACATCAGCCTTGAGATTGGTGAAGTTAGTGCTCCTGCAAACATTACAGATGATCAGGACCTCACTGTTTTCACTGAAAGGGGAGGAATATGGCTAAACATATTTCAGTTATTTGTTATTTTATGTATACAGATTATATACCTTAAGAATGTGTATTCACGATTTGAAACTAGATTTGACACAGCAATTAATCATACTTCACTAAAACTCATTATATATTCTAAAAGTATCTGATCACTAATAATAATCTATAGAAACTATAGACACAATAAAGTTCACGAGAACATCATTCTGGGTCACTCTGTGAAAGAATAACTTGTGAAGGAAATGAGAATAGGTTATTATATTCTGTCTGAAGGAGTTGAATATCTGATGTTATGTGTCCAGAAATGAGGTTATAAAACCCACCTACTCCTGGCTTCCTGCAGCTCTGACTCCAAAGCCTGTTGAAAGATCCAAACAGACATAAGAAATGATGATTATAAAAACAGTGTCGTGGCTGGCCTTTATTTCTGTGGTTCCAACTGTAATAATCTCATATCTAACATAGTTAATCATTGCTGGATGTTAAATGAAGCCTTAAAACACAATGCTTATCTATTATAAATATTATCTATTTATTGAGGAAAATGATCCAATATGATCCAATATTTCATAAGGTAAGACCATTTAAAAACATTTACTTTTTACCATTTTAGGCAGAACAATGTATGTGGTTAGGGTCATTGTCTTGGTGCATGACCCACATTCTCCTGAGATTCAGCACACAGACATTTCCCTTTAGGACTTGATGCTATAATTCAGAATCCATTTTTCCATCGATGATGGCAAGCTGTCCTGGCTCAGTGCACCAAAACAGGCCCAAACCGTGGTAATACCACCACTACGTTTCATAGATGTGATAATGTTTTTATGCTGGAATGCTGTGTTTTGAAGTGCTTCTTATTTAAGCCACAATCATCTAAACGTGTGTCATACTGATCTACTTTTAGGACTTGTTTGCTGTCATACCTCAGTCTTCTGCTCCTGCTCTCTGCCCTGGCTGGCCTCCAGCAGCAGCCGGACAGAGCCCAGCTGTTCCTGCAGCTGCCTGTTCTCCACTTCGACCTGGCTCAGCTGCACCTTCAGGCCCTCCGCCTGCTTGGTCTGCTCCCTCACCTCCACCTCCAGGGTCGCCAGGTTCCCACACTTCTCTGTCACACAATACAGAAGAACATTGATGAGACATAATTTATATTATTTAATTTTGCAATCATTCCTTTTGTCCAATGATTAACATCTGCTTTGTGACCATTTTCCACACATCCAACAGGACATTCACTGCACTGTACCCCCTCTTCTCGATCTATGAATCCCACCACACACCCCGCAGGTATCTCATGCAACACCATCTGCAGGAGCCTGAAGTTACTACCACCTTAAACACACAAATGTTTTGTCTGGGGCACCTACAAAATTCACTTGCGAGGCCCAGCACTCAGTCATGATTTTGAAACTCAATTACTAACCGACTGCACTGATAATCATCAGCTGCAGCCCTACCTGTGAGGGTGACGCTGTCTCGCTGAGCCTGCCTCAATTGCGTCTGTAAGCTGCTGTTGCTGCTCTGAGCCTTCCTCAGCTCCTCACTCACCTCCTCCAGTCTCCGCTGCAGAGCCTGCTCACCGGACACCTTGCACGCCTACAACAGTGCAATAAAAACCAGGTGGGAAATACTGTTTCAAGCAAAAAGTGAAAGTCGATGCATTATTGATATAAACCTTGTTCTGACTGCAGTGATAATCCGTGCAGTCCAGTGCAGTTGAAATGAAAACAAACATTTCCATTTGATTCTATAAAGCAACATTTCCTCTTCTTCAATGCATGCAAAGAAATGTAGTTAATTGTCACATCTAAACAAAACAATACACAGGTTTTACTTCTGAGAGACCTAAAAATCAGCATTTGAAATAAACTTGACTGTCAATCACAACGTGTTAAGGCAAGTCTTGGAGACACCACAGAACACTTTCAGAGGCCTTGTGGTGCCTGTGCCTCGAAGGAGAACATACATAATATTAGGTTAGGGGGTTTTAATGTTATGGCTGATTGGTGTATGAGACACAGCTTCAAACGAGCAAACACAAACATGTACTAGCTTAGACTCCATCCTATTAAGTCCAGCACTGTTCAGGCAGGCTTACATTCCACTTTCTACCTTTCTGAGAGACACCTCCCTTATGTGTGGAGCTGCATTCCGATACACAGGACAAAACATACTGGATCTGGAATGTTGTTGTTTACAGCACCACACAGTTCCTAATAAGGGCATGAGGTGGACTACATGAGTCTACACATGAGTCTGCACAGTCTACACTAGCAGCTGTGGCCTGGTGGTTCGGGAACCAGCCTTGTGACTGGAAGGTCGTCGGTTTGAATCCCTGAACTGGCAGGACATGACTGAAGTGCCCTTGAGCAAGGCACTGAACTGCTCAGCTGCTCCCCGGGTGCTGAGGATAGCGATGCCCACCACTCCGGGCAGGTGTGCTCACTGCCCTGGTGTGTGAATTCACTAGTGTTTATGTAGGTATCACTGTGTGAGGATGTGTTAAATGCAGAGGATTTCCTGTGTGTGTTACTGTAGTTCTCATAGTTCATTTATCAGGCTTATGCTGTTGGAATATACCAACTGCACGTTGTGGTGCCCACCTGAAGCTGACAAAGTTGTTTCTCAGCAACACTGGCTTTATTCTCCAGACTCTTCCTGAGCTGCTCCTCTGTGTGTAAAGCTTCAATCTTCTCGCCCAGATCCTTATTCAGCCTGGCACAATCCTGGCGCAGCTTCGCCAGCTCAGCATTCTGTCTGTTAAAACACAGAAACCAGGAACTGCTCAAAAGGGTGTGTTTACAATACAAACCTTCCTGCTGAACGCAGGGCTCGTCAATTCATCCTCATGTTTGTACTGTTATTTATTATATATTTATTACATAGACCTACCCTTCCCTGAAGTCACATCATTACTTACTGTCATAAGCACTATAATTCACACCAGTCCAGCAGTGCATGGTGTTATTAGGGCTGTGTGAACCTGCTGGACTATAAAAACCCTCCCCTAATGAACAATTCCTGTGTTGACATTTCTTCCCAAGCGAGTCTGGGACTTGATAATGAGTGCTGTAGTGCAGTGCTCACAGTGACCCACCTTAAATATAAACTTTATATTTGCTTAAAAAGCATAGAGTAGTGGCATAATGTAATACAATTATGACCATATAGTTTACAGTGAAATACTGGCAACCACAGCAGATTTGTCTGGAGTGTGTGAGACGTTTTACAGTGTTTTTACACAGTAATATACTGTAAGCAAAAAGCATTTACCATTAGCACTTACAGTTGTCCAGGGCAGCTTTAGAAGGACCCTGCTCAGGATAAGCTCTTCACTACCCACTCGAAAGCCAATGTTACTTAATGGAGGTTGACTGGGTAGCCTATTTTGAATTTCTGGTTTTTTTTCTAGCATCATGTGAGGTGTCTGGCATGAAGTCTCATCAACACTCATGTTGGAGTTCACTAGCTATATTTGTTTCTTCTCCTTTTACAGAGCCTGGAGAGGTTGTAGAGACAAAACCAAAACTCAAATATGTCTTAAACTCAATAACACCACAGCATTAAAGGGCAAAACTAGCGGCCGTTTAGCACCGCCTTCTTTCTGTGTACTCCTTGGGCTTGTGGACAGGTGGGTCATTTTACAGAAAAATGCTTTGCTGTGATCACGCTGTTTATCATCCAAAATCAGCAGTGTGGTAATTATCACCCTTTTCACCTTCATTTTCCATCCCAATTTAGAAGTGCCCAAAGACTCTCTCCCATAATGAGCACACTGGCAGCCAGTGTGCTCAGAGGAAAGCACCCATACAGCTCTGATACAACGGCAAACAGATGCCTGTGCTGACCAGCATTGCACTGGATGTGATGTGGGGAAAGAGCGACAGCAGCACCACCTGGGGTTCAAACCTGCAACCCTCAGAACTTTGGATCCTCGGATTCATTAAACCACTGAGCCACCCTTTAAATGCGTGTCTGATGCATACTTGCTGTCTGCCTGACTGGTGGCTTTGTTGAGGGCATCTCGGAGGATGGAGTTCTCCTGCTGCAGACGAGCAAGCTGAGCATTGGGGCCTTTGTCCAGCTGCTCCTGTAGAGTCACAATCTGGGGAAACATAGAGGAGACACTCAATACTTGGACACTGCATAGAGCAAAATGTTCTATGAGTAAGTGTGTCCAAACTGCACACAAAATATGATTGTCCATTAAGACTGTCTGTGGAATCTGGACTTTTTAGGCTGTAAATGTGTGATTTGTTTTATCTTTGGTTACTTTAGCATTGAGCTGCTGTGTTTCAGCGAGGTGGTCCTGGTAGCTGGCTTGCATGCGGGCCTGCAAAGCGATCATTTCCTGCTCCCGTTTAGTCAGCTGAGAGCTCAGCCTGGACTCCACTAAAGCCACCTTTGACTTCTCTGCAGAAAGCTCCTAATGAATACACACACACACACACACGCACACACACACACACACACACACTATTTAAAGCAGCATTATATAGCACTGTTGCCTTAAACTAACACAGGTATAACTTTGATTTGAGTAACTTTTTATATTCAATAAGTGAAATATTTTAAAATCACTGAATTTAATCAAGTTTGGTTGATTGTTTTTTTAAATGAATCTAAAGATCTGAAACATTATTTCACAAATATGCATATTTGGGCATATAATTAATCAGGAGGAGACAAACACTTCCTGGCACTGTATAAATAAGAGTGGCACTGATGTACCATTTCATCTCCTGTTGTTAATAAATGAAGAGTCTATGGTTTAAGATTAATGTGGCTGATAATTGTGGGCATGTTTTGCTTTAAGAGGTCTCACTTTAGACAGCTCTCTCAGCCGGCTCTTGGCAGAAGTAGCATCTTCCTGTGCAGCCGCCATCTGCCTGTCCTTCTCCTCCAATTGCTTCTTCAACATGGCCGCTGGGTCACCTTTCTGAGTGGCCTACACACACACACACACACACACACACACACACACACACACACACACACACACACACACACACACACACACACACACTTAATTGCAGTGGTTCTTAAATATATTTCTGCACAATCAGATCTAAAACTTAATCAGAAGTCCAAGTAGACAAGACAAAAAATCCCTTTCTGGAAGTGTATCATGAACAAACAAATGAGATTTCTGAGGAGCTCAGCAGAAGATCTGTTGATGCTCATCAGACTGGAAAAGGTTCTAAAACAACCTCTAAATAGTTTGGACTCCACTATTTATATATACATGTCTTAAGTGTCTGAAATATAAAAGACAACAATCAAGAAGTAACTAGAAGATATGTTCCAGAGCCTCCACTATTTGCTAGGTGTGTGGTGAGGACGCCATACCGTGTGCCAGGTGTCCTGTACTCCAGCCTTGTCAGATAGGACCTCAATGAGCTGCTGGGCCTCACTTTCACTAAACACCATGTCTTTCAGTGTGGACAGCAAGGTCTTGTAGGGCAGATTTAGAGGCGTGTCCACTGTGTCCACAGTCACTGCTATACAGAGGGGACCAAAGACAGACAATTTGCTGTTATTATGCCTGTAGACTGCCTTAAAGGTGCCCTAGAATTAAAACTCTGGCATCGTTAGATAATGAGAGTTACGAACCAAAACAGCTGTAAAACAGGGCAATTCCGTAACTCCAAAACTGTTACATCACAGTCTCAATATATTCACATTTTCATGAATATAACATATATTATTTTTGAATGAAACTGTGATCAAGAATAAGCTTTATTAACAATATTTTTTTTAGATGTGCCAGTATGATCAGACCCAACACTGCTCAGTGTCCTTAGTGTCCTTAGTGGACCGAGAATGTGAAATTGTGAATGTACAAACAAGGAGGTGGTCATAATATTATGGCTAAACAGTATCAACTTAAATACTAGCCAGAACCACTGTCGTATCCATACTCATCTGTAATAATTTATCTCCCTGGTGTTCTCTAGGATTCTCTCCAGTGCTGGCACCACTGGTTGGCATGGCTGATGGGTGGTTGGACACCAGGCAGAGATGGCACTCTGGCCTGTAGATACACACCCATTGTCTGGTCTCTGAGAGCCATTGTCTGCATCCATAATGGAACAGCAAAGGCGAGTGGACTGTTTGAACTGGACTGGCGAGTCTGTGTCTCTATGCACACCTTTGCACTCACGCCAGAACATCTTTCTTCTCACAGCCCAGCTTCTACAGAGGGGCTTTGAGGCCAATTCCACATCACAAGTGGGTGGAAAAAATTTGATGGGCTGGCAAAATGTGTATGTGTGATTCATGGGGATAGACCAACATGAAATTCCTGAGCTGCTGACGATCACTGGGTGCTACTTCGAGAAGCTGAAGGCATCCACTTTGGGACAGTGGTTTTGGTGTGTAGTATAAAAGGTACTGGTGTGCAAGAATTAATTCAGCAAATGAGTTACAGCTGATTAGTTGGTGGTGTCATCACGTATTTCTCACACTAACTACACACCAAAAAATGAGGGTTCTTCAAGGGTGCTTCAGTACACAAACAGGTTGCATATAGAACCATGAACACTCAAACACTCAGGAACCTTTGCTTAAATAAAGGGCTCCTTGCATTGTTAAAGGACTCTTGGAGAATGCACTGAACAAGGTTCTATATAGAACATTTTGTAAATGGTTCTACATAACAACAAAAAAAGTACCTTCAATTGTGAAAGTTCTGAAATCATAACAATAGTAGGACCCATTTGGTGCTATCTAGAACCTTTTAAATGGTCCCATATCCTCTACAGTGCATTCTGAAGATCCCTTTCACAATGAAAAGAACCCATCATCATGCAATTATGCAAAGGGTTCTTTGAGTGTTCGTGGTTCTATAGTCTCCAGTATGAGTTTAGAGCTATTTCTGAAGAGACAGTCTAGAAGAGTCTCAGAAATAGAGCCACGGCATCAGAAATGATGACGAATGCACACAAGTCAACAATGCTGGTTTTGCTTCTTAATACAGTTCACATGAAGCCGACACGTTACAAAACGAATTCTTCCCACAACACTCTTCTCTACCTGCTTGCAAGCCGAATTCCACACTGTTTAGGAAGCAACCTCTTACTGGCACACCTATCAATGGCTTATAATCCCATTGTGCCCAGCAGAACCTGCAGCTGGAGACACAGACTGACATTTCCACTCCTCCACTGGGACTGGAAACTCAGGAGCCCTCATCGCTGGTCACACCTTACCCTGTTCTTCACCAGCTCTACCAGTATGGAAGCTTTGTCTGTTTTAAGAAACCAAAATTTGGTTCAAATATTCAAAATACACAACTTTCAGTGCTTCTGTGTTCCAGCATTAAACCATGTAAGTCATTCAGCTAAACCAACCAATATCTGAGCCCACCAGTGACTGTACGTATATATATAAATAAAGGGTGCTCATACCAGACTCTGAGATCTTCTTTGATCCTGCTTTCTTCTTGGATGGAGCTGCCAGCTTGGGTTTATCGGCTTTAGCAGAAGCCTCAACCACAGGAGCTGTCTTCTGGGATTCCACTGGAGGCACCGCCATCACAGGAATCTCTTTGACCATGGTTTCCAGCACTGCAACTGGAGGAGCCTGGGTTGGGGCTGGCTCTACTTTGGCGACTTTCTTCTCCTTTTTCTTCTTATCCTTGGGAGAAGGGGCAGCTGAAGCATCGGTAGGGGCAGAAGCTTGGGTTTGCACAGGAGCAGTGGCAGCAAGAATTGGGATGGATTTAGTAGCAGTGGCTGGGGCAGATTTAGGAGTTGGGGTGGATTTAGTAGCAGAGATTGCCGTGACTTTAGAAACAGAGGGTTCAGAAGATTTTAGAATAGCTTTGGCAGGAACATCTGTGGGGTCTTCATCTTGGGTTTGCGGCACTGGAGAAGAGGGTTGGTGATCTGATGCCAATTTAGTATCTTCGACAGCGGTTTCTGACTCTTGAAGCTTTAAAACAGGCTTCTCTTCCTTCTTCTTCTTCTCACGATTCTTCTTTTCAGCTGCCTTGTCCTTCTTCTTCTTCTCTGTGCGCTGCTGCGGTTGGGTTTTAGCCAGTTCCTGGCGCTGCTTAGCCAAGGCCTCCTCATAAGACGTCTCCTTCATGGAGAAAGTGGAGACCAGGACGATACCAATAGCCGAGATCACCATGAACCCACCAAAAACAACAATGCCAAGGGTCTGAGGGTCATAGATGTCCATGATTGCAAGTGATCTTTTTCAAACCTGCCAGAACAGAGTACAAGACGATGGGTGTTAGCAGCTGTACGATCTGCAGCTTATAGTGGACCATCACATATAATAATGTCAATTATTTCCACGTAATAAAGTCTTGTGTTTCGACTATGAACAGAAGAGACTCCTGACAGTACTGTCTGATTTTATGGCTCAACCTAAAACACTGAACTTATAACATAAAAAACTGGACACTGTATAAGAAACCCTGCCTTTTTAAACAATGGTTCTAGAACCTTCTAGAAAATCTCCTCTTTAGCAGAAATTACATCTCAGGGCTCTATTTTGGGTCCTATATTATTTTCCCTGTACATGCGTCCATACATCTTCCATAAACACAACATTTCCTATGATTGTTACATGGATGATATAGTTATATCTACCAACTGAAGAAATTGATAACTGTTCAGTGCAACCTTGGTATGACTGTTTCAAGAGATCAAATATTGGATGTCCAACAACGCCCACTTTCCTTAAATATACAAAGTCTCAGCAGGAACCTTGATGTCATCTTTAACTCTGCAATGAAATTTGACATTTTTTGATGAGTCTGAGGATGAGCAAACAGTAGGACATCATGTAGACTCTGGATTTTCTGCTGTAGTTAACTCCATACCAACACCCAAATACACTAGTATACAATTACCAGTATGCCATTGCTACCTGAAAACAGTTTATTAATTGGTCTGCAGGTAACAATGGCATACTGGTGATGCTCTGAATTTTTCAATATATCGATACATTCTGGGATATGAACAGAGCTCGATACAGATTGAGACAACCTTCAACAGAACTATACCCAGACCATAATACCAGACCAGTCCATCTGGCCAGTTATACCCAAACACAACCCCGCTATTAATCAGCTTGTGTTTAGATGTAGCTGGAGAGAAAAATGATGTGTATGAAAAATGACTATAATAAACTAGTCCTAATATAAATGATTTCAGACGTGTGCAGAATTCGAGTTCTAGATGGTTTTCCTGATTTGAAATGTGGAGATCAAATCTCAAGGCACATTACTTTCCTTCACATAATGTAATTGTAAATGTAATTAAATGTGATTACAGTAGGAAACTGATCTATTCACGATTCTGGGCTTGGCAGTTCAGTTTCTTATAAGGTCTGAGATTTCGTAGCATTGTGTGTAACATTAGTTATTAATAACTCGGGGAGTCACATAGTTAATGTTGGCTCCCTGTGACACTGCATACCAGGAACAACTCATAAGACCTGCTTGGAAATGCTCTGACTCAGTCTTCCAGCCATCACAGTTTGATTTTTTCTCAGTCTCAGATTCATACACTTGACCATTTGTCCTGCTTCAACCCATCAACTTCAGGACCAGACTGTCCACTCCATTTCCCTCACTCTACTCTGTCCCCTGCTCTCAGCTCCTTCCCTACTCTGCTCCCCTCCTCCCCAGTCACGTTCTCCGGGAAATAAGACAGAGCTTCATGAATACGATATGACTTAGTGTGTGTAAAGACAGAGGTGAGCGATATAGTGAAAATATTGTATCACAATATTTGAATACATTTTCACGATAAACAATATTAAATTCTCTACTATTCAAATACTCTCCCATATTTTCAACACTGTATCCAATGAAACAGCACTAATTACACTCTGTAATAAAACATGCTTTAAGTTCTTTAAGCACAGACGATATCTTGATATCGAATTTTGATAAAATACCGTCTGAATGAAGATCAAATTTCATTGCACGTCATATATCTTATTGTATAAATCTCACGTCTTCATTCAGGTATATACAAAATATCGGGATATGATTTTCTTGTCCATATCGTCCAGCCTTAGTGTTTACTACCTCTTTATAAAAACAAAGAAGTGTCATTTGGCCAAAGGTCCTCAAACCTTTGCTGTGTACAGCTCAGTTTAGAACAGAAGCTCTAGGAAGGCATGTAAGTGGAAGCCAATCCACATCTCAGCAAAGACCACAGGAGAGGAAATCCATGAGGGGAAGGTTTCCTCGAAGTCTGACAGCAATTGTGAGGTTTTTCTGGGAAGTGTTTGTGAGTGTGGATTGAGCACAGACTGCAGTGGAGTGTGCTCACCGAGTGTTTTTGCAGAAAAGGAAAAGCCATTAAAACACTTAAACAGAATCCTGTTAAGCAGAACGCACTGACCTGACCCGAGCTGCTTAACCCCCATTATGTTGGGCTTAGTGCAGTGATCATGTACACAGCAAATGACTAATTCATTAATTTACTTATTTATTTGGTGAATTATCAAAGGTAAATCATGATCTGGGTGAAAATAAACAAATCTAAATATTTTAACTATGTTTGAATTGTTAAACACATTAAAAAGCATTAAATAATCTGACCTGAGAACATTTATAGTCGAATACAACATAATTCATAAAATTCAATATTAGTTCCTAAATAACACAATTCCTGTTATATATGTAACACCTGGCAGCACATTTAAGTCCTAAAATTAGATAAGGAGAACCAAATATGACACTATGTCACTCGCTTTAGGTCCTTCTACAACATTTCTATTGGATTAAGCTCAGGACTTTGACCAGGCCGTTCCAAAACTAACTTTATTCTTAGGGCCATTGTCTTTCTGCATGACCCACATTCTCTTGAGATTCAGCTCACAGACCAATGTCCTGACATATTCCTGTAGAATTTTCTGGTATAATTCAGAATTCATTGTTCCATCAATGATGCCAACCCATCCTGGCTTAGATGCAGCAAACCAAGCCCAATTCATAATACTACCACCACCATGTTTTACAGATGGGATAGGCTTTAATGCTGGAATGAACCATTTTCCTTCCTCCAAACATAACACTTCTCATTTTGGTCTCACCCGTCACTGTTGCTCAGTGTTCTCCTGATGGTGGACTCATGAACATTAATATTGGCCAATGTGAGAAAGACCTTTAGTTGCTTAGAAGTTCCCTCGGGTTCCTTTGCAAGCTCACATCCTATTACACGCCTGGCTCTTGCTGGTGGAGCACTCCTGGTGAGGGTGATAATGGGTCTGACTGTGGATCGGTGGAGTCAAAACCCTTTACAGATGCTTTCAGAACCCTTTCCAGCCTGATGAGCATCAGCAGCCCTTCTTCTGAGCTCCTCCGAAATCTCATTTGCCGTGAAACCATTCCACAAAGGTGCTGAGAAGATCAGACGCCTTAAAATAACACACCGGATTGAATCCCAGTGACATGTAACATTGTATCATCTCCCTCCATCAGTTTCTTTGAACCGGCCTCTGCTTTCAGGACTGGAGTTTTCGCTCTATTCAGAAATATGAAGAATATTATGGATTTTAAGGGACTTCCCAAACTTTCAAACAGTTCTCCAGAGCTTCCTCCAGGCTGGCAGAGAAGAAGCTGGTCCACAGAGCTGCTCTCTCTCTCTCTCATTTCCCCCATCCTTTCAGGCATGCTGGCGAATCCAGATCCGGACATTGAATAATCCGGATCCAGTCCGGGATTTTGTTTCCACCGCCAGATGGCGCCGCTGCAGAGGCGCCAAGGCAGCGGCTGGAACAAAATCCTGGATCCCCGTTTTCTGGACCTGAAGCCTGCATTTACCGTCTCATTTAGAGCATCTTTAAATCAGGACACAGAAACTGCTGTGAAAAACGTCCGTTTATAGGAGATCATGAGAAAATGACAAAGTTTAAACCTGAGCAGAAAGGAGGAGTTAATGAGACTGGTAAACAGAGACCGTATTAAAGCGCAGCTCGACAGTAAAGGTAAACGTCAGAATCGCGCGCGCACTTACAAAAACGGGCCTTAAATCCACAAATAATCCCGAAAGTAAAGACTGAGCGATAAATTAGCTCCGCCGCTCCAGAAGCCGCTGCTGTGGAGTCGTGGCACTTTCTCAGCGCTGACATTATCGAGCCCAGCGCCCCGCCCACCTCCAGTCTAACGCCATCTGATTGGCTGAAGCGCAATCAATCACAGTGAACAGCCAATGGGATCGGCCCGGCGCTGGGCGGGATCACGCGTTAGGGATTATGGGAGTTGTAGTTGTTTTTGTTGTTTTTAAAAAAACGAAATAATCTTAAAACAGCACAAATATATCACTACATTAAAAGTAAAATTATTATCATTATATTTGATTTATTATAAAATAATAAAATGTTATTTTTTCCTTTATTATAATTATAATAAAATTATATATATATATATTTTATAATTATATTTGATCTATTATAAAATAATACACTTATTATAGCTTTATTATATATTTAATTATATCATAAAATAATAATTTAAATTTATATATATATATGAAATAACAAAAATGCTCTCATGAGTACTTTTTTCATGCTTATAAGGAGTAAAAATGCTTTAGAAAACCTGTTGGACATCCAGATCATCCAGCGTGGTTTGGGCTAAAATTCCAATAAATGCGATGAGCTGGTAATGATTAGATTGACAAGGATATTTGCAATAAGTTCTTCAAATACTTGAGAGAGGTCCAAATAAAAATAAAACGACCTGAATGTCCTTTGTTATTTTTGTTATATATGAATGTATCTGTATAATCCTTCTCAGGACCTTTCTTGTAAAATGGTTTGGGCCAAACATGTCTTCTGTTACTGATCCCAAATAATCCAACATTGGTCTTACATTCTCCTCAAGCCCCCTCTGACACAATGAAGATCTCATAGTGGTTTCTATGATGGAGAGATCTCCAGACTCTGCTGCAGCAAAGCAGACCCAAACCACCACACTTCCACCTCCATGCTTCACAGCTGGTATAAGTATAAAGTATAATGCTCAAATGGTGTGTTTGGTTTGTGTCAAACATGTCTCCTGTTACTGTGCCCTTTGTCTAGATGTTTTCTAGAAAATTTTGATGATTTGTTTTCAAGCAAGTTTCCTCCTTGCACACCTCACCTCCCATGAAAAGCAGACTTGCTTGGTCTCTTTCTGATGGTAGATTGTGGAACGGCTGATTTCTAACTGTTCTGAGATCTTCTGAAATCGATTTCCAGACTCATCTCCATCTACAACCTTCTTTCTGAAGGTTTCAAAGAGCTCTTTGGATCTCACCATGGGGATCCCACTTCAGCAATCAAGAGCAAACCAAACTAATCCTCTCTAATGATGGCCTAATCATTTGTAGCAGATGTGCTGCACCTGATTCTAATTTAAGTCGTAATAAATGTGTAAAAATTAGGTTATACAAATGATGTTTAAGACATTTCTTCAGCTGCATGTGTTGAGTTAGATCACCTCCATCTCTCAATAGAGTTCAGATGAAGATCAAACGTCCATATGATTAAATATGTTAAAGTCTAAGGTCATATCACTGTATACACCAGCAGCTGTGAAGAATGAAAGAAGGCAAGCAGGGAAAATCAGTTGTGTTCTTTGCTTCACAGCAGGATTTTATCTGCCTCATCAGCACTGGGGAATGCTGCGGAGGCCAGGATTAGGTATCAGGGCAAACAGGCCTGTTGCTCGGTTGAAATCCAAACGATGGCATTAGAGATCTCTCTGACTCTGAAAGGTGGTCAAAGGATAAAGACCCCTGCTGACCTTAAACTGCTGAAGAACTGGGCTCTTAAGACTCTAAAGCGGTCATTTTTGTTCGGTAACTGGGTTCCACCAATGTTGACAATGCTATGAAAGTCTCTTCATTCATATGGTTTCAGAAACCATTGACATGTTGTCTTTGGTGGGGTTTTATTGTGTTGGGTGTGAGAATGTTGGGTGTGGGCATGGTGTACATTAGGCATAGAGATATGCCGTGCTGATAAAGTCTATTTTAATCACCCGTGTTGATCCAAGTGAATCGTTATATGCAAAGGATTATTCCGACTTTCCAACTTATTGGAGAAAGAATGTTGGAGATGTAGCTGCCGGGCAGAAGAAGAGGAAGACCTCAGAGAAGGTTTATGGATGTAGTGAAGGTGGACATGGAGATGGTTGGTGTAACAGTAGAGGAGGCCGGGTGATAGGGCAAGATGCAGGCAGATGATCCGCTGTGGCGACCCTTAAGGGGAGAAGAAGAAGAAAATTCTGACTTTCCAATAATTCACATTAACAGGCAAAATAATTGTTTCTCTGTCTCATTGTTTGGTTTAGTGTCCCTTTATTATTCATAGTCGATTTGCTTTTGCTTTCATGCTTGATTTTGTGTTTGGTTCCGCACTTAATAAACCTCGCCTGCCTTGACATCCACTTCACCTGCATCTCCAGCTTCCTCACGAGAGGCCGCAGTCCGTCAGGCTGAAGGACATCACGTCTGACACTGTGATCGGGCGCACTGGAGCTCCTCAGAGCTGTGTCGCATTCAGTTTGCTGATGCCACAACCATCGTGGGGTGCATCAGGGATGATCGAGAGGAGGAGTATAGGAGCCTGGTGAGGAACTTTGCTGTTTGGTGCCACGGGGACCGTCTGCTGCTCAGCTTGTCCAAGAAGGACACATCCAAGCTGGACGAACTGATCAGGAGAGCTGGCTCTGTGGACTCTCTGGTGATGGAGGAAGAGTCCTTGTCCCTCTTGCCATCAGAGTGTACAACTCCTCTCTGGAGTTGTTTCTACTTTCAGTGTGTAAACAAAGCAGAGACCTTCATGCACACAAACATCTAACACCTAACTAAGCCCATTTATCCATTTCCTCATGGCATGTGATTTCAGCGTGAGGTAGAGCTGGACTTTGCTTGAGGCCAGTCTGAAAACTGCACGCAGCAGATCGTGCTCATTTTTCATTTTTCAGAGTCAGAGAAAAACATGAACACGGATGGAAAAACACTCGTTTTTGCATTAGTGGTAGGTTTTATGTAAATGCTTTGGGGAAAATAAGTTTTCCCATCTACAAAGAAAGGAGAGGTTGGTCATTTTTATCATCGGTGCACTTCCACTGTGAGAGACTGAATCTGAAAACAATCCAGAAAATCACACCATATGATTTTGAAATAATAAATTTGCATTTTATTGAACGAAATAAGTATTTGATAAAATTTTCCTGCGTTTCCTGTAGTTCTTGAACAGGTTTGCACACACAGCAGGGATTTTAGCTGACTCCTCCATCCAGATCATCTCCAGATCTTTCAGGTTTCAGGGCTGTCGCTGGGCAACATTGAGTTTCAGCTCGGTTCAGGTGATATGTATATACACCGATCAACCATGACACAATGTTAAAATCATGTTCTATATAAACATTGGACCATGAGGGCACTTTAAAAATCCACTTTCCACTTTTCATGAGTGGTGCAAACAGTCCAGACACCTTGCATGTTTAAGGCTCCTTTAGATGGAGCTGCACACAGATGTTCAGGCAGACAATACCTGTGGGGTGTGTGACGGGGTTCATACATTGCAGTGAATGTTTTATTGAATGTGCGGAAAAGCGGATGTTAATGATTGGCTAAGAGGAGACACTGCATTTGGGTCAAAGGCCATAGTGTGAAGGAATTTCACAGAGAAGGTCTCGGAGGATAATCCAGAAGATGTGCCCAAGCCCTATCCAGATCCCTTTCTAGTCTACTCGAGTCTCTGTGTCCGTATGCCAAGGACTTCGTTTTTAAAGCAGCTGAGAGACTCCACCTGCAGCTGGTCCACAGGGAGGGTGGACTGACAACGGGCGGCTCAACCTCTGGGTCCACCACACTGTCCTAATCCTTTCAGATCCTTTTTTGCTCCGTTTGCACCGTTCCGTGAAGTGATACAGTGATACAACAAAATGAGGAGGAATAACAGCTCCGTTCAAAGGCTGCCATGTTTTACAATCTAACTGCTGTATAATAAAAAATAAAACACATAAACGGACTTACATTTGAAACAGGTCTTATTTAATGCCATCCTTGCATGAGATTGTTTTCTACAAAAATGGACACTGTAGGAAAACACAACTTTGAAATCCATTAGAAATACATTCAGTTATCAAAACATCCATATATTCAAATACCTGAACTCCAACGTGATTGCATGAATCTTTTCTGATAGTGCTTTTAAAAATATATCTTCTGAGATTGCGCAAAACAATTTTGTGCCGTTTTACAAGAGCTTTGTTTTGGTCCACTGTGTCGTAAATCATGAGTCTGATGTAACTAAAAGGTTAGTAATGAGAAAATGTTTAGTGTAAGAAAGAGATATTTCTGAATCAGAAACAGCAGCAGTTTAAGCAAAGGGCTGGTCAGGATGGGGGGGGGGGGGGGTGCTACATGACGTAAAGATTACGGGACATAAACATAAAATAATCAATTGCATGCTGAGGCTGATTATATCCAATCATGTATAAAGTGTAAAAAATGCCAAAGCGCAAAATTAACAATTACTGAATAACTTTTAGGAAAAGGAATGTAGAGGTGAGGAAACCCCACTCAACATCTGGAAGTTCTAGGATTATATGGTCCTGGACACCCACCACGTGAGTCAATCCACCAAACACTGGGTACTGCCACGAAAGTGTTACGTACCCGCATTTCAAGTTGCTTTCTTGATTAAACGTGCTATAGAGCATAAATATGTCAGGGTGGCTCATTAGAGTCTTTCACATTTTGTCTTCCATGAAGTGAACACCGTCAGTTTCTGCACATGGGCTGAACTACACAACCCAAACTAAAACGCTACTCAGGGCGAGAAAGGTAAGTGCTGCAAATAGCAAAGGGAAGCTGCAGAAAGAGTAGAAAACACACTTTTAAACACACCCTGCACCTCTTCCTCGACACACCCTGTCTCAGTTTAATGGCAAAATGCTCTGGAAGCTTTTAGACAAGAGTGTGACAGATGTGAGACAGGCACTTCTGTAAACGTGGTGGAAACATCTTGCGTGTGGTACTGTCCTGGTGTAGCAGTGGTTATTGGGGATTAATGGGGGGCCTTGAGGAAGTTTGTCCTGATTCCCTTTTGAGAGGCTGGCAGACATGATCAGGCTTGTTCAGTTGAGGATCAATTCACCTTGAGCAGCTCGATGCAGCCCTGCAGGAGAGACACGCTGTTCTGTGGAGCAGACAAGGAGACGGAAAAGGAGAACGTGAATAACTGTGCACACAGAAGGACGTGTGGGAGTGCAGTGCTGTTGGGAAGGAAGATGAAGGTGATCAGGATCAATAACTGATTATAAAAGTAGACTGATCTGATCAATATTTATTGATCTACTCATACAGAAGTGGTGTCTCTCAGTACGGCGTCAGGTTTAACGCAACATGCCAGACGTGTCTGCATGGAGGTGTAGAGGTTCCTAATGGTGTCCTGTGATGATCCATCCCATGCAGCTTGAATAATCTCTTGTCCCGGTTCACAAGAATTATCCATCAACAGACCAGGACTCAGTGATGCTGGCACTTCTACATTTTACTCCCTGGTGTACCATCACCTTTTCTTGTGGACTTTTCAGAAGCTGCTGATTGGCTTTACTGCAGAGTCTGGGAGATTCGTGAATCCAAGCCCACTTCGAGCCCTGCTGATCACTTTATTCACAGGACCTTCCAACGTAAATTTAATCCAGCTCAGAAAACACTGTAACAACAGGTATGGATCAGCAGAACTGCTGTAAATCTGCTGATCTAGTCATTACCTTGGCATGCTTTATCTCCAGTTCGGCCATCTCAATCAGGTTCTTGCGGAAGGCCGCCACACGCCTGCCCTTAAAACTAGTGAGTTCTGGGAAGAGAAGAACAAACAAACGAACCATTCATTCTGATTTCGACCCTTTCACACATGGTGGTCACTACAGCGGACAGCTATTTTAAAGTCCTTATTTTCTATGTGCATTAATTTGACTGACTTAATGACTCCTTCACGGTCAGAACAGAACAAGTTAGAGCATAGAATTGATCATAATATTTGTTCTACAGCATTAAAATGTCTATTTTACTTCATTTATTTGTAAATAACCTGATTCGTTCCATTCATTGGGCTGTTAACGCAGTGCGATATGTAGATTAACACATGAATACACCGGCTGTTCATCTCTACACAACACACACCTTGTTTGCCCGACGCAGAGAGTTTATCAAACTTTTGAAGACACTGTCTCTGGTTCTCCTCAGCCTGTGGAACATCCTTGCTCTTCAGACGAGCCTTATCAAGGGTCTTGTTGGAATTCTCATAGTCGGCAAGAGCCCTTGCACGCCTGTATAAAAGGTCCTGAAAGGAGAAAAAACACATTATGGTCAAAATATAATCCAGACTATACAGACTTTAACCCAACCAAGCCCACAGATACAGGGGTCTGAAGACAGCCTGCTCCGTACAGAGGCAGCCTAAGTAAACAAACGACAATGACAATGCTCACCAACAACAATGTAAAAGTTAAAAAAAATGGAGGAGCAGTCTTGGTCTGCACAGACGAAGGTGATGTGCTGTGATCCTGTGTGGACTGCAAAGTGTCAAGAACTACAGCATGACATTTCTGAGAAATCAGAACCGAATATTCAGCAAACAAAATAATTCATCCGAAAACATAGAAACGAAAAAGCACGTTCTGCGTTCGGTTTAACAATTTATACTGAACGAAGATGTTTTCTGTTGATGTGATCAAATCAGTGTGGAGTGAGTCGTTCAGTGACTATAAAAATATAGATCAGATTAAGAATCCTGTGTCTTTTTCGCCCATTTTAATAAAGCAATGACAGTCATGACACTGATTCCGGTTTTCACTGGATTTGACTGTTTTAAAATATAATTTTAAGGTTCTAAACAACAAAAAAGGTTTGCTGAGCTTTATCTCACAGCATGAAACCGAAATTCCATTTAAGGTGGAATGGAAAAATTCCCGCAGTCTCATTGTAGCACTGTAGTTCTGAGAATGTAGAACTGAAGTGTGGTCTTACATACAGGCTGCAACAAACATACTAATGTAAATGTTATGAAAATTACAGGAGATGTACCACCTTAGGATGCCTCGAGTACCACCAGTGGGACACATACAGCTGATTTAAGCGATAAAATTTACACAAAGTGGTAAAATTAGTCAAATGTGCTTATTTTGGTGCAGCCCAACAAAATAACAGATCAAAGTGCAGCAGCGGTACTTCTGACCTTGGCAGCTTGAATGTCTCTCATGTAGTATCTCAGCAACTCCGTGAGCTTCAGCTCCTGATCCGAAGCCACTCTGCCTTCCACTTTCTACACACACACACACACACACACACACACACACATAAACTTACACACATAAACTTATAAATCAGTCTAATAACTAAAAAAAGGCTGTGAGTGACAATGAAATCTAGGAGATCTTACCCTGAGTTTCTCAAGAAGCTCAGAAAACTTCTCCAAGTGCCTGTAAGAGAAAGAAACCACCAGAACACTCCATCAACTTGTATTTATATGCGGACATCTCTGCATCCTTCATTAGTGTTAGAGTTCGTTTTTAGGCTTTTCTTGGTGATGGAAACCCAAACAGATGGCAAACCACAGAAAAACACAGAGAAAAGAACAATTGATGTGTACTGTAGCTCCCCCTACAGGCCTGATACAACAGAAGTATGTTACATATAGGAAGGCATTGTGTCCTTAACCAACCACACTGCTTCTGGACCCCACGGTCTCATTTAGATTTAGGCTGATGACATGGGTAAATAAGGTGAATTAAGAGAAAAAGACCCCAATCTGAAGTTCTTACTTTAGTTTCGTTTTAAGCAAAGCTCTCTCGCAGACTGATGCAGAGTTATGTTTAAATATCTAACCTCTCTAAGGTTTTATAACAGTGCTAATGCATTCAGACAGTACTCACGTTTTTAGGGCTGTATTGTCATCTGCCACCATGTTGTTCAATGTTGCAGAAACATGGATGTAATCATCAGCAACATCTAAACAGAGGAACAGAAACAGAAAAGCAATGAATTTCAGCCTCATGTAAGCCAACTCCACATTGGGATTAAAAAACTATTCCCAAAGAGCAGCATTCTCAGCCTCGAAATGCTGGTTGAACATTGTCCTGGTGTGTCTAAAGAGCTTACTTTTATGAGACCGTGTCATCTTCTCAGCTTTGGCAGTCGCATCCTTGATCTTGCTAAAATAATCTAGGAGGAAAGTCTTCTCCTGCTCGAAGAACTCATCAACATCCTGCAAAACGCAGGATTCACAATGTCAGTTTACATGTATGATCACTACTAAACAAACATACACACACCTAGATAACAATGCTGATACAATTCTTTCAACTCAAAACGGTGACGAAACACAGGACCACCACAGAGCCGCCATTATGTGGGTGGTGGGTTGTTCTCAGCACTGCAGTCACACTGACATGATGGTGGTGTGTTAGTCTGTGTTCCTCTAGTACGAGTGGATCAGACACAGCAGTGCTGCTGGAGTGTTTAAACACTCACTGTCCACTCTATTAGACACTCCTACTGAGTGTCTCCACCTCCACCTCCACCTGTCTAGTCCTTCATCAGTGCTCACTGGACGCTGACCACAGGACGCTGTGGGCTGGATATTTCTCAGGTTCTCAGTCCAGCATTGACACAGAGGTTTAGACACTCCAGCAGCACTGCTGTGTCTGATCAACTTTGTGTGTTCAACACACAAAATCTAGCTTCTAACTGGAATTTTCCTGTTCCACCTTAAATGGCATAGCCTTAGGTACACCATTTAAGGTGGAATCAGAAAATTCCAACAAGAAGCTGGAGCAGCTTTGTTTAAGAAGATGCTGAATGATTCATTATTAATTAATTAATTACTAAAGATCCCTTGATTAATAATAAAAAGATCTCTGGACTAACCACATGGTCATATCTATGCAGACATCACACTTTCTGAGATCAGTATTCT
This sequence comes from Acestrorhynchus altus, assembly GCA_034509495.1. NCBI lineage: Eukaryota > Metazoa > Chordata > Actinopteri > Characiformes > Acestrorhynchidae > Acestrorhynchus > Acestrorhynchus altus. The sequence goes on along the minus strand of CM067506.1, from coordinate 2,323,584 downwards.
TACAGCAGTATAATTCTGGAGAGTACCCTCCTTAAACTGCTGTTATATAACGGTACTGAATGCAGTCAGGTAGAGATGACGACCACTCTAAGGTGGTGGTGCCGCTGATGTGCCTGGCTGAACTCAACATTGCATCTAGGTACATATATCTATACTAAACATATACTACTGAACACACAGCAATGGATTAACATCCAAAGAAAAGAGTTAGACGGTTACTTTGGTATAAAAATAAAAAAAAACCTTAATCCCTGAGACGAGGACTTCATCCGCACTCTTCACCATGTTCTTGAAGAAGCCACCAAACATTTCTTTAGCGTTTTTTCTCCTCACACTGAGCTGAAAGACCACACACAGGAGAGGAACTTTCAGGAGACCAGAAAGGGCTGAATTAATAACAGTACAGGGTTCAACTCTACGATCCAAACCGAAACTCTGGCATCAGCATGTCACATTATGCCTCACACAGAAAATGAATTGCTATAAACAAACACAAATATGAGGAGATCAATGGAAATGAAGACCTCCAAAGCTCCAGTCTGCCAAATAAAGGTAAATAAACCTGATGTCATACAGTGAAAAAATAAGGACTCGAATGATCAGACCACCGACTTTTATGGGAGGTGTGCGAGGAGGAAATCATTGCTGTCAAATAAAAGAAAAATGGCATCATGGCAAGACCAGCAGTTTACCAGAGAACACCTAAACACAGAGCAGGACTTCTGGAACAGTGTTTTGGACAGATGAATCCAAAATGTAATTATTTGGACGCAGTAACAGAAGACCAAACAAAACCAAACAGAATTTGAGCACAAGAAGCTCATACCAGCTGTGAAGCATGGTGGTGGGAGTGTGATGGTCTGGGCTGCTTTGCTGCAGCAGGGTCTGGAGATCTCTCCATCATAGAAACCACTATGAGATCTTTATTGAATCAGAGAGGGCTTGAGGAGTGGGAACATCTTTCTTCCAAATGTGAGAGACGGTAGACGGTTATAGGAAACATCTAATGGACATTATTTTAGCCAAATGAGGAGAAACCAGCTACAAGTACTAACTTTTTCCTTACAAGAAATTATATTTCTATTTATTAAATTTAACAAAAGATATTTAAAAGACATTTCTTCGGTTGTCTGATGTCAAATGTCCATGGTTAAATATGTTAAAAATCAAAGGTGCGTCCTGATTTCTTCATACGAGTCAGGCCCTCACACGGCAGGTTTTATTGATGTGGTGTTTGTGGCTGTTGTGACTTTGTGTGGGTTGCAGAGGAAGGACATGGTTTTTCCAGTCCTGCACAGGATCAGTGTTGGTGCAAGTTTTAACCCAGACAAACAAGACCACGTCTGTATCCACACTCGCACGTCAACGTTCTTGCTCTAGATAAAGTTCCATATAAGACATTCTGGTGAAGTACAGTTAGTAGGTGTTCAATACATCATATTAGAACTATTAAAAATAAATATCCTAAAGCTTAGAAGACCATAAAAAGCCTCAATGCACTGCAAGAAGGATGATTTTTCTGCTACAGTTGGGCGTCTTTCACACAGCAGGAAAAAGGGGTCGTATGTCAGTCTGAACAGCAAAAACTCGGAATCTGAGATATTCGGTTCTGATTTGGGCCACTTTTATGTCAGGCACTGAAATCTGATTCGTGAGCTCATCAAGAATAATGCTCAGCATGGTTGGAAATAGGAATAAATATGAATATCAGATGAAATCTAAAGAAACAGCTGCCACAGTGGGAGGTCTTGGGCTGTTTGTGGTACAAAAATTCACCTCAAAATTACAATAAAAACATAAAACCATGGGGGACATAAAACCAGAGGGACAGAATCAGCTCATATACAGAATTAACCCACAATAACAATGTTTACAGACTTCAATACACAGCATATATTTGTGCTTAACTAAGCAGGATGTGGCCCAGGGGTCACCATCTTCCTGTCTCTCTGTCCTCCTTCATTCCATGTGGGTCCATCCTGCCAACTCGGCAGCTTCACAGGAACTGAAGCCCGTGTGCATTTTGCTCTCTGAGGAAAGGCATAGAAACTCACGTCCTGATCGTACTCCAGGAATATCTGGAAGTTTCTGTCCTTGCTGAAGACTGGGTGGGAAGAGAGCCGCTGGAGGAAGATCTCGTGCACCTGCACGGTCTTTTTAAACACGGCCAGGTATTCCCTGAAGAACAACACAACAACACACAAACCAAATGTTACAGAGTGACTTTAATATGAAATAAGAAGAAAAGAAAGAAAACCATGGGGTTCAGGGGGTCGTTCTCCTCCTGCTGCACCACTGGTATGGGAGTATAAGGGAAATATAAAAGTGTCCAACCATTTTTTTATGTAATGAAGACAAAAGCAAGACACTCATACTGATGACAGTAGAACAATAGAAATGCATTGAAATTTTGGCACACTTTCAATAACAGCCCATTTTATTAACTGTGGCCACGCTTTAGTAAATCGTGCTCACAGTGTTATTTAACGTGATCACAGATATACTTTAAAACTTCACTTGAGCTTGAAAGTCCATCAAGAACATCAGTCCTGTCTCTAATTGTTCTAATGCTGCCTTTGTTGATCCTGTGTTTTAAAAAAAAAACTGCAAACCACAACCTGTTAAGAGATGAAGAGTGAAGCCGAAATTCCACCTTAAAATAGCACCTACCTGCAGCTGTAGCATCTGCACCATTTAAGGTGGAACTGACAGTTTGAGCGAGAGAATAACTCCAGCACCGTGAGAGTTATACTGAGGTCATGTGACTAGCTTGATTCTGTGTTTCGACAGTGTTTTAGAGACACGGGGGTCTGTCTCAAAGTACCAACCAGAGAACAAGCAAGTCCCACATGGCGGGCCATAGTGATCAAAGGATTAAAGCGTCCCACGAATGACCCAAGAACGGATGTTTGTAGACAGTGTTCTGCTGAACTGTGAAGAGGGGTACAGTTTAAGTCTCATTGTGCTTTGACTGTGATTTTTAGGATATTTAATTTATGCAATACAGGTTCAATACAGGCCAAATGAGTCATAACTGATGTCTGCTCCGTTACTCTACAGCACCACAGAATGCAAAGGTTCTTCACACTCACACATCACTTTTGGAAACTCGACTCCTTTAATAAACCAAAAGGGTTCTTCTACACCATCGCTCAAAGAACCCTGTGCAGCACCTGTGTTTAAGAGATCATGTCTGTAGATTACATGTTGAGAACTCACGCCTCCAGTTCCTGCTTCATTTTAGTGTACTCTTCCTTAGTCATGGTGGCTTCCCCTTCTCCAAGCTTGTGCATTTTCTCCCGAGGACTCTCAAAGTCAGGCTTTGGTGGAGCAGGAGGAATCTGCAGAAGACCAAAGAGAGACTAGTGAGAAGGAGGTGGGACTGACCGAGAGAACCAGGCAGATTTCATTTTTTTATTTTGTATATTATACATACATTTCTTATGTTACGTATTTTTATTTTTAATCATTATTAATATATTTTCTTCTGTAAAGCACGCTGAACTGCCACTGTGTGTGAAAGGTACTACACAGACAAATAAAAGGACTTTCGGTTTCTCTGGCCTTTCTCGGTTTCTACTTTTGGCCTTGATCAATGAGAACCTTGGCGTAACCTTCTCACGTTACACATATTTGTAACGTTAACATGTAATCTTGCCTGCATATCATAATACCACCTCACTCACCTTCTCTACTTTCTCAGCAGAGCTGCAGAACAAGGAAACGAGTCTAAATATGAGTCAATAATGGGAAACAGCAGCGACCATTTAGAAAACAACCCCGTTCCCACAGCGCACCACAGAGCTGTTCAGTTTCCAAAGGCTCAGGAATCCTAGTTAGAATAGACGGCAAGGCCTTTCCGAGGAAAATCTGGCTGCCGCTCTCGGCTAAAACTAGGTCAGCGCTGGACATTCCAGCAGAACAGTAATCTACAACATTCCCTCAGACGGAGAGAAATGGAGCATTTGATGTCCTGGAAATACATATTTCTGGCCTTCGCTTTGTAACTGATCAGCCAAGGAATGGAGATACAAGCACTTTGAAAGCATAGCAACCGATTACGATTGTACACAACTGTAATTCTACAAAACCAAACAAATGCACTGGTGTTGCTCAAAATGCATCATTAACTTCACACCTTCACAACAACAGAGGAGCTGTGAATGAAGCATCCTCCCAGACGTCCATCTGCTCGTACCATTTTGAGGAGGGGAAACCAACACCGGAACATCCTTACCAATTTACAAGTGATCAAATCAGATTTGTTTGTAGATATTGCATACCTACCAGCAGGGGTTGCTGTGGTAACAATGCAGGTATCAGTAACTATGTAGTAAAGCTGGCTACACTGTTTTCAGATCTCCACATTTCTGTCACGGGTTGTTGTTCGCATTGTGAGTGATGCAGAACACACTTTGAAATCTGATTTAAGAAGCCAGAGTCTAGATGGAGATGCATATGTACAAATATCACTGTATCACCTCCAAATATGGTCTGGATCTGATCTGCAAAACATCACGTTTTCTGTCCAGACAATCAAAATCAATCTGGATCTGCTCAAGTCGGATTTGAGCTGGCTGGACAGAGAGGGCAAGTCCAGATAATAATGATAACAATGCATTTGTTCTGAAACTCACAATGAGCCCGGCGTAGTCTTCTGTCTCCACAAGCGTGTCATGCAGCCAGATGAAGTCCTCGTGCTGTCGCGGCACAGAAAAGTCTGGCTTCTGGAAGCTGTTCAGTGTAGTCTACAACACAAACATTAATAAGCATGAGTGTAATCCATCTATTTATACGTAACAAAGCTTAATGAACCTTCAGCCCAAAGTGGCATTTATGCTTACCTTGGTGTGGACTGTAAACTTGACTTTGTCGCGCTCGCAGAGGGCATCAGGAATGTCGATGAGAAGCGAGGAATCATTGTTCAGGTCCACAGACACAGAGCGCAACTGGTTCAACAAAGAAAATAACACGAGTTAGATAAGACATAGAGGCGGAGTTCATTATTCCTGCGTATCTGGAGACCGGTTCGAATCCCGATCATGCTGTCTGAGAGAGCGAAATCCGGCATGTTCTCTCTGGGTGGGTAGATGGCGCCCTCTCCCCACATCACAACTACAGCATTGGAGCTTGAAACAGTGCAATGGCCGCAGTTTGAAATGAGGTTGCAGCTTCACGTATATTGGAGGAGTCACGTCTTCACTCTCGTAGTGTCGGAGGCATCGTTTGTGATGGGGAAGGCCTAATGGGGTTGGGTAATTGGCACATCCTAATTGGTGGGAAAATTGGAATTATATATATATATATATATATATATATATATATATATATAATATACAGTGATACACACTAGTGAATTCACACAGCAGGGGGCAGTGAGCACACGTGCCCGGAGCGGTGGGCAGGGGGGAGTTCAGTGTCTTGCTCAAGGACACAGTCATGTCGTGCCAGTTCAGGGATTCGAACCAGCGACCTTCCAGTCACACAGCTGGTTCGAATCCCTGAACTGGCACGACATGACTGTGTCCTTGAGCAAGACACTGAACTCCACCACACACCACCAGACCCTGCTCCCATATATGTATATGTATATGTATATATATATATAATATAAATATAAAAGTTATTGTGTGGGGTCACGGGTTTACAGTACAATGTCTCCACAGCTTCTGCTGCATCTCGCTGTGTGTTTTCCAGCCTCCGTACAGATCATGCAATTCCCCACATCCATAAAAAGCACATGCATCATACTAATGTTTCATGGTTAAACGGCCCGAGGGGACGAGTACAAATACAGCTCAGTACAGAAACACTGACCAGCCCTTAAACAAACTTCTGCATTATTCCCACTTCTTCATTTACGGAGAAAAGCAGCAGTAGTTCAACAGAACGAGTGACTAGTGGTTTCGTAACAGCCATCCTATTCACCCTAGCAACGCGACATTCAGAATCGGACTAGTGCTTCCCCTCTTTACCGAGAAGCTTTAAATATGAACTCAAAGCTGACAGAAACCACAGCCATCCACGCAAAGTGGAAACCAGCTCTCCACAGCATGATCCCACTGCCATGGCTGTACAATCGCATACAATACAATGTGAAAAAATTAGGACAACCGATGAAATCCTGAAATTCGAAGGGAAGCAGAGTGGAGGACGGGCTGAGAGCAGGGGTGGAGCAGAGTGAGGGAACAGAAAAAAGTTTTTTTTTTTTGGAAGATTGAAACAAAATGGAAATCGGACAACGGAATTGCCATCAGTGGGTCTCTAAGACCCTGATTGAATCTCTTTCCCACCAGATTTTACTGGAGAAAATTTTATAATTTAATTGGAATCCTGACAAATTTTCATCAACAGTAGGGCTGCTCAATAAATCGTTTCAGAATCGTCATCGCAATGCGGGCAAGATCAGTCGGATCAGTCTGGTAGGAATGCTCTCATGTTGTACCAGAGTCAGGTCTTATCTGGACTGGAATTCCTGAAGTTGGATCAGTGATTTCTGGTTACGTCTGGTGAAATATCCTGTTTTCTTCATTATTGCAATAGATATTGCAGAAGAAAAAATACCGCAGTGTCAGTTTTTCCTGGAACACGGGAAACTGCACACTAATGATAATTTCATCCGTCCTGTCTTTATAAGAACCGTAAAGCTGCCACACTTCACCCTCAACCTTCTCCCAGACTCTCAAAATGAAACCAACTACATCTAGATCAATGTGGATGAAGGAGTTGAAGAACCTATTAGAAAAGTTCCTCACAGAAAACAGGAAACTCAGAGTGTCCCTCAAGATAACAAACGGAAGAAGAATTCTCTCCTCTATTTTGAGCAATAGTGAAATGTCTGTCATTTTATGCTCATAAGAGCTTCTTTTAGAGAAAGGCTTCTTCTGGGCTGATGTTCTGGCTGTTCTTCTGGACTCATCTCCTGGACTGTTCATCTGGTCTGATCTTCTGAACTGTTCACCTGGACTGATCTCCAGACTGCTGACAGTCTGAAGTTCAGCAGCTTCTCTCTGAACTAAAGGCCAGCATGTTTCTCCAAACCCTCTCTACAACTTCCAAACATCTCACAAACGTTCAGACAGGTTAGTGAGGCCTACCTTCTCCTTGTCGCTGTCCTGGGAGATGGATGTCATGGCGGTGGTGCTCCGTTCTGAGGGTGTCAGAAGGCAGTAGACGTTCAGGAGATGTTTGAAGCCGAAGCTGCTGAAGGAAGGCGGACCTCAGTGGAAGCAGGAGGATCCGCGACGAAAGCAATGTCGCCCCCTACCGTGCGGGAGTTCAGCAGCGGCTGCTGTAAACATCTTTAAAGCTCAGTTTGGGTTGGGATTAACAGTTTAACACATCAATACATTCACTGATTAAGAGATAAATTGGTTAATTAATCGATATGTTTCGTTATGGGCTCAGATTCTCGCCCAGTAAAGCGTGAACGCTTGGGCTCCATTTCAAACGGCTACTCACTCCCTACATAGTGCACTAGAAAGACTAAAAAGCCCAGTTTATTATTCCACTCATGATGTGCAGTGGATGAGTCCCACACGCATCTCGGAGACAGTTAGTGTACTTTAACATACTTTATGTTTGTGTGCTAAAGGTCGCTGACAATGAATGTGTGCCCTATGTAGTGCACTGGGTAGGGTGCAGTGATCCATTTGAGAGTGTCCCTGTGTTTTCACACTTTTATCTTTATATTGATTTACGTTCGTGTTTATGTCGATAACTGATTCTTACATTCAGGAAACGATTTATTTATTAACAATTTATAAATATATATATATATAAATTAAATTATTTATTAACTATTGTTTATCCGTGTATAATTAATTCGTTGTTATTTATGATTATTAATATGTGATTCAGATGTACTAACTGGTATTGCCTGTTTTTAATGGGTCAAAAATAAAGGAGAGGCGAAGCAGAACGTTTGTTTGTTTGTTTGGTCAGTCGGCCGTATTTGAAACTCGTACCTGTAGCGGGGGATTGTGGGGGATGTAGTTCTCCGGGCAGTAGTCGCTGAAGGTTTGAGAGTCTGCAGAACTACACTTCCCTACTGCCCGCAGTGAGAGGACTGAGCGGAGTGAGAGGAGTGAGCTGCTGTGGCAGAGTTAGAATGGGGGTGAACGCGCTGTGGTCCCGGGGTGTTGGTGCGGTTCGGGGTGTCTGGCCGGTCCGGACGGGCTGCAGCTCCGGGCTTTTCTCTTTCAGCTGCGCGTTCTCGTTCTCACCTGTGCGCATGCGCAGTAGGAGCAGCGGGTACGACGGCGTGGACTCGGAGCGGTACAGCTCACTAGTCCGGGCGGTGGTGTCCACCAGAACCGGCTCGCAGACGCCGGAGAGCCTGCAGGAGCAGGACGGCCTTCTGTTCGGGCCTGTGGTGAGGTCCAGACAGCAGAGCGGAGTGGTCAGGAATCCCTGTCCTCTGATCAACCAGGAGAAGAGCAGCGTCCTCTTTGAGCCAGCAGGAGGACCCAGCAGCTTCAGAGTGCAAACAAAGCGTTCCCCCAATGTTCCCAGCGTCACCAGGATCCTGCAGAGCACCATGTCTGCCTCCCAGCTCTTCTACTTGGAGAGGTGGAAGAGGAGGAAGATAGCTGAGCTGGGAGAGGAGGGCTTCAGAGAGTACAGCCTGAGTATGAGCCCTGTGTTCATCCATCCAATCACCAATCCATCTTTCCAGTCATTCATCCATCCAAACATCCATTCACCCACCCATCTAATTATTCACTTATCCATCCATCCATCCACCCACCAACCCACCCACCCATTCATTTGTTCATTCATCCATTCACCTACACACCCACCCATTCATCCATTCATTCATCCAGTGACCTGCCACTTTCCTCTGAGTTTGTTGGCTGCCCAGCAATGATGTAATTATGCAGAAACGAGGCAGTGACTGGAGATGGAATTGAATTATCCTCTGTATTTCCACTCTTAAGTTCTTAATGATCAATTTGTTTAATTTCAGATCTATTTAAGTATGGGAAGCTGTTTCACTCTGCCATTGAAAGTGTTTTAACTCAAGAAAGCTCCTCAAAAGAAGAGGACGAGTGCCCAGAGGACGTGTCTGGGTATTTGCAGAGCATCAGTCATGTGCTGGAGGACGTCAGCGGAGTCCGAGCCATCGAAAGTGTCGTGGAGCATCAAACACTGCAATATTTGGGGATTGTGGACTGTGTGGCCATGTACAGGTGAGTACTTCAACTCGATTACTGGATTTAACAGTTATGACTTACAATTTCTACAAATAAGATTATTTGGCAGGTCACGAGTCATGCTTATGTTCTCTACCTGGTCTCGTGCTGTTTCATTTTGTATGTCACTGCACCGGCCTGAAAAGAGTGGGACCACAGGCCTGGAAAGAGTGGAACCACAGGCCTGGAGTCAAGCCGGAGAGCCTTGTTTACAGAACTGTGATGTAAAAAGCTCAAAGTGTTACTATCTCGATTTTAGGCTTTTAGTTCTCATGCTGTGCGGACAGGAGGCCAGTGTCTCCTTTTATACTGCTGAAAACAGCAGAACCAGAACGTTAGAGTAGATCCTTTAAAGGGTTAATAACTCGCAATGCAGATGGATACACTGGGGGCTTGTGTGGGTTAGGAGCAGTGTTCTCGAGCAGGTTGAATCCGAGATGTTCAGGACCTTTGTGAAGCCAACTAGGAACTTGTTCAGATGTTTATCATTTTAAGACTTGTCTACTGCAACTTCATCCTGACTGATTTTCCTTTGTGTACCAGTAGAATTTCAGCCATTATCTCCTCTGCTGCATTCTTCTCACTGGTTTTCTGTAGCTGAGCATCACTTTCAAAACCCTGATGCTGGCCTACAAAGCCAAAAATTTGACCATCTCCTCCGTACTTGGTCAAAACGAGATCGGTACCAAGAGCCCTTTGAGTTTCAGGTATGGCTCGACTTGACAGAAGCATCCAGACGTCTCTGTCTTGGGCCCTAAATGGTGGTGTGAACTTCTCCTGGGTGATTGAACAGTCACTTATGGTCTTAAATTAGTAGTAATATCTTGCACGAGGTGAAATCTAGGCAGAGTGTAGTATGCTGAACAATATCGAGGTATCTATACTAACATTGCCTTTGGTAGTATTTGGAGCCTCCTTGGAAGAGCCTTGGGTGACCATGACACCCAACAAGACCTGACTGATGTTTTGGAGATGTTCTGACCCAGTTGTGTAGTCGTCTAGATGTTCTAATCCAAATTGTAACACTTCAACTTCAATAACTGTTTACTTGCTGCCTAATATATCCATCCTTTGGAGATGCGGTGGCTGGCATCTTGTGACTAAGATGAAACTTGTTTGAGCAACCACCCACCAAGCACTGGTACCATGTGATGGGGAACTGAAAATGGCTAATTTGGTGAACATTGTGGAAACAAATCACAAAATAAAGGCTCAGATCAACTGATAGATTAATGATGAGCAGTATTATGGCTCTTGTAGCGAATATATATTTTTACTGTCTTAACACCTTCTTCCTGTTACACAGGGATTCACTGTGTGTTATAGACTGGAAGACATCGGAGAAGCCTAAACCGTTCCTTCACAACACGTATGACAACCCCTTGCAAGTAGCTGCCTACATAGGTGCCCTAAATAGTGACAGCAACTACAATTATCAGGTATGTTTTTCCTCAAGGATAAATAACAGCTTTTGTCCTGCTTTATTGATTATTTTTCGTACTGTAATCTGTATACACCCATTATCACAAAAATAGCTGCACCCAGAAGGACGTGTGGGGTTGCAGTGCTGTTGGAAAAGAAGATAAAAGTGATCAGGATCAATAACTGATTATAAATGTAGACTATTTATTGATCTACTCATACAGAAGTGGTGTCTCTCAGTACGGCGTCGGGTTTAACGCAGCATGCCAGGCGTCTCTGCATGAAGTTGTAGTGGTTCCTAATGGTGTCCTGTGATGATCCATCCCATGCAGCTTGAATGTTCTCACTCAGTTCTGCAGATGGTGCGGTAGGGGTGGAGTGTTGATAGATCGTCCAATAGCGTCCACACATTTTCAATCAGGGACAGGTCTGGAGATGATACTGTTTGAATAAGGTGCTCACAGATTTGTTGGTCATCTCCATGACCGTCATGACAGTCTTGCAGTCTTTGGTGATATTGACATGGCGTTAAGGGCAATCGACTTAAATGGTTTGCGTACAAGTCATCCTGCAGCCGTCTTCCAATGGTGATAGCACCTCCTCATGGGGGGCATCTCTGCCAGCTGAATGTCTGCAGCCATGGCTGTTGAATCACTCCGCACGGTTCTTCCTCTCCATGATTTGTGTAAGTCTCCCAGATCTTTCATGTTGCTGGTGTGTGCGGACAACCGTGTGCTGTGGTAATATACACGTGACTGGTATGACACGCAATACACTGATGAGACCATCCTGCTTCCCGAAGCCCTATGGAGCGACTCGTCCAACTGCTGGAACTGTTTTGAACTCTTCTCCGAGGCATACTTCACTTGCAAAGGATGCTACCAACACAACAGCTGGAGTCAGAATGGAAATCAAGTGCAATGGGTGGAGCTTATATAGTCAGTCCAGTTCAGCAGTATGTGTGGAATTAATGAAGTAATTATAATTCTTATAAGGCCCGGCCTTGAAGCTCCTTCACACCCACCAAGTTTCATTTCTGTTGGATGAAACTGTCCGATTCTACACCCTAAATTTCCCAGGCTTGTTACATTCAGTGCCAGCCGATTTAGACATTTAAGGAGTTAAAAAAGCCAAAATAGACAGAACCACTGAGCAGGTTCTCAGACTATTGTGTTAATGCTTTTCCGCTCATTCCCCTTCTGTCTCTGTCTGCAGGTAGAAAAGGGACTGATTGTCGTTGCCTACAAAGATGGCTCGCCAGCCCACTCTCACTGTATGAACCTGGAGCAAGTGCAGCAGTTCTGGGAGAAATGGCTTTTACGATTAGAGCAGTACATGGAGAAGAACGTTTAATCCAAAACTCACAAATATTCCTTAAATGTGGAGCTGAAAACCTCCAGATTCAGCCGTTCTCCACCTTTTCTCTGCCTCAGGAGGATGAGTACAGGATTATGGAAGACAAAAGAGCAGTACAGAGTAGTGTTTACAGTACTCAACACTTTACTCTTGGTGGAAGTGTTACTCAGACATTAAAGGTTGTAATTTTACTTTTATAACAAGTTCCGGAAATACTCAAATATCCGTTTTTTTGTAGGGTTTGTTTCCCTGAGTGCAGATAGTTGATATATTTCACATAAAGTTTAGCATAAATAAGGTTTATTTATTTTTTTTACCTCTATGTCTACACCATGTGTAGCTCTGAGAGAGAAATGACTCAGGATGTTTAGATTTGTTCTAAATAAAGAGTTTTTGACACTTAATGTTGGATTTTTACACTTGATTAGTTTAAACTCTTGTGAATAATCATCCTTTCCTTTGTTACGGTAAGTGCATTCTGTGCAAGTCACAATTAACAAAGCTGTCATTTTAGGGGATTTTCACCTGAATGAACTTTCAGACCATCCGGCTGAGCAGCGTAAATACTGATTAGCCGATTTAGACGTTCAGTCATGGTCGTTCTCTGTAATACACTCACAGAGCAATTGTAAGGTAATTGTTAGTTTTTAAGAAGAGTGGATTATGGGTGTTAAAGTGGTGCGAGAAAACTGTGGGCTTTGAGGACGATTAGATTTTGAGAGCAAGCCTGTACTTTTGAAGTGAGTGTCCACCCTTTGTGCTCCTTTCTTATGCTGCCTTCAAGCCCTCAGAAATTCCCACTTGTGAGTTCGGAAGTCATAATTACAAAATGATATGGGTTCAGGTTTCAGTCGGATGAAAATAGACAGCAAGAAAAATCCTTTAGTCTTTTTTGTTTGTTTGTTTAATGATAAATGATGTTTTGTCGTACTGAAAGAAAATTAAGTGAACGGGGGACACAAAGTGTCATGTCTTTGTCCCATTAGAATAATTAAATCAGACTGGAACATTACTTTCTATGTCTTTGAAAGAATTACAACCAGTAAACAGTACAAGCAGCATCCGTACCAGCACTCATCTCGGAAATACCATATTTCTGGCACGTCATGAAGGCAGCATTGCAGTGTGACCCACAGTGGGCAGAAACGGACATTCTGGAGGAAAAACTAACGAGGGAACAAAAATGGATAAAATTAACAGCTTGGTTAAAGTCTTGAGAAGTAGGTGTCGCCCCGTTTAGAAAGGAGTCAAAGAAAACCAGAGATTATTCAGCACATTTATTAGAAAGGACATCTTTGCTTTGTTCATTTGATTCGATTTTACTCGATGCACATTCTATTCATAAATGTTACATTAATTATTAATATAAAATAATGATCTGTAATAGAAATATTTTTACATGTATTCATAAGTGCCTTATGTAGTTCACTGTACAGAGACAGAAGGTGCTTCAGATTCAACCACAAACATGCACGATGTCGTGCGGACGGGCAAAAAATATTATATATCCTATATTATATATTGGTGAGACTTTTCCTAAAAGCTCAGTTTTCAGTCAACGAGCAATTATGTTCTTATGTGGACGGGAGGCCTAAATGCAGAAAACGACCTCAAAAATATTATCTTTTCAAAAATATATGTCTGTAGGCAGGGTCTTAAACCACACACGGGAAACTCCACTCGTGCAGAGCCGTATTTCTGCACTTTTGTGGTTTTCCTCCCTGAAATATGAATTTTACAAATTCTTCTGGTTCTTTAACCCTTTTTTATAAATCAGTGTTACATATATAATGCGAATCCAGGTACAGGTTGATGTTGCTTCATGTTCTACATTTAAAAATATGCTTTTTCAGCAGATATACATGAAAATATTTGGTAAATTCCCACACGAATCACTGGAGATGAATTTAGTGCAACTGTCAAAGAATTTGAGTCTTTATAAAGCTGTTCTGGCCCAAAGTGGACTTAATTAGAACTGAATAACTCTTGGTTGAAGCTGTACCAAATAGCCCTGTAAGACGGGTCCTCTGTGAAACCCAGTCTTTCAAAGAGCCTGTAGGACAGTGCGTTCTCCTCCTCAATGTAGCAGTACACTGGGTAGCCCTCAGAAAGGAGCTTTTTTGCCATGATGCTGATCAGGGCTTTGGCATAGCCTTTCCTTCTGTGCTCTGGGAGTGTGTACAGGATTCCCATTGCACAGTAAGTATAGGTCAATATCCACGCGACTGGCTGACCATCTGAGTCCAGAACACAACATGACGGGTAATTTACAATCATTTTCCTAATCAATCGTTCACTGAATTTTCCACTGCCAAACTTCCAGGTACTATTGACCAGAGCAACGTGAGCCTCCTTTAGTGGTGACACCTGGACTGAGAGCCTGAGGGTGAGGAAAAGAAGTACAGGGTAGTCAGATGTTAAACTTTGGGGTCCAAATCATAAGGATCACAAAGATATTTATTCATAAATTGAGACCAAAACAGAAATTTATTTATTACATATCACTGATGAAATCAGACAAAAATGTTCTGAATACCTTGTAGTGTTCAGCTCAATAACACACCAGAGTGTGATTGTTCAGAGTGTTCTGGATAATGTGCCTTTGCAGGTCTCCATATTGAGGTGTGTTTTCCCCCTGCACTCTGGCGGCACCAGCACAGTGATTGGCTCTTTTACAAACACCATGTTGAATGTTAAAAACACTCATTATTTGAACCATTGCTGATTACATTAGGTGCGTAAGGGACAGATTTGTTCACATCACAGATACAGCTCATTTACAATGATGAATGTGAACCGAGCCAAAAATCTGACTTGAGTAATGAGGTTTGTAACGTGAACTTAGCTGCAGATGGTTTCAAATGTGCACCAGGAGCATTTTCATACCACTGCACTTTGCTTCCTCAGCGTCAGCCTGGACTTTGAGACCTATAAAGCGCAGAGGAGGTCACCAGTCTATTCACGAAGGGCCAGTGTTACTGCAAGTTTATATTACAATTAAACTAATCTCAGCTTGGTTGGAATGATATACTGCAGCCACAGCTGCCCTTTGTGGATCAGACTGGTGAACTCTGGTGTGGAGAGCGTGTCAATCCATGCAATGCCAATAAGAAGTGGAACAAAGTTAAAGACGTTACCTGTCAGTCAGAAGCTTGGAGGGATCGTGCAATGTCATCATGTGGCACGAAGTAAGTTGGGACCCTGGCACGTCTTTCTGTGCTGCTACAGCTCTAATGGTCTCAACGTGGCGAAGGTCAAAACCTAAAGAACGTTTTAAGTGAAAAGGACAAACTGTGTGTCGAGACATTCTCTGTTACAACATTGTTTTAACATCAAGCATAAGAAACTACGTCTCATATCCCAGACATGCACAGCACGTGGCCTTACTCTGCAAGTAAGCTATTTTCCACGTGCTGTAGAAGGTTCTATATATAACCTTTAGCAGAGTTATGGGCCTGACGGTACAACAGAAGAACCATTTCTGGTGCATGTAGAAGCTTCTACAATGCATTCTCCATCAATCTGAAGAACTCTTTCATAAAACAAAGAACAGTTTGTTCATGCAACTCGCACTGTGTTGTGTGTTCATTGTTCTATTTAGAACAATTTTCTTCACTAAAGAACTCATGTAGAACCATCATTTTAAGTGTGAAAAGAAATAAGTACTTAGACAATTGTACCGCCTCCAGTCAAGAACGTCTGTCCCAAGCAGAACCTTCTTGAGAGAATTTTCATCTTTGGAAAAAATGCTGAAGCTCATGCCTTTGAAAAGGTCGGCTTCCTGTATGTGGATAAAAAGGGAACCGTAAAACTGAGCAATAACTATTTTAGAGCTTATTCTATATATTTCTAAAGTCAAGATTCAAACCTCCTGCTTCACAAATCTGACAAGAAGCACACTGAAATCTGGCCAGTGGTCCACGAACACATCTACAGGGTCAGCGTCCACTCGATTCATTAAAAAGACAAATCCGTAAACCTGGAGAGGAACATTCATGCATTTGAAAGCATCTGTCCAGCTTCCTAATAATATCGGGAGCTGTAAACGTTCTCGCCTTTAAAATGTACCATCTGAAGAGGGGTTTCTTAGTCTTTAAATCTTCAAGTTGTTGAGGTGCAGGTGCAACAAATTTTGGCCATTAAATTCTATTCAAAACTATGCCACCAAATACACATACAGTGGTGCTTGAAAGTTTGTGAACCCCTTATAATTTTCTATATGTCTTTGATTGATTAATTAATTGATAGCTTTGATTGATTGACTGATTCCTTGACTTTGATCAGCAGAGTCTGGCTTTTGGGGCAGGACAGAATAAACTTGAGGAAAAAAAATAAAAAATAAAAATAATTATATATATATATAACTTATATATACATACACACAGTACCTCTGAGTAGTATTCAACCCCCTGCACATTTTGTAGGTTTACACATTCGGAGTTAACTTGGCATTGTGACATTTGAACTGTAGATCAACCTGGACATGTGAAACTGGACACTGCAGCAAAAAGAGTGTTATTTATTTGCTTATTGTTTTTTAAAATCGTGAAAGGTTTATTCAGCAGCTCAATTATTATTCAACCCCTCAAACCACCAGAATTCTGTTTGGTTCCCTCAAGTATTAAGAAGTAATTGAGGCATAAAGAACAATGAGCTTCACATGTTTGGATTAATTATCTGTTTTTCCCGCCTTTTCTGACTATTTAAGCCCCTCCCCAAACTTGTAAACAGCACTCATACATGGTCAACATGGGAAAGACTAAGGAGCATTCCAAGGCCATCAGAGACAAAATCGTGGAGGGTCACAAGGCTGGTAAGCGATAAATGTACTATTTTATATTTCTTATTACCTGCTATGCTGTTCGATTAAATGTATCCTCTTTTACTTATGCTTGAGCCATTTAACTGTGTTCGGTACCTCTCCAGCTGCACACCTCAAGGCCTCAAACACTTAGTCATAACAGTGAACTCATAACACCATGATTTAGTGTAACCATGCAGATGGTACAACGACATTCTCGCACTTGTCTCAACATAGCCCTTGACAAATGATGATGGGGAGAGCAGTTGAACCAGAGGAAAGCAGTATTTAATCAATGTATTTACGCAAAAGGGCCACTGAGTGGGCTGAACTAGAACTTTCTGATGTGTCATTTGCTGAGGCCTCAACGACTTAACGGATGACACCACACCTAGCTTTAGGCTTAAAAAGCCACTGTAAAGGGCTACTTTTGGGGGGGTCTTGAACCTACAGGAGAGGATCCGAGAGGGATCCTCTGCCACAAACAGACCACCTCAAGACCACTATGAGACTCAGAAGGTTCTGGTCAGCCTGACCTTAGAGACTTCTTCACTTGATTTTTAGCAATGCTTTTATTACATTTATATATATTTTTCCTTATAATCAATTTTCTTTCCTTATAATCAAACATTTTTTCATCATTAAACTGGTTAAAATCATTCCAGACTCTGTATTCACTTCATTGGACTTCACTTTTTTTACCAAAAAAAGAGACTTTCTTACAAAACCCTTTCCAATGAGTTGGGCCTACTGTCTCCACCATTGGGAGCATCATCCGGAAGTGGAAGGCTTATGGAACTACTGTTAACCTTCCACGGCCTGGACAACCTTTCAAAGTTTCCTCTTGTGCTGAGGCCAGGCTTGAATGAACAGTCAAGGCTGACCCAAGGACAACAAGGAGGGAGCTCCGGGAAGATCTCATGGCGGTGGGGACATTGGTTTCAGTCAATACCATAAGTAACGTACTCCACCACAATGCTCTCCATTCCAAGCGAGCCCATAAGGTACCTTTACTTTCAAAGCGCCATGTCAAGGTTCATCTACAGTTTGCTTATGATCACTTGGAGGACTCTGGGGCAGACTGGTTTAAGGTTCTCTGGTCTGATGAGACAAAGATTGAGGTGACACTTTTGGTGACAAGATGGCACTGCATACGACCCCAAGAATACCATCCCTACAGTCAAGCATGGTGGTGGCAGCATCATGCTGTGGGGAAGGGAAGATGGATAGCACAGCCTACCTGGAGATTTTGGCCAAGTACCTCCGTTCCTCCATCAAGGATCTTAAGATGGGTCATCATTTCATCTTCCAACAAGACAACGACCCCAAGCACACAGCCAAGAAAATCAAGGCCTGGTTCAAGAGGGACAAGATCAAGGTGTTGCAGTGGCCTAGTCAGTCTCCTGACCTTAACCCAATTGAAAACTTGTGGAAAGAGCTCAAAATTAAAGTCCACATGAGACACCCAAAGAACCTAGACAACTTGGAGAAGATCTGCATGGAGGAGTGGGCCAAGATTACTCCAGAGACCTGTGCCTGCCGGTTTATAGCTGTAAACAATTAATAGCTGTAATTGCAAACAAGGGTTTTTCCACAAAATATTAAACCTAGGGGTTGAATAATAATTGACCCACATATTTATGTTCACTCTTAGCAAAATTTCTCCTCTGGGAGACAAATAAAGAAACTATGACTAGGAGTCTTGTTCAAAGTTTGAAGGTTCTAACTTATTTGCAACTTGTTAAATTTGCAAAATGTGCAGGGGGTTGAATACTACTTGGAGGCACTGTATATATATATATATATATATATATATATATATATTAAAATACGCATTTTAAAAGGCACGAAGCCAAGTAAGAAAAATACTAACTCAGAGAATGACAGGGTATGGGCTTTTTTGATGGTCTGGGAAGACCAAACTAGTATATATGGTTAGACAACATGATTCATATATTTACATCATATATATATAATATATATATATATATATATATATATATATATATATATATATATATATATCAAATATCATTAACACAGTGGATTAAACCATTAGAAACTGTATACTAATAATTCTACATTTTAATTACAGGTTCGTATTTCATCCTATAACCATGAAATAACCTAAGAATAACAATAGAATAACCTCAGAATAACAGTAGAATAACATTACAATAACATAATAGCCCCAGAATAACATTAGAACAGCCTCAGATTAACAATAGAATAACCTCAGAATAACATTAGAATAACCTCAGAATAAGATAAAGAGCTTGTGCAGGTAAGCACTTCCTCGTTCCACCTTAAGCAGTGCATTAGTGTTGTTCACGGAGCCCGTTTAAGGTGGACTGCGGAGATCTGACCTGCTGTGCGCGGGGGAGGCAACCTGTCAGCTCCCGCTCCAGCAGCTGCAGCTCCTCTCTGCTCAGCAGCTTCATCTTCTCCGAAAAGCCCCGACAAACGCCTGCTTCCAGCTGAGGACGACGTGGGAGAGGTTCAGGCGGAGTGTTTAATCACTTTAATCTGTCAATCCGCTTTAGTTTCACTTCTCTGTGTTTACGTAGCTCTGAATGCTAACCTGACGCTGAGTCCAGCCCTGTTAAACACTCACTGAACACAGCCCAGCCCCTTTAAACACTCATTAAACATAGTCCAACCCTGTTAAACACTCACTAAACACAGTCCAACCCTGTTAAACACTCATTAAACACAACCCAGCCCCTTTAAACACTCATTAAACCACCCAACCCTGTTAAACACTCATTAAACACAACCCGGCCCTGTTAAACACTCACTAAACACAGCCCAACCCCGTTAAAACACTCATTAAACATAGTCCAACCCTGTTAAACACTCATTAAACACAACCCAGCCCTGTTAAACACTCACTAAACACAGTCCAATCCTGTTAAACACTGATTAAACACAACCCAGCCCCTTTAAACACTCATTAAACATACTCCAACCCTGTTAAACACTCATTAAACACAACCCAACCCTGTTAAACACTCACTAAACACAGTCCAGCCCTGTTAAACACTCACTACACACTGATTAAACACTGAGCCCGGCCCTATTTTAAACACTTATTAAACATTGAGTTCAGTCCTGTATTAAATACTCATTAAACACTGAGTCCAGCCCTGTGTTAAACACTCGTTAAACAGTGAGTCCAGTCCTGTCTTAAATATCAGTCAATCAAAGTTTATTTATATAGCGCTTTTTACACGTGGACAGAGCAGTAAACATGCACTGGAAGCTCCTTTGGTATTTAAACTGGGATTTAATTCAGTTGGAAACGAATGAATTATAGGTGTTTTCTGAGAAGAACTCACTGATAATTCATCAGACAGTGATCTTATCTTAGAAGAAGCATCCAAGTGGCAGCCGTATGGGGAATACAGTGGCAGGAATAGTTTTGCTCAGTCATCCAGGAGGTGTATTCACAAAGCACCAATATATATAAGTTTGTAAGATAAATGTTGCATTACTTTAACTGAGATTTACTAAAAGGCTCTTTTAGTAAAAGGAAAGATTTCCCTCCCTCATCTTTAATGTCACACTGTCTTTAAGGTTACTGTGTGTGATTACAAAAAGAAGGAAATGGTTTGTTTCCCGGAGGGATGACCCTCAACAAAGTACAGTTTTGTGCAAATTATGGTGTAGGAATGTCGCAATTACAGGAGCAGCACGACAACTTTATTTCACCATCTCAAACAACATGATTCAGTGCAGTTGAGTCAGTGAAACATCGCCTGGACTGCAGCTGAGTTATGTTTATTATTATTAAAAAGTAATATTACTGTGATCCACTATTTAAATGTTCACACCTAAAAACGAGGGTTCTTCAATGATACTTTAGTAAAATGGTTCTAGAACCATGAACACCCAAAGAACCCTTTGCATGAATAGAAGGTTCTCTGGAAGACTTTGTCCTTTCTCACAGTTAAAAATTTGAATATCCCCTTGAATCCATGTCACTGCTGTCACTGCTGTTCCTTAAACAGTTGCAAAAAATTTCACTTCCATTCCTGTAAGTGTTAAAAGGGCGTGAACGACTGGTGGAACAGTGTGGATCATGTTCCAGAGTGTACAAGAGTTGACTCTGACAATTAGAAACACCATTCATTCCCATGTGGAACCAAGTCTCCTTATGATGTTCAATGCACTATCAAACTTCATCAGCACATGAAAGAAATGTAGAAAGAATCCGGGTTCCAAGAGTTCTTAAACATCATCTGATGTCATGGCCGTTGCTCCTGGGCAGAACAAAGAGCTGACAGGCCTTCACTTCAAAAGGCAGCAGAACCTGGCTGCAATAGTTTGATGGTAAGACCTTCAGTTTGACTTGGATGAAGTGCTGTCAGCCTATTTTTCTCTTCACTGTTTTACTCAATAGATGCAGCAGGAAACAAAAGACCAGTGTCGGGACCAGGCCAAAATATACAACGTGACCACTACCACAACAACAGCACAGTCAAAGCCACAACCGCTTCCACATGTTACGAAGGACATTTCTGGAATAGCAGGACAGATCATCATCTCATGGTCATCTTCCAGTAAGATACGTCAGGACCAATGACCAATGAACATTTTGAAAGGTTTTGAAGAGTTTGGCCAAACGTCAATGTAAAAAAATGAACTAGGGTTAAAGAAGTCAGTTTTAAACCACTTGTTTATGCAGTGGATCTTATGTGTGCTTGGTGGAATGTGTTGGAGGGAAGAAATTTCATGATCTGACTTGTTGCAGCCATGGAATTTGATTACAGTACCACCCTGGTGTTCAGGGAGTTCTTTGGAACCACCCATTCTGTCAATAATGTGTGCAAAATCAGACTGCAGGGCTTTGTGCTTGGTTTTATACACCTGTGGAAATGAGACTGAATCAAACACCTGAATTTAATGACAAAAAGGGTGTGTCCCAATACTTTTGTCCAAAGTGTACAAGGTTTTTCCACGAGTAAAACAAAGCCTTGTGTTAAATATACTGAACATTTGAACATTTTCTTTTCTTCTGTAAACACACTTTGGAACTACTAGGGTTTGATACACTGGTTATCCTAAAATGGCTGGAGCTCTAAGGTTCTGGGTTTGTTTTTTTTTACCAAATTTGTTATTTGCATATGTGTTTTGTGACTTAACGTTTTTTAAAACTTGTATGAATTTGATCTAGAAAACAGAAAATGTGTTTCACTGATGGTGAACAATGATTGGAGCTTGAGAGCCTATGAGAAGAACATCCCCATTATATTAGACCCTAGTAGACCAGAATAGAACAGAAAAGAAGACACAGATACTACGCCGTGGTCAGTCTCATCTCCAGACCTGTCCCTGATTGAAAATGTGTGTGATGCTATTGGACGCTCTATCAACACTCCACCCCTACCAGACCATCTGCAGACCTGAGTGAGAACATTCAAGCTGCATGGGATGGATCATCACAGGACTCAGTATGTATGTGTATATGTGTAATATTGCTCATATGAGTCTAAACCTTTAATCATTTATTTTCCTGGTAGCCTTTCTCTTCCTTTCCAATTGAATTGCAATCCCAGACTTCCTTCCGGGTGTGATGTTTTTGTTGATGAGTGTAGTTTTCACTATTTGTGAACTTTTGTATGTTGCAAGAAGATATTAATAATCTGACCATGTAGACATAAAAACAAGCATACAACAAACATCTTTTAGCAATCTTTTAATAGTGAATCAAACTGCCAAATCGTATTATTTTCAATACTTTGTTTTTAGTTTTTAAAAAAACTGTAAAATCTGTTAAAAGGTTGTTAAAGGAGACAGTGTTAGTTAAACCATTTAAACAATGGATGATCCAACCGATAGTGTTAGAATATCATATGAAAACAAGAAAATTAAAGAATGAAGTATAGGGGGGGGGGGGGTGTTATTGATTCCACTTAAAGAGGGGTGTGGTGTGGAATCCGAACTCTACTGGCAGGTGTTCTCAAGCATCTTGATACTGTTCAGCCAAGGCTGACTCCAGACCGCAAACGTGCACATCTTGGGCTTGAGAGACAAAACAGAGATGTGTTAACTTGCACATTTAGTCTGAGCAGAGGACAGCAGTGTAAATGACATAGAACAGATGTTTAACTCACCACTGCGTTGGAATCAACAGCACACACTTCCTCCACACCACCCTTCCTGCAGGAAGTTCTGGCCATCTCAACGGTGAATATGTACTTCATTCCAGAAACAACCTGAGAGCGGAAACACAATTCAAATCATTGTAACGGGCTATGAGCCTACAATCTTCACATTTGGTAAACCTGCATTCGAGTGCTCGTCGGCAGGTTGTATGTACCAGAAATGGTAATAAATCTGCACACTTAACATGGACATTCATAGAAATGAATCGAAGATGTAGAGACTTCCAAAAACACTACGAAATATCAAACGAAATGTCTTAATTAGTCAACAAACCATAATTATATTATCCCTATCTTTAAATCATTAAAATGAATGAATTATAAGTAAAACCTAAAATAAAAATCTAGATAGAATCCATATTTCCATTCGCTCATACTGCCACTACCAGCTTCTCTCATAAGTGGATGCAACAAGTCCTGTTTTTCCAGTTTGGACACATGACGTGTGACACAAAGCCTATTATAGTCTGGTTTGCCATTCTGGGACCACACCAGTAAATTTACTCGAGGAGGAGGAGGAGGGAGATTATTCTTAATGGTCCTACATTATGAAGCTCCCTGTGGTTTACAGTTTTTGTGGCATTTCTGTGGTATTTCCTGACCATTCCTGGTTTCTAACATAAGCTACTTGATATTAAACCACTCTGAACTATGAAGAAATTAAGCCTCAATCACAATTAAGAGTAATTATTCATAATAGCTCTGCAGGATCCTAGACCTTAATAAGACCCACTCAGGAAGAATCAGCTCTGAAAGACTAACGGAGGCCTGGTGGAATTCAGGAGCCAAAACACTGTAAACAGCCAGGCAGTTCTTTCAGATGGTGAACAGTGATTGGAGCTCGAGAGCCTGTGAGAAGAATGTCCCCATTATATCAGCTTGTAGACCCTAGTTGACCAGAACAAAACAGAAAAGCAGATGGTCATCACAGCTTATGTCTTATTCTTTATTTTTGGAAAAGGTAGCCCAGATTTCGACAGTTTTGTCCAGTAGTTCCACAGTGACTCCACATACGGATGCTCACGAGGGTCCCAGATGGGATCAGGAGGGTTACACATGGGCCTCATCTGGGTTGCGTACCTCACATTGGTGCCTAAATGGAAACCAAGTGAGATTAAGGTGGGCTCTGACGGAAGTTCCCATTTGGAAAGTCTAAAAGGATCCCAGTAATAACACATGTATAAACCCATTCAGAGAAATTCTTACTTTACTGCTTCTCAACATTCAGCTATGAGATATGAAGACTATACACAACTACACTACAGGATATACTGTATAAGTCTCTCACTATAAACTCAAAAAGAAAACTAATAAGTGATCAGGATGAAGATCAGTCTTACCTGTGTGTGTGTGTGTGTGTGGTCAGTGGAGATGGTCAGGGGGGAGGTCTGTGCAGTATGAGGTTATAAGTGATCAGGATGAAGGTCAGTCTTACCTGTGTGTGTGTGTGTGTGGTCAGTGGAGATGGTCAGGGGGGAGTTCTGTGCAGTATGAGTATAAGTGATCAGGATGAAGGTCAGTCTTACCTGTTTCTGAGCCTTGATCACTCTGGACACCTGGCTGATGAACATGTCGTTGCTGGCTCTGTTGTGCTGAGAGACGGCGAACTTCAGCGCTTCGTCTACGCTCTTCTCATTCACGTCCGCATCTAACGGACCTCCAACCATGCCAGCGCTGACCACGGCCAAGCATAGCGCCAGGAGCGGGAGGACCGCCTTCCACAACATGGTCAGATCTTCAGAGGACGGTCTGGTCTTCAGCAGGAGATGGTCAGATCTTCAGCGGGTCAGATATTTAGTAGGAAACGGAAAATAACGGGCCGCAGTTCTGCTTATATAAACACGCAGCTGCGCGGTGGGCGGAGGGAGGGCGGGGCCCGTTTCGTCCAATCACACGAGCCCTGCCGACCGCTGATTGGTCGGCCGGTCAGAGGAGTCAAAGGTAAACAGACTGAGATTCAGACTCTCAGCACATTGAGCAACCAGAGCACACACTTACTGCAGCATGAACATCTATAAACCCACTTCAGTCAGAGGGTGATGAAGGTCCTCACTGGTTTTGGTGTTTTACATTTATAAAAGCAGAGTGAAGGTTCAGGGTTAGGAATTGTTCACTGTGGGTTTTTATGGCATAAAACAAATGAAACTGGTTATTTACAGGAGAACTGACCTGCAGCCTTGATGTGGCCCAAACCATTGCCGAGACCCGTGTCTGTGGGCTGAAACACATTACCAGCCGATCCAAGCAGTTCCCCGGCCAGGCGTAAGGCCTAGAACCCTTGTTTCCTAAACCAGTGCATTTGGGGAAAATGGGAAATTCCTTGGATTTTTGTGAAATTGATTGAGAGTGGAATTGAGTAAGAGCCCAAAGTTTGTGATATTTGGACCGGCTGATGAATGGGGACCCTGATAACAGGGGACCTGATGAATGGGGACATGATGACAGAGGACCCAGATGAATGGCGACCCGATGAATGGGGATCTGATGACAGGGGACCTGATATGTCAGCAGAGGACTGGAGTCCTGGTTTTATAACTGTGCAAATGAGGACCATTGCCAGCAAGAAAACACCTCACTAGGGATTCTGGACGAGGGTCATAGAAGGCATGTAAACACTGCAGTAGTGATGTGGGATGAGCTGTGCAGTGTTAGGGAAGGGTTAAGGTTTTGGTGTATTTATTGTGTTGTGGGGGCCGTAGTGAGGTACTTGAAGTCGCCTGTTGCTGAGTGCAGTGCACAGAAAACACACTCATCAACTTGTCTGAAATGTTTGAGAAAATTAAAAAAGATTATTTAAGCATACTAGTCAATTGAGTTTTGGCTTGGTGTTAATGATGGGCTGACAAAGGTTAACATTCTTTGCCAGTCTGTATGAAATCTGAATACCATGTAGGTTAGGTAACCTCCAATGCCTTTTAAAATTGGATTTCAATTGGCCACAAGGTGGCACCATTTAAAAGAAATCCAAGAGTAATTCTTGCTGTGTTTATCTTGTGCGAAATCATTTCTTCTACATCATGCACAACACTTAAGTGACAATTGTGCAAATATAGGTTTATCACAGAAGTGTTTATTTTTTTCTGCAATTGTTCAAAGTGTGGAAAAATGCAAAAACCAATTTCATCAGCTTGTCCCAAACAATCTGTGGAGTCAAAAATAAGTAGTTAAAAATGTTTGCGTCTACACAATATGGAAGATGTACATGAATGAATTAGTCTATGTAAGGTCATTATGAACATCTTAAAAAAAATCATCAGAAATTTTACCTCAACTGGAGTATGGTCATAGGAAAAAGCTCCCTCAAAGCTGGAGGAAGAAACCTCAGGAGGAACCAGGCTCACAACGGGTGACCCCTCCTCCTCTGGTTAAACTACTATAACTGGTTGTGTTCAAAAATCATGCTGTCCGTTTATTTTAGAGAGAGACACCCCACAGTCTCTTTCAGAATCTGGTTGAATCAGTACTAACATTAAGTGTTGTGCTCCACTGTGTCCACTAACAAAGGTTTTTGAAAGTGAGCTCCTGGTGGGAGTGCTCTTATGGCTCAGTGGTACAGGACCCATCTGTGAGTTCAAATCCCAAGTCTTTCACTTTTTTTATAATCTCAGGATTCTGTTGGAGTCACGTAATATGGTTTACATTGTTCCGTTCACCTGAAATTGCTGGGATTACCAAAGTGTTTGGACCCCTTACATCAAATAAATGGTGAGGGTTGCGTCAGGAAGGGCATTGTGCCAAAACTATAATGCAGATCATATGATCCACTGTGGCGACCCCTAAAGGGAGCAGCCAAAAAAAATTATACTGTAGTTATAAAACTGAAGTGCAGATGTAGATACAGGTTCTAATGACTCAAATACTAAAATGTAGTGATAAAAATTAGGCGGAGGCCCTGACTTCCTCCAAAGCCACTTCTTCCAGAAGGATACCAAGGCATTCCCAGGCCGGCAAAGACTCACGCGTGCCCTTGGTCTTCCCCAGGGCCTCCACCAGACACAGAGGACCTCACAAGGGAGGTGTCCAAGAGTCATCCCAACCAGGCTCCCAAACCACCTCAAAAAGGTCAACATGGAGCATCAGTTCTACTCTGAACCCCCTTCCTGGATGACAACTAACCATCCTCATGCTGCTAATGGAGCATCTAACCACCCTGCAGAACAAACTAATTTCAGCAGCGCTTGAGGCCAGCGGTGAGGGTAGGAATGTAGACTGACTGGTAAATTGAGTGCCTTGCCCTTCAGCTCAGCTTGCTTTTCACAACAGCCCTGCTCAGAGTCTGCAATGCTGCTCCAGCAGTGAACTCCACTCGAAGAAAATTGACACTTGAACTACTCCACTTAAGGCAGGAAATTTTCCCTTTACAAATCTCATTCCTGGGTATTTAGTGCATGAAGCGGCTTAGGCTGCTTTACACCAGAGGGGACAAGTCCATCTGACCAGCTATACCAGGGATCAGCAACATGCAGCTGTTTATTGCCCTTTGCAGCACCACTGCAGTTCATTTCCAGACATGGCCCACCCTTAAACAAAAAGGGTCAATCAGCTTGCTGGTTTCAGACTAATCAGGCATGAAGCCAAATAGTACACTATCCACAAGACTCATTACAAGTAACCATAATTTGTGCCCAGTATTTGTCCCCAGAGCTTCATAATCGTTTGTGGCTTTGAAGGTGGTTTGATGGGACAAATTGTCCCTTAATTCAAGTCACTAAACCCAGCTCTAAACCAAGGTAACTTCAGACAAACCTAATATTAAAACCAATTGCGAACTTGCAGATGCAAGTTCAGTTTCACAAAAGAACTGTTGACATCAGGTCATTAAACCATTTCAAACAAAGAATGAAGATGGAAGCCAAGTGACGTAAGGTAAAATTTATTGAAGTATACAGGGGGTCGATGGATTCCACCAAAGAAGGTGGAGGTGCTGTGCTCTTACTCTTGCAGCTGCTGACCAAGCTGGTAACGGTTCGCCAAGGCCGACTCCATCAGTAAAGTTGCACACCTTGGGTTGAGAAGAGACAGTTGCATTAACTGCACGTCGAGGCTGGGACCACAGAACAGTGTAAATGGCTTCAAACAGACGCCTAACTCACCCTTGTGCTGGTACACACATTTTGTTTACACCCTTCCTGCAGGTAGTTCTGCCCAGCTTAATCTAAACAAAGAGTGCTGTTCAGAGAGACAACCTGAGCAGAAAATGCTCAGTGGCCAAGAGGTGGGAATGTCATTCTGGGGAAAGACTGCACCAGCACATTTACTCAGGAGGAGGATGTGAATTTATAATACCATAGGCCCCAGTCATTTAGTTTGTGCATTTCTGGTTTCAAACCAGGACATGCAGAGTCACTGAGTAGTTCTACATTTACTAAACAAGTCATTTAGAGTGAGTAAAGAATGAGACACTGACCCAAATATTAACATCCAAACTATTGAACTGTGCAGGCAAAGCCAACATTATCCAAATTAGGCCCCAAATAACAGTTGAGTCATTTGTAACGCTTCGCAGGATCCTAGACCTTAGAACCCACTCAGGCAGAATCAGCTCAGACTAATTGAGGCCTGGCAGAATTCAGGCACCAGTTACCAGACAGGCTTTTTTCACATGAACAATGACTGGAGCTTGACAGTGTATGAGAATGTCCACCCCCAGCTTGTAGACCCTAGTTGACAACACAAGTTGATGTCATCAAAGCTGTCATGTTACAGTTGGTCACACTTGACATTTTTAGAAAAGAAAAATCAGTCCATATAACATCCATATGGGGCCTGTATGGGTAGCCCAACCTGAAACCATCTTGGTTGTACACTGGACATTAAAGCCTAGAAGTAACCCAAGTGAGATCAAGGGGGGCTCTGACAAGAGAAGTCATTCGGAAAGCCCAATAGAGTCCCAGGGAATGCATAAAGAAACCCACTCCAAGCCAATGTCCCTACACACTGTGTGAAACCCACAGGGCCATGTTCAAGATTCAGGAGTTAGACTGTACAGTGACACCTGGCCAGTTTCTGTACCATTTGAAATTAAACACCAATACTAAAACTACACACCTGCACTACAGAATATTAGCAGACACTACACACATGGTACATACAAGTACTGTTGGCAGTAAAGTGCAGTATTGTGCAAAGTGCAGCATTTACTAGGGATGGGTGGATCAATACCCAATCTCAATACTTCCAATTCCTTGTGTTTACTTTAAAAGAACCAATGTTAGATCAAAAATACTGATGTCACCAATGTGTGCAGCCTCAATGAACTCAAACAATTGCTGACCCAAATTATGCAGCTTTAGGATTTACAGGCTCTTTACTAGTGAGTTTTGTCCTTGATGTGTGAGGGATCAGAACTCATGAGATGGTCAAGCATAGAGAATTTCTCTACAAGACACTAGCCCCCCCCCTTATCCTACCTGTGTCTTAACGCTAATCACTTTCACCACCTTGCTGAGGAACCGGTCATTGCTGTTTTGGTTATACTGGGCCACAGCAAACTTCAGTGCATCCCGAACAACTGGGTCACCCAAGCGCAGCTGTTGGAGCGCCAGCAAGGTCAGAGCTGACCACAGCAAAGCAGAGAGCCAAGAGCAGAGAAATGACCTTCCAGAACATGGTCTGATCTTCAGTGGATAATCCAAATCCTGTAGTAGTAAACCAGAGAATGCAGCATGTAAGACCACAGGGCATAAGAAGTTTATATATACAACAGCTCTGCAGCAGGCGACCAACAGCTGGGTGGGCGGGAAATTGTGTTTTGGACCAATCGTTGGAGCCTGCTGACAGCGGATTGGCTGCTGGGGGCTGGGATTGAGTCTGAAATCAGGGTGAAATTTAGGAATATTTGATTCAGGTGAATACAAGCAGTTTTATCTACTTTCCAAAAAAAACCCCAAAACCCAAAATGCAACATTATAAACTATAAAACCCATTAGCAAATCAGATTGGTAAATGAAGGTTATTATGTTGTTGGTACTTGTTAAGCTTATAAAACCAAAACAGCGTTAAAAGAATAGTCTCTGAAATTCATCAGCTTCCTCCCAAGTGTCCCAAAAATCTAGGAGTCAAAATAAGTAGTTAAAATGTTGCATGTTTTACACAATATGGATGAAGTACATGAATGATTCAGTCCACGTAAATTCATTATGGACATCTTAAAAATTCATCAGAAATTGTTCTCTTCAAAATCAGTTTAATTAGTAAAATTAGTTCTCAAAAATCTAAATATTTCAGGGTGTATAAGAAGTTCAAAAAAATGATGCTCATTTATATTTAATCAGTAAATGTAGTAACGATTTGACCCACATTATGGGAGTAACCTAAAGTGCTGCCTTCTGATTTAAGAGCTGTAGATCCAATCTCATCTTCTGAACAACCTATTAAAATTGATTTGTATAGTGCTTGTTTTTTGTTTTATTACAGTTGAAGTCAAAGCAGCTTTACAAACATCAAAAACAAGGTGAACAGAACATAAAAGAAAGGAGAAAGATGCAAACCTCCGGGTGGTTTCAAAGGAACACTCGTTAAGGAGAAACCTTTGGAGGAACTAGCTCACGCAGGGGGACTCCCATCTGGTTAAATTACTATAACTGGTTGTGATAAAAATCATGCTGTCGCTTAGTTTACAGCCAGATTCACATCACATTCACTTCTGTAATCTGGTTAAATGAGTACTATGGTGTCGTGCTTGGTCCACAGTGTCCACGAACATCGGCCTTTGAAACTGTGCTCTTGTGGCTCAGGACCTGAGTCCTCCCAAGTCCCTTCCAATAGAATCCTGAGATTTTAATTCCTGTACCGAGTGTTGTTGCTCTGTGTCTCAAAGTGTACTGTGGATTATATTATTCAGTTCACTAGAATTTGCTGTGATTACCTAAAATTACTTGGATCCCTTAAATTGCTGTTTTCAAGCTATATTTCCCTTCGTTGTTGGCCACTCAGATTTTTGGTTCAGTTGTCAAGCTGTGATTTAAATGTCCAGTACTTTCTACAAATTGGTAACTGGTTTAGTAAGTGTACTGGAGTTCCACAGGGATCCATTTTAGGTCATTAAATTGAGTTTTGTATTTGGTAAAAAAAAACTGAAGTGTGGGCTTAAATATGGGTTCTAATGAGTCAAGCACCAAATCTAATCATTACAAGTGAAACTCAGACTTCACGTTTCTCTGGGTCCAGTCACCGAGACAGCAGCCAAAGCAGGAGCCCTGACCTCCACCACATGGATACTAAGGTACCTCCCCAGGCCAGCCAAGGAAATCAAGCATGACCTTGGTCTTCAGCATCACACCCAGAAGAACTCTGGCGAGTGCATCCAAACCACCTCAGTACTGGGAGGAGCAGTACCCTGACCTGAGATCTCCCAGAACCCATGCCTCACTCATCATTGAGTCCAACCACCCTGCAGAAGAAACTCATTTCAGCAGAGCTTGAGGCCAGAGGTGAGTTAGAATGCAACCTGACCAGTAAATTAAGGAGCCTTGCTGTCACTTGAACAAAATCAGCTTACAAATCTCCAAGCTCAGCCTTCAATTTTGGGCATCAAGCCAAACAACCTAAAGTAGCCATGAGAGTCCCATTACTTTTTACAATAATGATAGTTTGCTACAATTTCAGCATTTTGGTCTCCCCAGTCAAAAGACTGACACCTGCAATTGTCCAGGTATTGCTATGTGACCATCAGTCTGCACACCAATCTTAAGTGGCTTTGAAGGTGGTTTGATGGGGAGACAAACTGGGCTCTTAATGAGATTCAGATGCAAGTTCAAGCCACAAAATGAGAGTCAGTTCATTAAACCATTTCAAACCAAGAATGAAGATGGAAGCCGAGTGACGTAAGGTAAAATTTATTGAAGTATACAGGGGGTCGATGGATTCCACCAAAGAAGGTGGAGGTGCTGTGCTCTACTTGCAGCTGCTGACCGTAAGCAGGGAACGTGTTCAGCCAAGGCTGACCTTAAACAGTAAAGTTGCACACCTGAAGTTGAGAAGAAAGACAGTTGCATTAACTTGCACGTCGAGGCTGACCACAGAACAGTGTAAATGGCTTCAAACAGACATTTAACTCACCCTGGTGTTGGTAACAGCGCACACAGTCTGCTTCACACCCTTCCTGCAGGTAGTTCTGGCTAGCTGAACGACAAAGATGTAGTTTGTTCCAGAGACGACCTGAGAACAGAAAAATGCTCAGTGGAATAAGAGGTGGGAATATCATTCTGGGAAAGACTGCACCAGTACATTTACTCAGGAGGAGACAAAAATCTATAATGACCACACATGAAGCCCTAGTCATTTAGTTTGTGGCATTTCTGGTTTCAAACCAGGATACTGCAGAAATACTTGATGGGAGACTTGTACTTTCTAAAGTCTCTACTAAATCTTTAATATTTACACTGTGAAACAATGAGGTCAGAAATGCTTTAGATTACCAGCCAAACCACTCAATACCTATGCAAGACAATTACACTACAGAACACAAGTATGCACACAGCAGCATTAACTGGGCTTGTGGCTCAATTCCTTAATCGGTATTAAGAATACCTTTAACCGCTTATAGGATTTATAGTTCAGTCCTGTTGTGTGTGGGGTCAGAGATCACCTATGAGGTTAGCAGACATTAACACCTATTAAGAGGTGAATAGTCTCCACTTATCCTACCTGTGTCTTAACACTAATCACTTCTCTACCACCTGCTTGAGAACCGGCCTTCATTGCTGGCTTTGTTATACTTCAGCGAACGTCACGCAGCCTGAACACCTGGGTCACTTCAGCGCAGTAGCTGCTGAGCTCCGGGATGAGGTCAGAGCTCACCACAGCAAAGCAGAGAGCCAAGAGCAGAGAAATGACCTTCCAGAACATGGTCTGATCTTCAGTGGATGATCCAACCTGTAGTAGTAAACCAGAGAAATGCAGAATAAAGAATCAGGGTGATAAGAAGTTTATATATACACAGCTCTGCAGCAGGCGCTTCAACAGGTGGGTATGGCCTGTGTCGGACCAATCTCTTTGAGCCCCAAGGACAGCGGATTGGCTGCTGGGGGGCAGATTGAGTCTGAAATCAGGCTGAAATTTAGGAATATTTGATTCAGGTGTGAATAAGGCAGTTTGACCACTTTCCCTAAAAAAACCCCCAAAAACACACAAAAATGCAACATTATAAACTATAAACCCACATAAATCAGATTATAATGAAGGTTATTAGGTGTTGTTGGTATTGTTAGTTTACAAACCAAACAAGTAATAAAAGAATAGTCTCTGGAAATTCATCAGCTTCTCCCAAGTGTCCCAAACAATCTGTGGAGTCAAAAATAAGTAGTTAAAAATGTTGCATGTTTTACACAATATGGATGAAGTACATGAATGATTCAGTCCACGTAAATTCATTATGGACATCTTAAAAATTCATCAGAAATTGTTCTTCAACTGGAGTTTAATTAGTAAAACTATTCTCAAAAAATCTAAATATTTCAGGGTGTATACAGTTCCAAAAATGATGCTCGATTTATATTTAATCAGTAAATGTAGTAACGATGAGCCACATGTGAGTAACCCTAAAGTGCTTGCCTTCTGATTTAAGAGCTGCAGGTCCAATCTCATCTTCTGAACAACTCATTAAAATTTGATTTTAGAGGCGCTTGTTTTTTGTTTTGCTGCAGATGAAGTCTGCAGCTTACAAACATCGAAAACAAGGTGAACAGAACATAAAAGAAAGGATAAAGATACAACCCCTCTGGTGAGCCTAAGGGGAACACTGTTAAGGAGAAACCTTGGGAGGAACCAGGCTCACGAGGGGGGACCCCCTCATCTGGTTAAATTACTGTAACTGGTTGTGATAAATCATGCTGTCAGTTTAGTTTACAACGAGATTCACATCACATTCACTTTCAGAATCTGGTTAAATGAGTACTTATGGTGTCGTATTGGTCCACAGTGTCTAATGAACACGCCTTGAAAGTGTGCCCTGTGGCTCAGGACCTGAGTCCTCCCAAGTCCCTTCCAATAGAATCCTGAGATTTTAAATCCTGTACCGAGTGTTGTTGCTCAGGTCTTGTATGTACTGTGGATTATATTATTCAGTTCACCAGAATTTGCTGTGATTACCTAATTACTTGGAAGAATCATCCAACCCTTAAATTGCTGTTTTCAAGCTATATTTCTTGTTGTTGGCCACTCAGATTTTTGTCTGAAGTGTCAAGCTGGGATTTAAACAACCAGTACTTTCTACAAATTGGTAACTGGTTTAGTACGCGTACTGAGTTCCACAGGGATCCATTTAGGTCATTAAAATTGAGCTTTGTAGTTGGTAAAAACTAGCGTGGGCTTAAATATGGTTCCCAACGAGTCAAGCACTAAATCTAGTTATTACAAGTGAAACTATACTTGAAGTTTCTCAGGGTCCAGCTCACTGAGACAGCAGCCAAAGCAGAGGCCCTCACCTCCTCCTCCATAGCCACCTCTTCCAGAAGTATACCAAGGCAGTCCCAGGCCGTGGCCAAGAGAATCTCAGCATGACCTTGGTCTTCAGCATCACAATCGAAGAACTCAAGGAGTGCATCCAAACCATCTCCTCAGCTGGCTCCTCTCTGCATGGAGGAGCAGCAATTCTACTCCGAGACCCACCCAGAACTCCATGCCTCACTCATCATTGAGTCCAACCACCCTGCAGAAGAAACTCATTTCAGCAGAGATTGAGGCCAGAGGTGAGTTAGAATGTAACCTGACCAGTAAATTAAGGAGCCTTGCTGTCATTTGAACAAAATCAGGGCTTACAAATTCCAAGCTCAGCTCACCCTCTTTGGGCATCAAGCTAAACAACCTAAAGTAGCCACGTAGAGTCTCATTACTTACACAACGATAGTTTTGCTACAATTTGAAGTATTTGTCCCCAGTCACTTAGTGACTGGGCTTCTGACCAGGCATTGCTATGTGACCATCAGTCTGCACACCAATCTTCTTTGAAGGTGGTTTGATGGGACAAACTGGCTCTTAATGAGATTCAGATGCAAGTTCAGTTTCACAAAAATGAGAGTCAGTTCATTAAACCATTTCAAACCAAGAATGAAGATAGTTATGACTGGCAAAATTCTATTGAAGTATACAGGTCGATGGATTCCACCAGTAGCGTGGAGGTGCTGTGCTCTACTTGCAGCTGTTGACCATAAGCTGGTAACGGTTCAGCCAAGGCTGACTCCAGACAGTAAAGTTGCACACCTTGGGGTTGAGAAGAGACAGTTGCATTAACTTGGTACTGCCGAGGCTGACCACAGAACAGTAAAATGCTCAAACAGGACGCCTAACTCACCCTGTGTTGGTACCACACAATATTCTGCTTCACACCCTTCCTGCAGGTAGTTCTGGCCAGCTGAACGACAAAGATGTAGTTTGTTCCAGAGACGACCTGAGAACAGAAAAATGCTCAGTGCAATAAAGAGGTGGGAATGTCATTCCTGTGGGAAAGACTAAAATCAGCACATTTACTCAGGAGGAGGATGGAATTTGAGGAACGACCACATGAAGCCCTTGAATATTTAGTTTGTGGCATTTGGTTTCAAACCAGGACATTGCGGTGAGTCACTTGATGGGAGACTGCAGGTGCTTTCAAAGTCTCTGACAATTTTAATATTTACACTGTGAAACAATGAGGTCAGAAATGTTTTTAGATCATCAGCCAAACCACCAATACCTATGTAAGATAATTACACTACAGAACACAAGCAGTGTGCAATATTGTGCAGCATTATCTGGGCTTAGTGGCTCACTCCCCAACCGGTATTAAGAACAATATTTTCTTTAAACTAGCTATAGGATTTATAGTTCAGTCCTGTTGTGTGTGGGGTCAAAGATCACTCATGGAGGTTACAGAAATGAAATACCCCATTAAGAGGAATAGCCCCCCCACTTATCCTACCTGTGTCTTAACACTAATCACTTTCACCACCTTGCTGAGGAACCGGTCATTGCTGTTTTGGTTATACTGGGCCACAGCAAACGTCAGCGCAGCCTGAACATCTGGGTCACTCATGCGTGCAGCTGTTGGAGCTCCGACAAGGTCAGAGCTCACCACAGCAGCAGAGAGCCAAAGAGCAGAGAAATGATCTTTCCAGAACATGGTCTGATCTTCAGTGGACGATCCAACCTGTAGTAGTAAACCAGAGAAATGCAGGAGAAAGAAACAGGGTGATGAGGAGCTTATATATACACATCTCTGCAGCAGGCGATGCAACTGGTGGGTGGGCGGGTCTGTGTTTTGACCAATCGCTTGAGCCCTGCTGACAGCGGATTGGCTGCTGGGGGGGTCAGATTGAGTCCTGAAATCAGGGTGAAATTTAGGAATATTTGATTCAGAATAAGGCAGTTTGACCACTTTCCCTAAAAAAACCCCCAAAAACACACAACAAATGCAACATTATAAACTATAAACCCACATAAATCAGATTATAATGAAGGTTATTAGTGTTGTTGGTACTCAATAGTTTATAAAACCAAACAAGCTAAAAAAATAGTCTCTGGAAATTCATCAGCTTCTCCCAAGTGTCCCAAACAATCTGTGGAGTCAAAAATAAGTAGTTAAAAATGTTGGTATGTTTTACACAATATGGATGAAGTACATGAATGATTCAGTCCACGAAATTCATTATGGACATCTTAAAAATTCATCAGAAATTGTTCTCAACTGGCTTAATTAAATTAGTTCTCAAAAATTTAAATATTCTCAGGGGTGTGGCGTAGTTCCAAAATGATGCTCGATTTATATTTAATCAGTAAATGTAGCACGATTTGAGCCACAAGGGAGTAAACTTAAAGTGCTTGCCTCTGATTTAAGAGCTGTAGATTCAATCTCATCTTCAACAACCTATTAAAATTGATTTGTATAGCGCTTGTTTTTGTTTTATTGTTAAATAAAGCAGTTTACAACATCAAACAAGGTGAACAGAACATAAAAAGAAAGGAGAAGATGCAACCCCTCTGGTGGAGCCATAGGTGGAACATCATATAGAGAACTTTGGGAGAACTAGGCTCTCAGGGGAACTCTCACTGGTTAAATGATTATAATTTAGTTGTGATAAAAATCATGCTGTCAGTTTGTTACATCCACATCACATTCACTTTCTGGGAATCAAGTTAAAATGAGTACTATGTGTCGTGTTTGGTCCACAGGTCTACTAACACGCCTTTGGAAACTGTGCTCTGGTGGCTCAGACCTGAGTCCTCCCAAGTCCTTCCATGAGGAACTTGAGACGAATTCCACCTATGTTGTTGCTCTGTGGTCTTGTATGTACTGTATCATATTATCTAGTTCACTAGAATTTGCTGTGATTACCTAAAATTACTGATCCTTTAAATTGCTGTTTTCAAGCTATATTTCTTCGTTGTTGGCTACCAGATTTTTGGTTCAGTTGTCGTCGATCAAACGCCCAGTACTTTCTACAAATTGGTAACTGGTTTAGTAAGTGTACTGGAGTTCCACAGATCCATTTTAGGTCATTAAATTGAGTTTGTATTTAAAAACTGAAGTGTGGGCTTAAATATAGTTCTAACGAGTCAAGCACTCAACGAATACAAGTGAAACTAGACTTGAAGTTTTGTATCCAGTTTGATTGAGACAGCAGCCAAAGCAGAGGCCCTGACCTCCTCCTCCATAGCCACCTCTTCCAGAAGTATACCAAGGCAGTCCCAGGCCAGCCAAGAGAATCTCAAGCATGACCTTGGTCTTCAGCATCACACCCAGAAGAACTCAAGGGAGGCATCCAGTCCACCAGCTGGTCCCTTCTACGGAGGAGCAGCAATTCTACCTGAGACCTCCCAGAACTCCATGCCTCACTCATCATTGAGTCCAACCACCCCAGAAGAAACTCATTTCAGCAGAGCTTGAGGCCAGAGGAGTTGAATGCGAAATCTGACTAGTAAATTATGAGCCTTGCTGTCACTTCTGAACAAAATCAGCTTACAAATCTACAAGCTCAGCTCAATTTGGGCATCAGTTAAACAACCTAAAGTAGCCACGAGAGTCTCATTACTTACAATAATGATAGTTTTGCTACAATTTTGTATTTGGTTCTAGTCAGACTAGTGACTGGCTTGACCAGGCAATGCCATGTGACCATCAGTCTGCACACCAACTGGCTTGAAGGTATTGATGGGACAACTGGCTCTAATGAGATTCAGATGCAAGTTCAGTTTCACAAAAATGAGCCAGGTCATTAAACTATCAAAACCAAGAATGAAGATGGAAGCCAAGTGACGTAAGGTAAAATTTATTGAAGTATACAGGGGGTCGATGGATTCCACCAAAGGTGGTGGAGGTGCTGCGCTCTACTTGCAGCTGTTGACCGTAAGTTGTAACGGTTCAGCCAAGGCTGACTCCAGACAGTAAAGTTGCACACCTTGGGGTTGAGAAGAGACAGTTGCATTAACTTGCACGTCGAGGCTGACCACAGAATGCAATGGCTTCAAACAGATGGCTTAACTCACCCTGGTGTTGCAACAGCGCCATCACAAGCCCGCTTCATCTTCCTAAAATGGCCAGCTGAACGACAAAGATGTAGTTCATGCCAGAGACAACCTGAGAACAGAAAAATGCTCAGTGCAATAAGAGGTGGGAATGTCATTCTGGGAAAGACTGCACCAGTACATTTACTCAGGAGGAGGATGTGGAATTTATAATGACCACATGAAGCTCCCAGTCATTTAGTTTGTGGCATTTCTGGTTTCAAACCAGGACACAGAGTCACGATGAGACTTGCAGTTTTCTAAAGTCTTCTAATAAATTTTAATATTTACACTGGGAAACAATGAGGTCAGAAATGTTTTCTAGGATCATCAGCCAAACCACTGAATACCTATGCAAGACAATTACACTACAGGACACAAGTATGTGCACATTGGTGCAGCATTAATTGGGCTTGGTGGCTCAATTCCTTAAATCGTGCATAAGAATAATTTTCTTTAAACTAGCTATAGGATTTATAGTTCAGTCCTGTTGTGTGTGGGGTCAGATCACTCATGGAGGTTACAGACATTAAATACCCCATTAAGAGGAATAGCCCCCCCACTTATCCTACCTGTGTCTTAACACTAATCACTTTCACCACCTTGCTGAGGAACCGCTGTTTTGGTTATACTGGGCCACAGCGAACATCAGCGCAGCCTGAACACCTGGGTCACTAGCGCAGTAGCTGTTGGAGCTCCACGTGAGGTCAGAGCTCACCACAGCAAAGCAGAGAGCCAAGAGCAAAGCAAAATGACTTCAGGAACATGGTCTGGATCTTTCAGTGACCGATCTAACCTGTAGTAGTAAAACCACAGAGAAATGCAGATAAGAAAAGGCAGATGAGGAGCTTATATATACACATCTCTGCAGCAGGCAATTCAACAGCTGGGTGGGCGGGTCTGTGTTTTGACCAATCGCTTGAGCCCTGCTGACAGCGGATTGGCTGCTGGGGGGGTCAGATTGAGTCTGAAATCAGGCTGAAATTTAGGAATATTTGATTCAGGTGTGAATAAGGCAGTTTGACCACTTTCCTGCAAAACCCCCAAAAACCCCCAAAAATGCAACATTATAAACTATAAACCCACATAAATCAGATTATAATGAAGGTTATTAGTGTTGTTGGTACTGTTAAGTTTATAAAACCAAACAAGCTAAAAGAATAGTCTCTGGAAATTCATCAGCTTCAAGTGTCCCAAAAATCTGTGAGTCAAAATAAGTAGTTAAAAATGTCGTTGCATGTTTACACAATATGGATGGAAGTATATGAACGATTCAACCATCGAATTCATTATGGACATCTTAAAAAATTCATCAGAAATTGTTCTTTCAATCAAGTTTAATTAGTAAAATTAGTTCTCAAAAATCTAAATATTTCAGGGTGTATAAGTAGTTCCAAAAATGATGCTCGATTTATATTTAATCAGTAAATGTAGCACGTATTTGAGCCACATGTGGAGTAACCCTAAAGTGCTTGCCTTCTGATTTAAGAGCTGTAGATCCACCCTTACCTTCTGAACAACCTATTAAAATTGATTTGTAGAGCTTGTTTTTGTTTTATTACAGTTGAAGCCAAAGCAGCTTTTACAAACATCAAAAAACAAGCAGAACAGAACATAAAAGAAAGGATAGAAGATACAACCTCTGGTGAGCCAAAGGAACACTTTAAGGAGAAATCCTTGGGAGGAACCAGGCTCACGAGGGGGGACCCCCTCATCTGGTTAAACTACTATAACTGGTTGTGATAAAAAATCATGCTGTTAATTTAGTTTACAGCGAGATTCACATCACATTCACTTTCAGAATCTGGTTAAATGAGTACTAATCCTTCGTTGTTGGCCACTCAGGTTTTTGGTTCAGTTGTCAAGCTGTGATTTAAATGTCTGGTAATTTCTACAAATTGGTAACTGGTTTAGTACGTGTACTGGAGTTCCACAGGAATCCATTAAATTGTTGAGTACTCTAGTTAGTGAAAACTGAAGTGTGGGCTTAAATATGGGTTCTAATGAGTCAAGCACCAAATCTAATCATTACAAGTGAAACTCTAGACTTCACGTTTTTCCTGGGTCCAGGTCACCGAGACAGCAGCCAAAGCAGGAGCCCCAACCTCCTCCACCACATGGATACCAAGGCATTCCCAGGCCAGCCAAGGAAATCTCAAGCATGACCTTGGTCTTCAGCATCACACCCAGAAGAACTCAAGGGAGGCATCCAAACCACCTCAGCATGGAGGAGCAGCAATTCTACTCCGAGACCCACCCACAACTCCATGCCTCACCCACTGAGTCCAACCACCCTGCAGAAGAAACTCTGTTTCATGGAGCTTGAGGCCAGAGGTGAGTTAGAATAACCTGACCAGTAAATTGGCGAGCCTTGCTGTCACTTGAACAAAATCAGGCTTACAAATTCCAGCTCATTCTGGGCATCAAGCTAAACAACCTAAAGTAGCTATGAGAGTCACATTTACAATAATGATAGTTTTACTACAATTTCTAGTATTTGCGTTCCCAGTAAGACCAGTGACTGGGGTTCTGGACCAGGCATTGCCATGTGACCATCAGTCTGCACACCAATCTGGCTTAAAGGTGGTTTGATGTATAAACTGCTCTAATGAGATTCAGATGCAAGTTCAGTTTCACAAAAATGAGAGTCAGTTCATTAAACCATTTCAAACCAAGAATGAAGATGGAAGCCAAGTGACGTGGCGTACCTATTGAAGTATACAGGGGGTTGATGGATTCCACCAAAGAAGGTGGAGGTGCTGTGCTCTACTTGCAGCTGTTGACCGTAAGCTGGTAACGGTTCAGCCAAGGCTGACTCCAGACAGTAAAGTTGCACACCTTGGGGTTGAGAAGAGACAGTTGCATTAACTTGCACGTCGAGGCTGACCACAGAACAGTGTAAATGGCTTCAAACAGACGTTTAACTCACCCTTGTGTTGGTAACAGCGCACACAGTCTGCTTCACACCCTTCCTGCAGGTAGTTCTGGCC
Source organism: Acestrorhynchus altus (assembly GCA_034509495.1). Lineage (NCBI taxonomy): Eukaryota > Metazoa > Chordata > Actinopteri > Characiformes > Acestrorhynchidae > Acestrorhynchus > Acestrorhynchus altus. The sequence continues at coordinate 2,282,174 of CM067506.1, read as the reverse complement.
AGCTGAACGACAAAGATGTAGTTCGTTCCAGAGACAACCTGAGAGCAGAAAAATGCTCAGTGCAATAAGAGGTGGGAATGTCATTCTGGGAAAGACTGCACCAGTACATTTAATTGTGAGGAGGATGTGAATTTATAATGACCACATGAAGCTCCCAGTCATTTAGTTTGTGGCATTTCTGGTTTCAACCAGACACAGAGAGTCACTTGATGGAGACTTAAGCCAAAGTCTCTACTAAATTTTAACATTTACACTGGGAAACAATGAGGTCAGAAATGTTTTCTAGGATCATCAGCCAAACCACTGAATACCTATGCAAGACAATTACACTACAGACAAGCATGTGCAATATTGTGCAGCATTAACTGGGGCTTGGTGGCTCACTTCCTTAATCGGTATTAAGAATAATTTTCTTTAAACTAGCTATAGGATTTATAGTTCAGTCCTGTTGTGTGTGGGGTCAGATCACTCATGGAGGTTACAGACATTAAATACCCCATTAAGAGGAATAGCCCCACTTCTATCCTACCTGTGTGCCTTAACACTAATCACTTTCACCACCTGCTGAGGAACCGGTCATTGCTGTTTTGGTTATACTGGGCCACAGCAAATGTCAGCGCAGCCTGAACACCTGGGTCACCAAGTGCTGCAGCTGTTGGAGCCCATCAAGGCCAGCGCGACCACAGCTACTACAGAGAGCCAAGAGCAGAGAAATGACCTTCAGAACATGGTCTGATCTTCAGTGTTTTGTCCAACCTTGTAGAAACTGTGAGAAATGCAGGAGAAAGAAACAGGGTGATGAGGAGCTTATATATACACATCTCTGCAGCAGGTGAGTCAACAGGTGGGTGGGCGGGGCTGTGTTTCGACCAATCACTTGAGCCCTGCTGACAGCGGATTGGCTGTTGTTAAGAGTAAGTCTGAAATCAGGCTGAAATTTAGGAACATTTGATTCAGGTGTGAATCAGGCAGTTTGACCACTTTCCCCAAACCAAAAACATTTAACAGGACAAAAATGCAGCGTAAACTACGTAAATCAGAAGGTTAAAATTAAGGTTATTAGTGTTGTTGGTATTTTTAGGTTTATAAAACCAAAATTCATAGTTACATGTTTTGCATTTATGAAGGTGTAGAACATGTTAAGGGTTATGGAGTTTAATTTTACAGTTTAAAGTTTATTATGCATCAAAAACTCAAAAAGCTGGAGCTTAAATCACAGAAAAGGTTGAAGATTGTTCAGGACAATTTTTTTTACCAAACTTGGAAGGTTAGTTTCTCACAGGATTTTGGGGTAGCCCACAACTTACTCAATGGGGGTGCTATAAAATCCAAAAAACTGTTTCTGAGCCCCTGGGCGTGGTGTTAATGATGGGCACCGTTATCCAGTTTGTTGTCAACAATTACATTCTTTGCCAGTGGGTGTGAAATCTGAATACCATGTACACTTAGGTAACCTCCAATACCCTTTAAACTGTTATTTAAATTGGCCACAAGGTGGCACTGTTTATAAAACAAATAGTAATTCTCGCTGTGTTTATCTTGTGCAAAATCATATCTTCTACATCATGCGCGACACTGAGAGTGACCATTGTGCAAATAAGTTTTTTTCTGCAACTGTTCCAAGTGTGGAAAACTGCAAAAACCAAACGAGTCTCTGGAAGTTCATCAGATTGTCCCAAGTGTCCCAAACAATCTGTGGAGACAAAAATAGTTATTTAAGAAATGTTGCAGGTTTTACAGGATATGGATGCAAATTGTAATTTGTAGCATTTCTGCAAAATAATACAGTAATGAAGTGTTTATTTTATTCAATAAATTAATTAATTAAAAACAAGGTTTACAGTTAGTTTAAATAGTACTTCCTTATTTGACCCTACATTTATACTCTCTCAAGAATTACAGCACTTCCATGGCCCACATGTGCCTCAACCTGAAACTGCTTGCCTTGGACATGAATTGTATTAGTTCAGTCCTAATCTCTGCTGTCACAGTGCGGCATATCTGGGTCCGGGTCATGGGGACAGCAACCTAAGCCCAGGCCTCCTTCTGTCCAGCCACCTCTTCCAGCTATTCCGGAAGGATATGAAGGTGTTCCCAGGCCAGCCACTGTTAGAACGCAGACTGACCAGTAAATTGAGAGCCTTGCCTTTTGGCTCCACTCTCTCTTCACAGCAGACTGCCCCAGAGTCCGAAACACTGCAGACGCTGTGCCGATCCATCTGTCAAACTCTTGCTCCAACTTTCCCTCATTCATGAACAAAATCCCCAAATGCTTGAATTCCTCCACTTGAGACATAAGTCACTTTTACTTTATACATTTCAATCCTTTACATTTTGGTGCATGCATCCAATTATGATGCTTTTTCATTCATTAATAATTAGATATTTGACCACCTAGACCTAGGACTAGACCTGGGACCTAGACCTAGAGCATGTGACTGTTTATTGCCCTTTTACGACTCCACAGCAGGCTATTTAAAGTACCACCCTTCAACAAAAGAGGCCAAACGGTTTGTTGGTTATAGGTAAAGCCCTGCCCTTCAACAAAAACAGCCAATCAGTTTGCTGGTTTAGGATAAATTCCAAGTTCAGTGGCCAGAACAAGCTGAAAAATCACTTTTTTGAGCAAAATGCTTTAATTTATCCACAAGATTTGATCACAGATTTAAAAGAAGTTATTATATCAGTAACTTGGGCTTCCATTTGCAGTATTATGGTCCTCATTGAAAAGGTTTGGTGCCTGGGCTTCAGGATTGTCAGGTGTTGCTATGTAACAGTGTATCAGTCTACACATCAATCTTCAGTGGCTGGTTTGATTTTGGTTGAAATCAGACAAACAGACTCTTAATTTGCGCTGCCCTAGTTTAGACTACATGAGCAAAAATGTTCAATCAACAAAATAAACACATAACAGACATCCTTTTTAATCAATCTTTAATAGTAAATGTATTTGCCAAATCTGACTGTTTTCAGTAGCGTGTTTTCAACAGTGTGTTTTACAGGAGAGTGTGTGTTAAATCATTTCAAACCATGGATGATTAAACTGATTTAAGAGTCAGAATCAAAGTCATGCATGATCTAATTTATTGAAGTATACAGGGGGTTGATGGATTCCGCTGAAGGAGGCGGAAGCGATGCGGCGTCGGAGCTCTACTTGCAGGTGTTCTCAACAAGCTGGGTACTGTTCAGCCAAGGCCGACTCCAGACAGCGAACTTACACACCTTGGGCTTGAGAGAAGAGACACAAAACAGGGTTGTGTTAACTTGTACATTAAGTGTGACCAGAGAACAGCAGTGTAAATGGCTTTAAACAGAAGGTTAACTCACCTTTACTTTGGGATCAATAGTGCACACCTTCTTATGATCCTCACCCTTCTTGCAGGTAGTTTTGGCCATCGCAACGGTGAAGATGTACTTCATTCCAGCGACAAGCTGATAAATCACCAAAAATATAGGTTGGAATATCATTCTGGGAAAAAGAGACTGCACAGTACATAAGAGCATAAGAGATATCTCCAAATTTTACCACGGATACAGTTACAGAGGACGATAACCTTATAATCTTATAACTCACAGCTCTTGAAAGAATTTGTGGCAGCAGTCGCAGTAGGTTTGGATGTTTGCCACATACAACCCCAGATGTCTGTGTCATGTAGATGAAACTAAACATCTCCTCACCACCTCACAGCTCAGAAATACCACTAAGCACTCCTTTTCCAGAGGATATGAGGGAATATTTACCCGCATCTAATATAACCTGAGATTGTTATTACGGCTCATTTTACAGGAAGTAAGATAATCTGGAATGTTTACTGATGTACCTTCGGTATAAAGATTTTACCCATCTGTCCAGGGCTTAAGGGTCATTTTAGTCAGAGACTAAAGCCCTATTCAGTACTGAACTGGCATCTAGTTTCGTGGTACATGACACAGATACCGCCGGCCCTTCATGTCTGCGGCAAACACGGATGAAAAGGCTGTGCACTTTCGAGGGCTGTGTGTGAGGGTGTGAACAGGCTGGTTCATACATTTTACAAATGGGTTATAAGATCAGTTGTCGTCCTCTAATACTGTATCTGTGGTAAAGCCCTGCATTACGCATTGTTGGAGGAGGTGGGCGTGTTAAATGAAGCAGGAGTGGCTGCTTGATTTACATGCCCACCTCCTCCAACAATGCTCTCAGTCATTTCTACCAAGAATTCTATGCACATGTGCTCCAGGTAAAACCCTGTCTGAATAGGGCTTAACTCCCGGAAGATACTTGCAGTTAACTATGCGTATTCATCACAGTTGCCATGTCTTGGCACGTCGGTTTGGCACGTCGGTTGTGCACGTCCTCAGAAATTAATGCAATGCATATGCGAGGTGTGACAAATATGCTTGTCAGAACTGCTTTTCAGGATGCATGATGCATGCTTTCATGATGCAGCTGGCTGTGAAAAAAAACAAACATTTCCATCTGTGTTCCTCTCTGTCATCTGCATGATCTACAATGTGCAAGCACAGAGGATCACGCAGAATAACATCGACCAATCCAAAAATATGAAACTGAAAGAGACCCTGTAAACATCTCTGATAACGTTTGTGAACAGTGACAGATTTTATACTGAATGATCTGAATACTGATTTTCCAGGAATAGAAAAGCTGCTACATTTTAAAACAGATTCAGCCTTTTTGTTCCAAATGCTTGTCCTATTATAATATTCTTGTGACTTATTATCATTAGATTAGATTACTATTATTCCTACGAAACACTAATAACTACCCCCTAATTTATTATCTGTAATGAAACTATTAATAGATGAATACCACAACCAGTGTATTTGCAGAGGTCCACACTGTGTATTATAAATGGAAGCTTCCCAATCCTGGAATACTGGAATTCTCCCAGCACTCCACATGGTCTCCCCTGCCTCACCTTCAGAGTCTGACCTCAGTCTCCCCTGCCACTCCTACAGAGTCTGACCTCAGTCTCCCCTGCCACTCCTTCAGAGGCTGACCTCAATCTCCCCTGCCACTCCTTCAGAGGCTGACCTCTGTCTCCCCTGCAGCCCGTTAACACCTTCCCACTACCGGACTTGTTCTAGCTGCCCACCTGCCATCACTGACTACGTTTGCATGGACCCTAATTATCTGGTACTGTTACTATTATGACCACCATCAATCCATTATCATCATCATCATTACTCCAGTACACCTGAGCATTACAGCAGACATGTGGGGGACCAGTGTCCCCTTATCAATAATGGTTGAGTAGTTTGACCAGAGGAGGGTGGGTTCTTCCCAAGGCTTCTTCCTCCAACTCTGAGGGATTGTTTCCACCATGAGGAAGGTGACAGAACCTATTTACTATATTAGGAGGGGTTTTGCTCAACCAGGGGTTCTGTTGATCATAATACATAAATGAAGATTTCAATGAAGGCAGCATCACAGACGTCATGTTCCAGTTTTGAGCTTGGGCACAGTAGTCCAACTGTACCCTGCCTGGGCACAATTCAGAGTGGCCACACTAGTCACAGGGCCGGGGGGCTTATGTAACTGTGAGACCTTAACAAAAGACCCACTCAGGCAGAATCAGCACTGAAAGACTAACAGAGGCCGTTCTTTCAGATGGTGAACAATGATTGTAGATTGAGAGCCTGTGAGAATGTCCCCATTATATCAGCTTGTAGACCTTAGTTGACCAGAACAAAACAGAAAAGCAGATGGTTATCACAGCTTATGCAGCTTATATAGGAGTTATAGTGAGGTCAACTTGTGGCCCAGATAACATGTCCATGTGGGACCTGTATGGGTAGCCCAACTGGGGACCATAAAGTGCTGTCCACAATGTCCCACAGGGTCCAGAGACCAGGGGGTGGAGGGAATCTGGGGCACACACGGGACCCATCTAGTTTGTACACTGCACATTACGGCCTAGATGAGACTCATGTGAGATTAAGTTGGGCTGTACTTTGGGAAGACCAGTACAGCCCAGAACAGGTTTCCAGTAATAACATGAGCCACATAAGTCACACCCCCACCCAACACCTGTCTTACCTGTGTCTGAGCTTTGATCACTTTGGTCACCTGGCTGATGAACATGGTATTGCTCTGTTGGTTGTACTGGGCCACTGCAAACTTCAGTGCATCCTGAACATCCTGATCATTCATGTCTGCATTTGTTGGAGCTCCAAGCATTATATCAGAGCTGACCGCAGTCAAGCAGAGAGCCAAGAGTGGGGTGACCACCTTCCAGAACATGGTCTGATCTTCAGAGGAAGGTCTGAGGTTCAGAGGAAGGTCTGATCTTCAGAGGAAGTTCTGATCTTCAGGAGAAAGTCTGATCTACAGCTGTGAGTAAGATCAAGCAGGAGGAAGAAGCAGGTCTCTGCTCTGGTTATATAATCACGCAGCTCAACAGCAGGTGGATGGGCGGGGCTTGCTTCGTCCAATCACAAATCACCTGCTGACAGCTGATTGGCTGGGGTGTGGACCTACCTTACAGGTGTTTAACCATCCTGACCAGTACTGAAAACATGAGTCCCCATACATAACAACCATTCCCCATACTGGAAACCAATTTAAGGCCAGCTTTTGCTGGTAGCTGGTTTGAGTGGTCTGGCCTTTGATGATCAAGGTGGGTGAAAAACTGGTCATCCAGTTCTCTGTTCTGCTAAACTAGTTGGTCATCCTGCTCTTGGCCAGTATAGTGCATATTAGGTTTAACTTTGGTCATGCTAGTCAGCCAGCTTGGTCATACTGGTCATGCCCGTTCAATCTGTTGGTCAAGCTGGTCAAGCTGGTTAAGCTGGTCAACCAGTCATATGGTTGTCTAGCTTGATCAGGTCAAATTCAAACAACACAATACTCTACACAGGTCAAAAAACAAGCGTAACCAGTTTAACCAGATTGACCTGAACCTCCTTAATTGCTCCCTGTATCTGCTCCGAACAGAATAGAGGACATTAAACGATCGTTAACCTCCCTGCAACAAAAGACGGGGCTCATATCCAGCAAATGTTCTGTGAAAGGTCAGAGGTTACAGAAAGATTTTCATGTTGACCGAGTACGCACACAGTTTGCCCAGTCTGACACAATAGTTAATTATGTAAGAGGTGCGGGAATCGGTTTTTCACAGTCACAGAAACCATGTTGAAACCTGCCTTAGGTTGCAGTCTTATCCATCTCTGAAGAGATCAAGAACAGAAGCCTCATGATTATTTTTCATGATTACATTAAAGTTTACACCCAAAAGCATTTCAACACTTCTGGCATCTTTTTTATCAACGGATGTTGTGTAACATGTTGGACGTTGGTGCCCTCCGTTTGTCACATTATGTGAAATACAGTATTTATGTAATTGAAAATGTTGTTTAAAAACGAATAAAAACAAAAACAAATGTTTAGAAACGTGAACGTAACGGAATAGAAATGAAGGTGAATTAAACCTGGTGGGAACAGATCTGGATTTATTGGGCCTCTAGGCTGGATTTTGTTGGAGATACAAACTGTTCACTGTTGAGATCTTGAGTCCAAAATGTTCTCGTTGGTGGCAGCAACAGTGAGGGATCTGAGACCAGTGCTTAGATCAGGATCACCAACCCTTGCGTGAAGTTTTAGAACAGGATTAGGGTTAGGTATGTACAGTAGTTACATATTTATATTGCATAATACAAAGAAACAGTGGTTATTTACAGATGTCACATGAGAACCGACCTACATTGTTGATGGGGCCCGAACCACAGCCTAGAAATTGTCTGAGTTTGGGTCGTATCAGTGTTCCCCTTAGTTACTTCAGAACAACCAGCGGCCACTTCTCCAGAGGCCCAAAGAGTGTGGAGAAAGAAGGTGGTGTTAAAAGGATGCTGGCGTTGCTCTTTAAATTACACTTACTGCAAAAACGGGGCAAATGAGAGGACTATAGATACGCTGGTTCCACAGAAAAGTACAAGAATTAATGACCTTCTCAATGAATGCATTAGAATCAAAATTAATTAATTAATTAATTAACGACCAATCGAGCCATTAAAATCTAAATCAGTCAATTAATGACCAGTTAATCAGTTAAAATGTAACTCAGTCCATTAATTAATGAATGGTATACTCAAACCACAGTGTAATAATTTACTTTTATATCACTGATAATATAATAATAATGATAATAATAATAATAATAATAATAATAATAGTATCATGGTGAAAATGATATTACAGAAACACCTGTAAAATAAACATCCAAACTGCACCTTCAGCATGAAAGGGACACATCAAACCCCTGTGAAGCACTGCTTTTGAAATATTAATACCGCCCTCTTGTGGAAAATCTCTAGTCTGTGAGTGAGTGAGTGAATATGCTTTCTGTACTAAATTCAAATCTACCAGTTTTACACACGGAACAGGGTAGAGTTTTTCAAAGCCTTAAAGAGCAACACCAGCAGCACTGCCACCAGCTCTTCAGGGTTCTGGAGGAGGGACTGCTGGTCGTCATGATGTAATCTTGAGCAGCTCATTTGGGACAACAGTTTATTTTGGAAAAACATTATTCAAACAGCGCAATATTTGCTACTACAGCATCAGTGATCCGGCTACGGCCCTCGTCCAAAACCGCTAGTGCTGCGTTAGCAATATGGTTACCACCCTCTTCCTACATTGACGTGATGTGAATTAAACCCTCCACCAAGACTAACAAAGCTGTTTTCTAAAATTAATTTGTGTCTAAAAGCAAATACTATGAAAAGTCACACAAACAGCTTTCAAATTTGAATAATAACTTCTGTTGCCCTTTAATATATTTACTGTAAACATTCTTTTATTTTATTTGTTCAGCAGTAATGAATTCAAACCCTGGACATTGGACAAGCCCCAAATCAGAATCCAACGTGAGAATAGTCCACTTATCTGTCTGAAACACAAAAGCAGGCTATACCACACAATCGTCTGGGCGTGACTGTAAATTCGGTCCATATCAATTTGGATAATTTAGTTTCTGAAAATTAAATAATCACTTATCTGACATTCAGCAAAAGAAAGGCATCCTATCTGGTAAATATTGCATGAAAGGGTTTGAGGTTTCAGCAGTATTTCATCATATTGACGGAGTAAACACAGCGTTTTTCACAATATTTGATAATGTGCAGGAATTTGTTTTTCATATTCATAGAAACCGTGTTGAAACAGGTTGCTGTCTTATCCATCTCCTCGAACAAAACAAGAACAAAAACCTTCTGATTATTTTTCATGACTACATAAAACTTGCAGCCCAAAAGTTATCTTTTCATCAACATTTTATCAACAGACATTAGGAAACATGTTGAACCTTGTTGCTCTCTACGTGTCTCTCTTGTTTATTATGTTGGATACAATATTTATTCAAACAGCAATTTTACTTTAAAACATTATTTAAAAAAAACAATTTTAACAAACAAATGTTTACAGATACATACAGATGTATGTGAAAGTTTGGGCTCCCTAGTACCTCATGCAAAGAGACATTGGTAGCACATTCACCTCCCACCACTGGGGTCTTGGGTTCAAGACCCTAGTTGGGTGGAGCTTCCATGTTCTTCCCAAGTCAGCGGGGGTTTCCTCCAGGGACACCCATTTCCTCCCACGTTCCAAAAACATGGAGATCAGGTGAAATGGCCACTCTACTGTTCTTGCCCTGGAGCGTGAATGAGTGTGTATGTAAGTGAACGTATGTCTGTGTGACCAGATAGGAACAGACACTCTGTCCAGGGTGATGCAGTCCTCCAGGTGGATGGTCGTTTTGATATCGAGTACACTGATTGTAAAACTAAATGGATGGTTATATATCTGTAATAGAACAGTAATTATATTTATTAATATGAGGAAATCTGAAATGTATTGCTGTCCGTGTGTCAGTGCTATAGTCTTATACCTTATTAGTTCACTATATAGGGAGTAAAGAACTTTGTGATTCAGCCAGCACTCATTGCAATTAAAGCATTTTTATTATCCCCCCTTTTTTACTGTCTATATGACAACACTGACTATGTCTCTCTCTCTCTCTCTCTCTCTCTCTCTCTCTCTCTCTCTCTCTCTCTCTCTCTCTCTCTCGCTCTCTCTCTCTTTCTGCCATGTACTCAGCTGATCCTGAATCTTATTATTATTATTATTATTATTATTATTATTATTATTATTATTATTATTATTATTTCATCAGTGGGATTTCCTTAATGCTTTAAGAACATATGTTTCAGATAAATATGCTGAATCAGACTGAAAGGGTATCAGTGTCAGGTATATTACAGCGTTTGGCTTAAATCTCTGTGGTTTTGTACTTTATTGTACATATTCTACCTAATTTTGTGGGATGTTTTTGTAGTTTATTCAGCAAACAAATAGGAAAATTTTTATTGGTATTTATTGGTTATTTTCAGGAAATCAAATTCTACTCAATTTTCTCATATTTTCTTCATTTGAGGTGTAAAGAATTAAGGGGATATAAATATTTGATGAAATGTATGTGTGCCTACAATTTGTCCTTCCTTTCCTTTTGCGTACAAGGACTAAAAACAGAAATTTCTGAAATCCTTTTGAAAACTCATCATCCAGTGTCTTTGAGGGGAAAATCCAAGAATTCCGCTGAATTATTTGTCACAAGGATATTTATAACAATACAGTCATAATCATTTACAATAATAGAACAGCCCTTCTCTTCTCATTCTCCTTTACAACCCAGTATCTGGGTCAGTGATCTGCCCGGCCCCTCTCACTGGTCAGATTCTGAATGCAGTGCGCATCTTGGGTTGTAAGAGTTAAGCCTCCACATACGATTTGACACAAATGCTGGTGGAGATGATTAGTCTGTGAAGATAATATGCTTTCAGCAGAAATGTGCACGGTGGTGCTACAGGTCGTGTGTCATGCAGCTCCAGGGGTCTGGGGTTGTGGGTTCGATCCGTGCTTGAGTCACTGTCTGTAAGGAATTTGGGGTGGTCTCCCTGAGTCCCTGAGGTTTCCTCTCACCTCCCAAAAATGCACATTGTAGGTGAATTGGCCATTGTGCATTGTGTGTGTGGTACCCTGTGATGGACTGGTGCCCAGGCCAGGGAGCATTCCTTCCTTGCACCAGGGATTTGGATAAGATACTGAACTGTTTCACTTGCTGTAGTTTCCCTGATTTAAGCACGTTACTGTATATTGTGTAAATGTGTAACTGTTCAAATAAGGTCATTCAATTCCACTGAAATGTACACACAGGACATGTATACCTTTACTGTGTGCTGTCCTGATGAAATGTGTCTACTACAAACAATCTAAGCCTAATTTATACTTCAGTAGAAAAGCAGGTAGTCCACACCCTTCAGAAAGTGTGGGACTGGCGCCAGGTGGCTCAGATTTGCGTCACTTAGTCTTTTGTCGACTAACAATTTTCTTTTGAAGTATAAATTAGGCTTTATGCTACTGTAGTTTACACCTTTTGTTCCTTTGAAGATAATAGTCATTTAAAGGCACGGGCTCTAGTGATTGGACTGGACATTGATTAATGGTTTTGGTGTGAGCGGAGTTATATAGGCTGTTTCTCATTAGTGCCAGGGTGAAGTTATGAGCAAACACTGAATGCTTTACAGATACTGTTCCTCCTGCCCTCTCCCTCTTCTTATCCTGGATGCCGTTCAGTGAAAAACATCTTCCATCATCTTTTAGTTCTGCAGGCTCTTTAAATCGCAAGTCCTGGGAAAGGATCTTGTGGACAGATGAGCCCAAGATGAACTTGTATCTGACTGATGGCAAGAACAAGATGTGGAGACAAACAGGAACTGTCCGCCTCTAAACATGCCACCTCGTCTTTGAAACATGGTGGTGGGAGTGTCGCGGCTTGGATGGAAAGACAAACTTCATATTTTTTATATTCCTCAGATGGAAAGTGAAATGTGACAAGCCTATTTTTTATACTGTTGATCACAAAAAAGACGCATTAGTAGAGTGCCCTCCATGATGTTTGGGACAAAGGTATATATTTTCCTTTAAATGCCCCTCAGCTCCACTTTAGTAAGTAATTTGCATTCATTTGGCATCACAGGTGTTCACGATTGCTCAGGCTGTCTTCCACCCTTTCAAACGCCTTTAGAGTCTGTAGTTTCCATTGTCCAACACAAGAACAGTGACCTTCAATGTGCCAATGAAGGTCAAAGAAACTGTAATGAGGCTGAACAAGAATTACACCATAAGAGACAGTAGTTAAACCTTGTAACAGTTGTGGAAACAAAAAGGAAATTACCCACCCCTATGCATACCACCTCATCTGTGAAACATGGTGGTGGGAGTGTCGTGACTTGGACATGTATAGCTGCCGCAGGAACTGGTGTAGCTGTCTTTATTGATGATGTAACTGCTGAAGGCAGTAGTGCAGTGATTTCTAAGTTGTACCTTGCTACAGCTTAACATCTTAAAATAAGTAATTTTGCTCCATTGAAAGCTGAAAAACATTTTACTGGTATTCATTGAATAACCATAAAGAACTCCCCCTTTACACACACTGGAAACAGCTTTTAAACATAACTGTACTGGGACTGGGATAATAACCTTGGTGTTAATGTGAATCGGAAGGAAGTCTGTGGGATCACCCATTCCTACCCTGCAATAAAAATAACAGAAGCAAAATCCTGCATATTTTATGATTGCAGTCCGGTATGCTGAAAACCAGCAAAACCAGCATAGGCATGTGTTGTGGATGCTGGATAGCCATCATGACTGTATGTGGTGACCAGCTATTCCAGCATCAGACCAGCATGAGATTCGTTTTTAAGTAGGAAGAAGTGCGGCTCACTGAGTCACACTATGACGTTACTTTGGGGTTTAAGGACATAGTTTATATAAGAGTGTATTATGAAGTCCAGTGTCCAGTGTGTTATTTTCATCTTAGAAGTGTCTTGGTGGGCGTAGGTTTGCATATGGACATGTATCTACCAACATTTTGGGAAGAAATAATTGTCCCTTGTTGGCATTATCTATAAAATCATACCAGTCTGCAGGCTCCTTTAAGGACAAGTACTTCAAGGAGTGGCAGAAATCTGGGAAAGGGTCTTGTGGACAAATGAGACCATGACTAAACTGTATCAGAGCGATGGCAAGAACATAGTGTGGAGACACTAATGAAGTGTCCATGCCTAAGCATACCACCTCATCTGTGAAGCATGGTGGTGGGAGTGTTGTGGCTTGAGCATGTCCCTATTAATATTTTGTGAGGAAATAATTTGATAATATTATCTTTAAAATTGTATTAGATCATTCTGATGAGCTCTCCAGTGTTATCATTTTATCAAATAAACAAAGTGAGAAGTTTGGAGCTGATTTTCCACCTTAACCCCTTAAAATCCCATTACATGCTAAAGGTTATTGTTCCATTCTTACAGGGACTTCAGTACAAACTGATGGGGCTGTTTTTAGGTTCTAGAAGTGTGCAATGACAACTTTTTAGAGGTTCCATCTGGAAGAAGTTATACAGCAGTCATTACAAGGCTAGTGTTATAATCGTTGTCCTGCAGACATGCAGGTAGCTCCACAGGGATGGGCAACTGTGCTGCCAGTCTGCCCTGGATCTTGTTGTCTGCTGTTGATCTTCACAACTTACCGGCTCATCTACCTCTTCCTCATGCGGCACAGTGTCTTCCTCCTCTAAGGTGTCATTTGAGGATAGGCAGAGATTATGGAGGAAGTAGATACTGGCAAACTACCTTGTGAGCAAATAGACCTCCAGAATCCTCAAGAACAGGCCCTCAAAAAGGTTTTTAGTATTCCAAATATGTGATCAATAATGCGTCTGACCTGGTCTTAACTCATCCTGGTGACAATAACATATGCTGTTTACTGACCATCGTTAGAGAGGACTTTGGAGGAGACAGTCTTACTTGAACCTCAGACATAAGTTTGGTTTGCTCTTGATTGTTGAAGTGAGTGGGATCACCATGGCCAGATCCAAAGAGCTCTCTGAGGCCTTCAGGAAGAAAGTTGTAGATGCAGATGAGTCTGGAAAAGGGATTTAAAAAGCTTTCCAAAAAATTGTGGAGAACATTTGAAACCCTCACCAGAAAATGGCATTTCTATGAACAAAAAGAGCATTGAGCACAGACCCTGGGTTTCCAGCATAGATAGTTACAAATATCCCAGTGCTGTCACAATTGCCGTGCAGTATCACTGAGAGAAATAACTTCTGAGTAATGTAACATATTGTGACATCCATCTACAGTCCTCATGCCAAGCAAGACAAGCAAAGCCTGCACCCACTTCTTGCATAACATTTGGCCAGGAAAAATGGATAACTGTGGTAAGATAATCTCCTCAACAATTGTGGAAAACATTGTGGACTGCTCTACAGACCAGGCCTGCTGGTATATCAAAATCATACCAACCAGGGCATAAAAACAAGCACCTCCAACTCACGACCTCATCTATGACTTTCTTCAAGGCAAGATCTGAACCACCAAGCAAATGGTGTTCCTGTGTCATGCTGTCATCTGAAAAAAATCTTGAGGTTAGGCACTTGAAGATTGAGCAAGAGGATAGTGGACTACTTTTGATCCACTGATGGAAAAGTCCACTTACTTCATTCCTTGCTACCACGGCATTAACTGGCCAGCGATGAGCCTCATCCAAAATCCCTATTGCCACGTTTGCCTGCTGGCTGGACTCATTGCTACTGTTGTTTTAAGCTTGTCATGGCACCTCAACATCTGTAACCATTGTTTGTAATGGAAATATGCACACTGCACAGATGATGCATATCAACAAGGACTTTTCAACCATCTTGACCATCAAAGGCCAGGTTAGACCATCTGAAGGCACCTTTCTGAAGCCTTTGACTGAGATTCTCTGCAGACAGTGTAATCCACGATCAAAACACACACAACCAGCATACTGACTGTAAGATTTGTAGCCACTTTTGGAGAAGTGATGTTAAAAGTTGATCAATGGGGGATTAAACAGCTGATGTTCATCATGACACTGATATATCTCCATAAATTCACATTAATTCCCATATTACATACAGAATATGATGCAGTTCATTAACTAGAGGAGGTTATGGTGAATGTCGTGTGCAGTTTGAGATCATATGAATACTGTATAGGCTTGTTTGACTGGCTATTCTTCTTCTTCTTCTTCTTCTTCTTCTTATTATTATTATTATTACTATTAATAATATTGCTATTATTGTTGTTATTAGTGTTGTTATTATTATTATTATTAATATTATTATTAAAGTTATTATTATTGTAGTTATTATTATTATCATGATTCTCATTATCATTGTTATTATTAATAATATTACTGTTTTGTTCATTATTATTGTTATTATTGTTGTTAGTAATATTGTTATTATAGTTATTATTATCATGATTCTTATTATCATTGTTATTATTATTAATAATATTACTATTTTGTTTATTATTATTGTTATTATATTATTGTTGTTATATTATTATAGTTATTATTATAGTTATCATTATTGTAGTTATTATTACCATAATGCTTATTTTTATTATAGTTATTATTATTGTTTTTTGCTATCATTAATACTCTTCTTATTTTTATTATTATAATTATAATTATATAATAATAATAATAATAATAATAATAATAATAATAATAATAATAATAATAATCTTATTTTTATCAATTATTGAATAATAATCAATTATTATTATTTTTATACTCTACTTAATTATACTCTACTTATAATCTGATTCTGAGTAAGAATACTCCATTTAAATCACAGGTTATTAAATAATCGCGTTTTCAGCTTCGTTATTTATATATTCAGTTTCATAACAGAGGGACTTTTATTGTATCTAGGTCGGCAGATACGCCCCTCACGCAGACACGCCCCCTCTTCTCTGTGTCCAGGACCTTTGGACTCCTAGGTTCTAAAGGACGTGCAGACGAGTTTACTGCTACAGGCCCTGCAGCTCAGCCAGGAACCATGGAGCATGTGCAGTGAGTAGAACCCAACTCTGTTCTGTAGGTGGAGCTCAGGAGGTTCTCCTACAGGACCTGCTGGTCTGCTGAGATTGTCACTGGGAGAACTCTGTCCTGTAATGGAGAAGCTCTCACATTCACAGTATCACACCCTACACACCTGAAAGAGGGTTCTAATGAGTCCCATGAACACTCAAGTGCCTGTTTAGATGAAAGGAGAATGTGCTGTAGAGGGTTCCATATAGAACCCTTTTGAAAAGGATTCTGCATTGCCCCAAAATGGCTCTTCTACTTTTCCAAGCTATATCATAATAGAACCCTTTTCAGTAGGGTTCTGTATAGAACCCTCTACGGTACATTACACATTCTGAAGAACCCTATCATGTAAAGGGTGTCTTTGATTGTTCGTGGTCCTATTTAGAGCCTTTTACAGAAGAACCTTTGAAGAACCCTGATTTTAAAGTGTGTAATATTGTTGCTAGCTAACAATAGTAGAACCCTTTTTCAAAAAGGTTCCATATGGAACCCTCTACAGTGCATTCTCCAACAGTCTAAAGAACCATTTCACAATGCAAAGAACCCTTTAATCATGTAAAAGTTTCATGGTTCTATTTAGAAGCATTTTCTTTATTTTTATAAGTATTTTCAAGAACCCTTGAACCCTTATTTGTGTGTACTATTATTACAAGCTATATCATAACACTAGTAGAACCCTACAAAAAGGTTCTATATGGAATCATCTACAGTGCATTCTCCAACAGTCATGCAAAGGGTTCTTTGAGTGTACAGGGTTCTATTTAGAACCCTCTTCTTTGCTGATGAACATTTTTAAGTGGGTACTATTATTACAAGCTGCATCGTAACAATAGTGGAACCCTCTTTGGTGCTGTATAGAACCCCTTTCAAAAAGGTTCTATATGGAACTCTCTTCAGTGTATTCTCCAGCAGCGTGAAGGACATTTTCACGATACAAAGAACCCTTATATCATACAAACCTAACTATTTTCTTTACTGAAGAACCCTTGAAGAACCCTAATTTTTAAGTGTGTACAGCCAAGTTGCGATGGTGCAGTTCTGCCTTGTCTGAGAATAAAATCAGTGTTTCTTCTGGCCTTCACGTGACCTTGGGCCTTTAACGTTATGAGTACAACATCTGCACAACAATCCACCCTGGGTTAGGAAATAGTTGGTTCTGCTCTTCTTATCTATGTTAAGTTTTACAAACAGAACATTTCCACTTGTCTTTTGCAGAAAAGCCATCTCTGAGCTTGACCCCAACAAACTGAAAGTACTGACACTCTCCTCTGTCGGACTTGGGGGTCTTTTATGCTATCTGGCGTGGAGGAGGCAGCCGAAGAACATCCCGTTTGGAGATGGCTGGTGGAGGGTAGGAGAGAAGCCCTCTGTTGAGGACACAACTATACGTCCATTTGTTGTGGAGACCTCTGAAGACGAGATCCAGGTAGAAGAAAGGAACTTTAAATGTTCTCAAAGGAGGGAGGTACCAGCATGAGAATTGGGGGGGCAGTATCTATACCGAACATTTTTGTAAATATATATACGATAAAATAACACCACGTTGTCATGAAGCTTTGTGATGAATGGACTGGTGGTTCTACAGTTCTACGGTTCTATGAATGTAATGATTATGGTAATAAAGGATGAGTTTATTTGGGGGAAACTGTACAAATGAAAGGAGGCTCTCGTACCCGTTCGGCCTCTGCCCTGGATACGAGATGAGATACGGTGGTGGTGCCCAGCAGGTCCTACGCCTTAAAACACGAATCTCTGCTCCTTTCAGGATCTTTACGAACGCATTGACCGAATGAGATACACAGACAGTCTGGACGATGCCCGATTCCATTATGGCTTTAACTCTGCCCATCTCAGAAAGGTGGCCTCTTACTGGAGGCAGGAGTTTAACTGGGAGAGGCAGGTTAAGGTTCTCAACAGGTACCCTCACTTCAAAACCAACATTGAAGGTGGGTACATTTGAAGATCCATTCCGTTTACAAGTGTTAGGACACTGCATACAATGTCTGGACAATGTTGCATCTATACAGGTCTAGACGTACACTTCATACACGTGAAGCCCATCCAGCGTGCTGGGCAGAAGGTTCTGCCTCTTATGATGGTGCATGGATGGCCTGGTTCCTTCTTTGAATTCTACAAGATCATTCCTATGCTCACTGATACTGAGGGAGACTTCGTTTTTGAGGTCATCTGCCCCTCCATTCCAGGATATGGCTACTCTGAAGCTGCCCAAGTTCAAGGTGAGACCTCTGGCATCACTAATGTATTTGGTGAACCTACCGTGTGCACTGACCTGGTCTGGACCCTACAGGACCACCACGGAGCAGGTATTATGTGGGATGTGGGTGTTGGGACATTCTCAGCACTGCAGCAACACTGGTAGAGGTGTGCTGGTATGAGTGGATCGTACACGGAAGTGCTGCTGGAGTGCTTAACTCACTGTCCACTCAATTAGACACTCTGTCCACTGCTGTGTCTCACCACTTGTACCAGCGCAACCCACACTAACACACCACCACCATGTCAGTGTGACTGCAGTGCTGAGAATGACCCACCACCCACATAACAGCTGCTCTATGGTGGTCCTGTGGGGTCCTGATCATTGAAAATCAGGGTGAAAGGAGGAGAACAAAGTCTGCAGAGATACAGATGAACTACAAAATGGTCCCACTCTTTAAATGTACTGTATTAATGTTCTTATCACACATTTAAAAGATGTTGTTTTTAATTTGGCAGGATTCAATGCAATTGGTGCCGCACGTATCTTCCATAAGCTGATGGACAGGCTGAACTTCGCTGACTATTACCTTCAAGGGGGGGACTGGGGAGCCTTCATCACCACCATCATGGCTCAGATGAAGCCTGAGTAAGAAAAATATATGTTTGCACACATCAGACCCATAAAGGTGCTGCTATTTGATGTTACATTCACTGTAATTGTTGTTTTTATGAATCTTCAAGTGCTCCTCAAAACAGATCACTGTGACTCCCAGCATGGCTAAGACAGACCTTTTAAAATCAGACTAAAGTGAATTAAGTGAAGTAGAAATGTGTGTGATTCACTATAATTCACAGAAAAGAAACAAGTGGCATCTTGATCTCCGCGTCTGAAGTGAAAGAAGCATGTGGACTGAGGCAGTGGAGCAATATTACAGGACTTTACACTATTATAACTTGGGTTATGCAGCCATATGCAGTTCTGGACTGAGGTTCTTGAGCAGCTCCACTACTTCTACTGAGGTCCATAATTCTGTAGCAGCATTCGGGCCTGGAGTGGGAATGTCGAGATGTCATTCTCCCTATGCACACATCATTCCGCTAAAATATATCGGGATATGATTCTTTGTCCATATCGTCCTGCCCTAATATGACACTACTGTTTTGCTGGTGCTTTGTGTCTTTCGTTACTTGTTTGCAAACCTCAGAAGAACCAAATTGTTGAAAATGTTCCATTTTTTGGAAGTTAATACAAATTTTTATGTGGATTTTATGTTTATGTATTTCCGCTGTTTCTCCTTTTCCGAAATAAGGTGTGTTCGTGGCCTGCATCTTAACATGGTCAATGCCAAGGCAGGAGGTGTTTTGGCCTCTGTCTCTCTCATCGTTGGCCGTTACTTGCCGTTCCTCGTGGGATTCACCAGAGAAGACGTCCGCCGAATGTATCCGTTCATGCAAAAGAATGTGTATGAATTACTGCGAGAATCTGGCTACTTGCACATCCAAGCCACCAAGCCTGACACTGCAGGTATCTCCATGCTTGATATAACCATAATCTAAGGAACAACTGGCAGATTCTTCATCATGATTGGTCTAGTTCAGGGTCACGGTGGCAACAGGCTGTGCTGGGGGATCCCCAGGAGCTCCCAGACCAGTCAGAAGACATGATCCCTCCAGCGGGTCCTGGGTCTTCTGCAGGTTGTCCGTGAAGTTCTATCACGACAGTCGCCTTTTTTGTTATTTTTCACTTTTCTGCATAATTTGAATCTGTCAGTTGTTTTTTTTTATACTGTGTCAACGTTTGTTGACGAATTGACCAATAGAAATGCACCAAACTAATATCAAAAATGAAAGTATTTTACCTTTTGCAATTTTGGAGATATGAGATTTGAAAGGTAAGGTTGAAAGGCGGTGGGCAGTTCAGAAGGTGGTGTACACAGTGAGAGTTTTCACTTGGTGTCGTTTGTCTCCCCTCTCAGGCTGTGGAGTAAATGATTCCCCAGTCGGTCTGGCTGCCTACATTTTGGAGAAGTTCAGCACATGGACAGATTTTGAGAACAGAAACCTCGAGGATGGGGGTTTAGAGAGGTAACAAAATATGTATGGTTGGTAGTAACCTGTTGTATTTATATAACTACACTTATGGTTATATAGAATAAAAGTCTTGTGCATTAAAAAGGGATATGGGACAGTCCTACTGGACATTCAACACCAGGGCTACTTTACTTCTTATGAGCTTTAATATCTTAATACTGAAAGTTTTTCTAAAAAAAAAAAAATAGGATATGCGCTGCAAAAGAAATGAAAATATATGTTGAAATTATGTGAACGATTCCAAGTAGTGATTATAATACCATATAAATCACTCACTCAGACATTTTATATTAAAGGGATAAATCATTTAAAGCATTAAAGTCATTATTTCACATTTATTAGGCTAAATAAGAGCCTTTATTCTACCACAGGAAGTTCAGTCTGGATGACCTCCTTACCAATATCATGATCTACTGGACCACAGGCTCCATCATTCCATCCATGCGCTTCTACAAGGAGAACATGGGAGCAAACTTTCAGAAAACAATGGATAATACGTGAGTTAACAGCGTTTTTATAACAAGACATTTGCTTGCTCTAGATCATTTTGCTGCCTTTGATCTTTTAAGGTGCGGAGTTAGAATAGAACAGAATAGAATAGAGTTGTGCAGAGTTGTGACAGATTTCCCAGAAGTCCTAAAAGTAGATGAGACAAAAATATTACACACATACATTTATTTTTTGAGGTCAATGATCCAAAATAAATTTCCTTACATGAACTGCGTGCTTGAGGTTCTTTCACAACATTTATTAAGTTCAGGACTTCGGGCCATTCCAAAACATTAAGTTTGTTGTGCTTTAAACTTTCTTTGGTAGAACGACTTGTGTGTTTAGGGTCATTGTCTTGTTGCATGACCCACATTCTCTTGAGATTCAGCTCACAGACAGTCCACCTTGTGCAGCAGTAACTACACCTAAAGGTTTCCGGTAACTGCTGATTTTTTTCATTGTCATATTCACACCTGACAGACGACTTATTTTATTCTCACAGAACTAAAGTCAATGTTCCTACCGGACTTGCAGCATTTCCCCACGAGCTTTTGCACTGTCCCCGGGTCTGGGCCAACTCGAGGTTCAGAGACCTCCGCTCCTTCACCTACATGCCGCGAGGGGGCCACTTCGCAGCCTTTGAGGAACCTGCACTGCTGGCCCAGGACATGTTGCAATTTGTGAAGAAAGTGGAGAGCAAGAGGCCTAGGTAACTGCTGTGTTCCAGTGCATTGTGAGGTTGCTCTCATTAGTGGAAATGAAGAAAAATGATTAACGTGAAAGATTTTATGATTTTCTGACACTTTATATAAAGAATGTTGATGATAACACTGCTTTTGTGCTGTTGTATATGTCCATCGTATATTTTCTGACTTGTACAGAAGCAAAGCAACTTTGAAAAAGAGTTTAACCAGCATAGGTGTGTGCACTTCTTTATAACATGTGCTGTGCTGGACGGACCTTGCCTTCTGTGGACATGCTGACTGCCAAGCTTTAACATGTCTTAACATCAGCACAATAACGACTCGGTGATGGTAGAAAACTGTGTGCATTAAATCATAAATAAAGCTCTGAGAGCAGCAGCACGGTGGGTACAACGATCCTTTAAAACAGTGTGAACAGTTTAAACGTGATGCTCCCATGTTGCAGGCTGCTGCAGGATGGTGTTCTAGGCTTCATAACTCAGGAACCGAGTAACGATCCAGCTCAGAAAATGGCTTAAACAAACTCGCTGAAGGGATGAGAGAAGTGGTTGGGGTTACGAATTCGCGACCACGGCTGCTCTCAGGCCATATCACTACTACTGTTGCTATTAATAATAATAATAATAATAATAATAATAATAATAATAATACTGCTGATGACATCAATAGTAAAGGATAGACCGTTTTTTACTTTGTAACACATATTGTAAATAACATTATTGTCAGTCTTAATGGTCATCAAAATTATTGCATTTTCAGCTGAAAACACCCTGAAAGATCAATTTCCAACAAGATTTCTAAGCTGTTTTATTGTCCGTCAAAAAAATCGGCTGGGACAAATTGTTTAATCAAAGACATTTTACAAAACTAAATTCAAACTATTACAGTAGAAAAAGAGAGAAAGAGAGAGAGAGAGGTGTGTGTGTGTGTGTGTGTGTCTATCTGGTGTATATATATATGTATACACACAGTAGCAGCCAAAACATTTGGACTCACTGATTGATGTGTTTTATAGATGACATAACTTGGCTACTTCTTTTAATGTTGATATTTATGTGTTGCATGAACAGAAATACTGGGACACCTCATTCATTCTGAATGAGGCTATTAAAGAGTATGGGTCTCTTGTGTACGGGGAAGGTTTATACGAGGTTTGGGAGACGACTGGCATCTGGAAACATCAACCTGGTGTTTCTATCCGAAAAAAAACAATAAAAAATGTTCAACATGAAACACAGACCAAATCCATACGACTACAGGAATGCTGTCCATTGGCCAGTGCTCTTAAAATAGGAAAATAAGTCTTTTTTGAGGCAGAAAAGGAGAAACTACAATACAAAAAAACATTCTCCCCTCAGTGACATCTTTTCTAGTTCTTGTGTTCTTTGTTTCTTTTTTCAGACAGAATTGTTATTAGAAAATACAATAAAAAAGTATCGAATTTTCTTACTTTCTGTGCAATTCTGTTTTTTTCTTATATAAACAGAATAAAAAATATCACAACACGACTTCAAATACAATCCGCTGATTGGCAGGCCAGGCTGAGTGGGCGGGCCAGGCTGAGCCTACCCGTATGGCTGATTGGCTTGCGCCGCTAAGACGCGTAACGGCGATACAATAAAAGGGGAGCGTAGGGGGGCGGGGCTTACTGTTCCGTACTGTAACACAGAGCAGCGCTTACAGAGGGGAGTTTGGTTAGTGCGCATGCGCAGCAGTCAGTGCGTGGAATCGATCCGCCCACCTCTAGTGATTAGCGCCTGCAGGTATTAAAGGAAGTGATGCATTGTGGGATTTGTAGTCGTGGCAGGATTCGGAGGCCCAGTTTTGATGGTTTGTTTGTGCTTTCAGTTGCATTAGTGAGCAGTTTGTGAGACAGAGACTTGCTCCCACCAGCTGATCCACGTTTAAAGACATATGGACAGCCTGGTGATCACGTGACCTTCGATTTCTTTCTCGCAATGTTTTTTTTATTTTGTATTCACGCGTTAAATCGTGTAAATAATGAAGTATAAATAAAAGCGGAAGTAAATGCTGATCGGCTGAGTTTTTAAGAAGTTATCTGAATTGATATCTTTTTCCCATGATGCACCGCGGAGGGAAATTCAAACCGAGAAATGGAGGCAGACTCGAGGCGGGGAGGTAGAGGAATGAGGACTGTGGTGGAGGACAGCTGCGGGGCAAGAGCGCTTCAGCCGAACCGTGACCCGAACGGGACCGAACCCGGGACAGGGTCAGGGGGACAGACCGGTTCGGCTGAGGACGGACTGGATCCAGTAAAGAGGCAGGAGGACACAGGTGTGGTTTGTGAAAGAGCAGAGAGTGAGTAGAGACAGAATAAAACCCTGTGACTCACTGTTTTTATAAACTACACTTTATTAAACTAATCAATAATACACTGTTAATCAATAATACATTAATCAATAATCATTATTAGTGTTAGTGTTAATCATACACTAATCAGTAATACACTTTTAACCCATAATACACTTTTAATCAATAATACACTAATCGATAATCAATCATGCACTATTAATCAATCAATCAATAATTCTCAATCAGTAATACACTTAATTAATAATACTCTTAATTGTTCACTATTCACCAATAATCATTATCTTAATAATAATTTATTAATTATCTATCCTACACTTAATCAATAATCAGTAATACAATATTATTCAATCATACTCTATTAATCAATCATTTATCAATCTTTATCAATAACTCTGGAGCAGCAGTGCTGGGCTTCAGTATAGTTGTTTATTTGCCTTTTCTAATGTCATAGCCTGTTTCTTTACGGCCTCCTGTCCACAGACACCCCTCTGCCCGACTCCACCGCCCAGAAGGTCGACAGTGTGACGCCGTCTGCGTGGACGGTGCCCTGTGATGATGTGGAGATTGCGAGAAAGGCCCGCGAGGAAGGACGTGTGGATGTGGTGTTTCCTGGGACTGTGACTCAGGATGGCTGCTGCAGGTTTGTCTGTGAGCTGCTGAAGTGCGTCCTTTATCAGCGGCAGCAGCTGCCCATGACCTACGACCAGATGGTGTTCTTCCAGAAACAGCAGCACACCTCCATACAGGTGAGACAGAGTTCACTCACAAGGGCCTGTGTCTGGAAGTTGGGACACTGGTGTATTGGAAAATGCTGATCTGTGCTCATTTGGGAGGGACGCTCATTATTGTATTTTCTTACAGAGGAATTTCTGAACTGTGGGATTTTGGCACAACTATGTCCGTACCATTTTTAATGGCTGTTTTAACGCAACAGGCCATACATCTCTGCATGGAGGTGTAGAGGTTCCTAATGGTGTCCTGTGATGATCCATCCCATGCAGCTTGAATGTTCTCCCTCAGTTCTGCAGATGGTGTGGTAGGGGTGGAGTGTTGATAGCGCATCCAATAGCGTCCCACACATTTTCAATCAGGGACAGGTCTGGAGATGAGACCGACCACAGCGTAGTATCTGTGTCTTCAAGACGAGATCTTGAGACGGCAGCAATATGTGGATGAGCGTCCTGTTGGAATAGACGCGGAGTGTGTGTTCAGAAAAGATAGGACCACTGATTGCAGGAGCTTGTACCGTTGTTTTAACAGTACCGTATTTTTGAAATATCGTTTATATTCCCAATAATTCATAATTTCCTCTTTTTACTTCCATAAAGTCGGAGGAAGCAGCAGTGAAGAAATCTGCCAAAACATCTGGAGGCTTGAACTGGCATCGATGTCAGCGGACCCTGCAGGAACTGGACAATGTGCTGGGTAATCTAGAGGCACTTTTCTCTCTCAGCCACGTCCCACGAGTGCTCTTCATGCTGGGTGGCTCTATGGTCCTCCCCACCGAGCTGTACGAGGTCAACATGGAGGCGCTGGTCGCAGGAGGCGGCGAGAGGACTCTGAGGACCTCATCTTGTTTGAGGCAGCTTTTCCGTACGCTCTTTGTGGCTGACTTGCTATCTGATGTAAAACCAGTACGTCTCATGTCCACTACAGTCGTGGCGCTTGCTCACCGGGACTGTGGTGTTGCATGGTTTAAGCCAAAGGTTGAGTTCAAAATTCCCACAAGGGTCAAGAAGCAGGTCATTTCGTTATCCTCCGACACTTCGTTGACTGGGCAGGCAAAGGTAGCCAGTAGAGACTGGGAGGATTATATATGGTTTCAAGCTGCAGTGACCGTCAAGGGTTTCAGTAAATGATGGGGAACAGAAGGGACAACGTACATTTTAAGTATTTAAGGTGCTAAAAAAGGTTCTTTAACATGATCGCATAGGAGAACCATTATTTGGTTCGATTAAAATTTATTTAAAATGGGGTTCTTGGTGACAACAGCTTTTGTTAATGAACTTGAAGGTCTTTTTTTTAAAGAGTTTACGTTATGAAAAAGGTTCTATAACCAGCTTTCTTAAATCTTTACATGACATGGGTTCTTCGTTTCTTTAAAACATAAATGGAACGTTTTTTTTATTTTTAGAACCAGTAGTTTGTGTTGCTTCACTCGTTCACTTTTAAGAGCAAATGCAAATAAAGCAAGTTACTCTGCAGCAGAGAACGATGAGACTTCAGAACTTGAACCTAAACCTTACTCCACCCTCAGGGAACTCCCGTTGACCATTTAATGTGTTTGATGTTTTATTTAGGAACTGATATTTAATTAAACCATTACTTCACCTCAGTTGAATGTTTCACAACGTGGATGTCGGGTATTTACAGTTCAATTTTAGTAGCCTTTTATTATGAACAATGATACATTTTCACAATATCAGTCATCTCATTATTATTATTATTACTCAGTGAATGTCAAGCTATGTCAATATAACTATTGGTTGTCTTATTCATGGTGCCAAGTATTATTTCTTTCTTTATATAAAAGTATCTCAAAGTAGCTGGTGGAAGTCATTTGTTTCGGATGTGAATGTAGTTTTATTTATACCCTCGACGTTAAAAAATGCAGAAATAGTTTCCCCCAGACGGACGTGTGGGATTGCAGTGCTGTTGGGAAGGAAGATCTGGATCAATAAATGATTAATACGTAGCCTGCAATGATTAATATTTATTGATCTACTCATACAGAAGTGGTGTCTCTCAGTACGGCGTTGGGTTTAATGCAACATGCCAGACGTCTCTGCATGGAGGTGTAGAGGTTCCTAATGCTGTCCTGTGATGATCCATCCTATGCAGCTTGAATGTTCTCTCAGTTCTGCAGATGGTGTGGTAGGGGTGGAGTGTTGATAGAGTGTCCAATAGCGTCCCACACATTTTCAATCAGGGACAGGTATGGAGATGAGACTGAACACGGCATAGTATCTGTCTTCAGGGCGAGATCTTGAGACAGCAGCAGTGTTTGGACGAGCATCGTCCTGTTGGAATAGAGCACCGGAGTGTGTGTTCAGAAAAGGTAGAACCACTGGTTGCAGGACCTCGTTAACGTAACATTGGGCTGTTACATTAATGGCCTACATTTAATTATCTTAATGTCCACACAGTGAAATATTAAATATAATTAGCTGTTATGTTGTCCAAACCAATATTCAATGTCTTACTAATGTCTGATGTGATTTATTATTGGTAATGATAAAATTGAAAAGGATTTATTTAATATATATCAGAATTAAAATAATATAGGTATTACTTTTATTCTGAAATTTGAACACTGAGCAGTGAACAAAGCAGTAAACACGCACTGGAACCTCCTTTGGTATTTAAAACTGGAATTCAATTCAGTTGGAATTTAGTGAATTATAGGTGTTTTCTGAGCTGAATTACTGATAATTCAAAGTTAATATGATTCCCACTCTTAATAGTCAAAGTTAGGTGGAGATTCGATTCCTTTAAAGAATTGGTTCACTATTTTGAATCATATCCTCCCATCACTTCATACATACCTTTTACCAGATTCGATTCGCTTAAAGGGACGGTTCAAGAAATCGGTTCACTAATTTGATTCATACCCTGCTATCCTATCTGATTCTGATTCCCACTCTGCTATTTGAAGTGATTCGGAATTTCGATTCATTTAAAGGGACAGTTCAAAAGAGTCGGTTCGCCACACGGCATTTGATTCGCTCAATTTCTCCATGAATAATGTCCGATTCACAGGATGAGTCGGACTCGCTCAGTCTGTCGGTTCATTTAAAGGGCGGTGGGAAGAGTCGGTTCTGTGAATCGGTTCCCGGCCGTAACGGAGTGGTGTGACAGGCCGGTTTTGAACGCGGTCCAGGCGGCGCGCGCGAGGCTGCCGTTGCTAGCCAACCGCGTCCCGACGCTCTCGCCGCTTGTCCCGCCCTCGCGCGGCGGCGATTGGCTGCGGTCCGGAGCGGTGCCGCTGAGCGGCCCAATCAGGCGGCCGCTCCACCGCCGCACCCGCTCCCAGTCAGGGTAGGTTGTGCGGAGGCGCCCCCCCTGCACACACACACGCACGCTCACACGCACACACACACACGCTCGCTCCTCAGGTGAGGCTCGGTTTGACTGGAGCAGTGCGCACCGCTGTGAGTCTGGGGTTGTTCAACGCGAAACTCAGCCGCCCGAAGCCACCGCAGCGCGGAGTCATGAACAGGAAGAAGAAGGATTGGAGGACTGAGAAAGGTAAAGACATACCCTCACTGACCCCACAACTCACCACTGTTTACACCTGTCACTCTCTGTGCCTCAGTGTCTCTGTCTCACACTGTCTCTGTCCCTGTCCCTCAGTGTCTCTGTCTCTCAGTGTGTCTGTCTCTCAGTGTGTCTGTCTCTCAGTGTCTGTCTCACTCAGTCCCTGTCTCACTGTGTCTCTATCTCTGTCTCACACTGTCCCTGTCCCTCTCTCTCTCTCTCTCTCTCTCTCTCTCTGTCTCTGTCTCACATCATCTCTGTCAGTATCTCTCACTGTCTCACAGTGTCTCTGTTTCTCACTGTCTCTTTCTCTGTCTCTGTGTCTCTCTCTCTCTATCACTCTGTCTCACACTTTCTCTGTCCCTGTCTCTCATTTTCTGTCTCTGTCTCACATTGTCTCTGCCACTGTTTCACTGTGTCTTTGTTTCTCAGTTTCTGTCTCTCTCTCTCTCTCTCTCTCTCTCTCTCTCTCTCTCTCTCACTGTCTCACAGTGTCTCTGTCTCACTGTATGCCTTTGTCTCAGTGTCTGTCTAACAGTATATCTCCCTGTCTCTCAGTTGCTCTTTCTTTCATGGTCTCTGTCTTTCTGTCTCTGTCTCTCGCTATCTCTAACTCTGTCTCACAGTGTCACTTTCTCTCACTGTCTCTGTATATCACTGTCTTTGTCTCTTTCTCACAGTGTCTCTGTCTCTCAGTGTCTGTGTTTCCGTGTCTGTCAATGTCTCTCTCTCTCTCTCACAGTGTCTCTCAGTGTCTTTCTGTCTCTCACAGTGTCTCTTAATATCTGTGTTTCTCTCTCAATGTCTCTCACAGTGTCTCAATGTCTCTCTGTATCTTTTTCAATGTCTGTCTCTCTGTCTTGCACTGTCTCTCACACATTGTCTCTCACAATTGTCTGTCTCGCAATATCTCTCTCTTAATGTCTCTGTGTCTCTCTCTCACTCTGTCTCGCTTTCACAATATCTCACTCTCAATGTCTCTCACATACACACAGTGTCTCTCTCTGTCATGCAATGTCTCTCTCTCACTATGTTTCTCACACACAATGTCTCAAAATGTCTCTTACACTCTCACACACTGTCTCTCACAACACAATGTCTCTCTGTCACAGTCATCCTCTCTCTCTCTCTCTCTCTCTCTCTCTCTCTCTCTCTCTCTCACACAACCTCTCTCTCTGTCTCTCTCAAAGTCTCTGTGTCTCTCTTTTTTCAGTGTCTCTGTATGTCTCTCTCTCAATGTCTCTCACTGTCTCAGTCTCTGTATGTCTTTCTTTGTCTCAACGTGTCTCTGTCCCTGTCTCTCTACTTGTGTGTGGAAATCAGAGCTGTCTTGCCCTGATTCCTGACCCCATGCTTTCACCTGCCTCCGTTAGCCCTGAATCGATTAGATAAGACAGCACCGACAGTGTTCAGGGCACATTGGACAAACTGCTGGTGGTTGAAGGAAGCCACAATCTGAGAGTGAGCTCTCCGAAGGCCCTCAGCGGTTCACCACAGTTCACACTGGTCCAGAATCTACCTTCTTTCTCAGTTAAGTCTGAGAAAGAGAGCTGGAGTTTAGCTCACTGATCCGATTTCTCATGCATTAGCTCTGATTTCATTGGGTTTTCTCAGTGTGCATGCACGTGTCCATGCCAGCTTCAGCTGTCATTGATCAGGGGACAGGCGGACAGCACAAACCAACTCTTTCACAAATGTCTTTAAGGTTATTGGCTGGTAAAACCTGGATTTTTGCAAAAGCATTGACCGTAGTATTGACTAAAGCTCTGTTGGGGAGGTGGGGAAAAGCCATCTTACCCAGTGACGTTAGTCCGGTCCGAATGTGCCATGTCCTGCAGCAGTGAAGATGCCGGACTATTTTACCTCCTGTAAAGCGAGCCATGAAAATAAGCTCAGGTTATATTAGTCCTCAGATATTCGTACTGTTTTTGCGTTAGCATGGGTGCACACCGGCCGATTCAGTCCCCTTTGAGTGACGCGTAGATCTTCTCAAGCTACGTTTTCATAATCATCAATAGGGTATATGATTGTTGAGCGTCCTCGAATACTTTACCAGCCGTCAATTTACTTTTGTGGAAGAGGGGACGGTGCAAACTTAACCGCTGCTCCCATTTCATTTATGCTTCATCTCTTTTTTATCCCGTGCAGCTCCATCATAAATTTTACAGATGTCCTGTAGTAAAAATACTCTCCCTCCCCTGGTAAAACGAATTAAATCAGATTTTCTGCAAATTGTCAGACTGTAAACCTAATATTCACTGAGTGACTGACTGGACTGACTGTTCAGGGCACATTGGACAAACTGTCGGTGGTTGATGGAAGCTGTTTTGGTTGGTCTTGCTCATGTTCAGGACTTTATTTCCCTTCTAGAGAACTACTGTGAGCAGATCACAGGAGACTACTGCTGATCCTGAAGGCTGCAGGTAGATAAGACAGCGCTGACAGTCCTGTCGGCTTTCCCAGATCAGTGATAGAATCTGCAGTGATTCAGGTGAAGCAGGTGAAGCAGGTGAAGCAGGTGAGGTCAGGAGTGCGGTTAGGTCTGACAGGTTTGGGGACAGGGACATACAGCAGGTAAAACTCAGGTGAACAAAATTGCTCATTTGCTTTTCAGTCATTTGTGAGTGAATGTGAAAGTGAAAGTTTAAAAACATGTAATTGACTCTGAGTCAGTGGACTGGAATTTAAGCTGTTTTAAGAACCGGTTTTTACTGGTTTTACGTTATTGTAAAGCTGAGGCACGCATTTATCATAAACAGAAATAGTTGCACCCAAAAGGAGTCGACCAGTTGCAGTGCACCACTGCAATGACATCACATGCCAAACTGTCATGGAGGCACCATGGCCAGCACATGTTATGTGTCACATGGAGTCGTGGTATGGGGTGCAATGTTGTACAATAACAGTTCACCTTTGACCTTCATTACAGGCATTTGGACAGTCAAATGTTACGTTAATGGGATTCATCAGTTTCTTTCAGAACTTGGTTGTGAAGGACCTGCGTTGACTTCTTGGAGCAACTTTAGCCAAATCGAGTTTCATTCACAAGCCACAAAACACATCAGCTGTCTCTGCTGTCAGTTTCCTCTTTAGGTCCCAGTTCTGATAGATGTGCATGTTTGGTATTTGATGGTCTTTGTCTTTCTGTCTCTGTCTCTTGCTGTCTCTACCTCTTTCTCACAGTGTCGCTTTCTCTCACTGTCTCTGTCTATCAGTGTCTTTGTCTCTGTCTCACAGTGTCTCTCAGTGTCTCTCTCACAGTGTCTCTCAATGTCTTTCTGTCTCTCTCACAGTGTCTCTCAATATCTCTCTGTGTTTCTCTCACAATGTCTCTCACAGTGTCTTTCAATGTCTGTCTCTTTGTGTTGCACTCTCACACATTGTCTCTCACACTTGTCTCTCACATACACACAGTGTCTCTCTCTGTCATGCAATGTCTGTCTCTCTCAACATGTCTATTACACTCACACACTGTCTCACAACACAATGTCTCTGTCACAGTCAGCCTCTCTCTCTCTCTCTCTCTCTCACACACACACACACACACACACACTCTCTTTTTCAATTTCTCTGTATGTCTCTCTCTCTCTCTCTCTCTTAATTTCTCTATATATCTCTTTCTCCCTGTCTCTCAATGTCTCTTATATCTCTTTCTCTCACTGTTTCAGTCTCTGTATGTAGAATCTGTAGTGTTTCTTCTAAAGTGATTCAGGTGATTCAGGTGATTCAGGTGAAGCAGGTGAAGCAGGTGAGGTCAGGAGTGCAGTTAGCTCTGACAGGTGTGGGGACAGGGACATACAGCAGGTAAAACTCAGGTGAACAAAATTGCTCATTTGCTTTTCACTCATTTGTGAGTGAATGTGAAAGTGAAAGTGAATGTTTAAAAACATGTCATTGACTCTGAGTCAGTGGACTGGAATTTAAGCTGTTTTAAGAACCAGTTTTTACTGGTATTGCGTTATTGTAAAGCTGAGGCATGCATTTATCAAAAACAGAAATAGTTGCACCCTAAAGGAGTCGACCAGTTGCAATGCTGATGGATGTGCATGTTTGGTATTTGATGTAAATCATAATACCGTTAGTCTCGTTATGCATATTTCAGCACAGTAACTCAGTATTTATCAGTGAGGCAGTAATTAAAAATGTAATGCATGAACATACTTTATTCTGAACATTGAGGCAGGGTAGGTTTATGCCTCTGCTTTGAGTTTGAATTTGCAAAACGTACTTTTATTTCACAACTTGAACGTTCCAGATGTTGCAGTGTGTTGATTCCGACTAACATTAACAGACAGAAACGGTCTCGAATGAATCTGCAGGTCTTTTTGAGAAGCTGAGCATCAGGTGGAAGTTTCATACCCACCCTAGACAAGAGTTGCATAATATTGATTCCAGAGAAAGTGAGTGTGGTTGGTTCTGAGACAGCTGTGCTGAGTCTCCTTGTTAGGGTCTAAGCTAGTGTGCAGGCAGTGAGTATGACGCTCCCTCTTGTTTTTAGTAAGTTAACATTCCCTTCCTTCCAACATTCACTTTACCAGGCTAAAGTGACTCAAGGATTTGAGCTCCTTTTACCCATGGTTCTAGATACATACTGGATTTGTGGGCATACTGCACAAACGTGAACAGTCAGATCAGACTTCATGCTTAGTGTTAATGGAGTCCTAATGGAGACGTCTGTTCACTTAGTGGCTGAATGAATGGAGATCGAAATTCTGGTAACTGCATGCAACATTGCTGTTTCAAGAACTTGTCAAGAACTTTAAAAGTTTAATAAAACAGGGACAGTACGTTAATGATAGTCTGTTACAGGTTTGACATAAGCAAGATTGTGTTTCATCTGGAATGGCCAAAAACTGCACACAGATATGGCTTATTCGTTTATTTGAGGTTTGATGGAAGTGTCGGCACACGTCGAAAAGGCTTCAGGCAAGGTTTTGATGACATTGCTGCTTGAATCTGTCAGCATGCTCTACAGGTTACAGGTGCAGGTATCGGAGCATGTTGCACAGCTTTCGTTTTAGGGCAATGTTCTGCCCCTCAGGTGAAACGGAGATTTATACTGGTTCAGGTCCTAATTCATTTTTTAAAATGTACTTATTTATTTATTTTATCTCTTTAGTTACAGATTCAAGAAGGTCCTGTAGCACAGGTGGGAAGAGCATTAGATGTTTGGGGTAATCTGCATTACAAATACATTGTGGTTGATGGGGACACATAGGAGCAGGTCTATTTTAAGAACAGAATCAGCATTTTTGGACGTTTACCCGAGAGAGAGATGAACAGAGACACGGTTTACAGATTCTGGAGGCATGGTACGTTGTTCTACTGTTCAGTGAGACCTGCACAAACATGACCTTCATGGAAGAGTCAGAAAACGTCTCCTGCATCCTCACCACAAAATTCAGTGTCAATGGTTTGTAAAAGAACTTGTGGGTTGAAATAGAACTCTTTGGCCACAATGAGCAAAGACATGTTTTGACATAATGGCAAACAATTTAGTGAGAAGAACACCTGTCCAACTGTTAAACATGGGGATCAATAATGCTTTGGGGTTGTGCTGCAGCCAGTGCAGCATGGGGGAACATTTCACAGATGGGAAGAATGGATTCAATAAAATTCCAGCAAATTCTGGAAGCAAACGCAACATCTTTAAAAAAGTTGAAAAGAGGGTGGTTCTATAAATGGACATTGATCCTAAGCACAACAAAATCCACAACAAACCTCAAAGGACGTAGCTAAAGGTCCTCACAGTCCCCTGAGCTGAACATGGATAGAGCTCAAAATGCATGCAAGAAGGCCCGGGATGTCTCAGGCCCGGAAGACTTTTGTAAGGAAGAATGGATGGAAATTCCACAAACAAGAACTAAAGGAATCTTGGCTACAAAAAGTGTTTAAAAGCCGTGATACCTGCCACAGGGGGCGCTAGTAGGTACTAACCATGCAAAGTTTTACTTTGGGCCCTTTGGTTTTTTTTTCTTCATTATTTTGAAAATGCAAACGATGAAAATAAAACACT
The DNA here is from genome assembly GCA_034509495.1 of Acestrorhynchus altus. Taxonomy (NCBI): domain Eukaryota; kingdom Metazoa; phylum Chordata; class Actinopteri; order Characiformes; family Acestrorhynchidae; genus Acestrorhynchus; species Acestrorhynchus altus. The sequence continues at coordinate 2,248,108 of CM067506.1, read as the reverse complement.
TATTTTTAACTTGCTTAACTGTTCACATTAATTTGTTTTATTTATTTATTTATTTATTTATTTATTTATTTATTTATTTATTTGCTTACCATGTTACAGCATACAGCGTGTAAAACACGCCGTGTCTGATTTACTGTGTTTGCAGTTTGAGAAGCAGACAGATTATGACCTCTTTTATGCCTAATGTGTTTTACAACTGATCTATCAATCCTGCTAATGTTGTTTTATTGCTAATTGCTGCAGTGCATTAGATTTGAACTGGTAATATCAGTGATCTGACACTGTTTGGGATTTAATTCTAATTTAATTATCATTATAAATGCCTGTCAAATCACTCGTCCTGACTGGTGAGGATGCTCACAGCATACTGTCATAAAAACCTAGATTGGGAACGGGATCATTTGCTTATTTCAGCCTTCAGTACTTTAAAGGACAGGATCGCTGTCTTCAAGTTTAACACGTGATCTGCTGTGAGATACTGTTGTATGTATACAGTGTTGTTGGACACAAAGCATGTCGCTGCTGGTTGGACAATGATAAACTTGGACTTTGATTTTGACTTGCGCAGAGGACATTTCCTCTATTATCTAATAAATATCTTGCATTGGCCCTAGTCTATACTGCCTCATAATCAGGCCATGGGATATTGTAAATGAATGTGTAATTCTGAATAATTCGTTACATGGTAGGAGAGTCCGGTCCTCACTTATGGAAATTACACAATGTATTCTGTTGAAAACTGATTGCAAAACAAAGGCGTCCCAACACTAAAGGCTACAGTGTGCAATTGAGGATTTATATGATCTAACAAGCATAAATGATGGCAATCAAAGGTCGATTTTCACTAAATTAAAGTGTTCTGGTTACTATTGTGTTTTGCAGTTGAATTGATTGCAGTGACACAATGACATGGTATGAAACGGGGCATTTAATTGTCTTGTTAGCATATAAAGCAGAAAAACAGAGTTTATGATGTAGTTCAGAAAGAGAACCCGTTATATTGAGGCCAAATGGAGTGACATATTTCAACAGCTTGTGGAAATCAGAAATTCAGAATCTCAGATTATTAGAATACGTCTTAAGATCAAACACAAAAGGATGCGCAAAGTATTCATTTACATATTCGGCACTTGATTGAGGCTCCTTTTCCGTGGATCACTGCATCAGTGCGGTGTGGCATGGAGCCAATCAGCTTGTGCCTCTGCTGAGATGTTCTTGAAGCCCAGGTTGCCCAGGTTACATATGGAAACTGCCTATTTTTAAGAAAGGCTTTCTGTACATTCTGTACCGTATTGTACATTCTGCTGCTTTTCGAAAAGGTGTGTGTATGTGGTGAACTTTGAGGTGCTACTACGTAAATTGTTCCTCATCAAAAAGAAACGAGGAGCACCTGAAGGTAATGTGGTCCAAATGTGGCTGAAGTGATTGATCTTGATGAGGCAGTGCTGACAGTGAAGCTGGGAGACTGTGTTGTATGAGTGAGTTTGAGTGTAGTGTGTGCCTTTCCTCCCATATTCCAAAAACTTGCATGGTAGGTGAATCGTCTCTAGGTGTGTATGAGTGAACAGGTGTGTGAGGTACTGTGTGACGGGCCGTTTAACACCTGTGTGTCTCTTTACTCCACAGAGCGCTTGCTCAGTCTTGGCAAGGAAGAAAGACGTAGAGAATACGTCAAGTATTTGCCTTTGGAGAAGATAGCCACCTGGAGACATCATGGGAGCAATGCAGGTAAACCCAGCAGCTCAAAGCTTAGGAGCTCAGTGACGAAAACACAGCCCCAAAATTCACATGGTTCATGAACTCATAATATTACTGAGACCGTCTACTCACCGTTCCTTCAGTGTACACTCATTGTCAAAAAATGTTGCAGCTCTAAGGAGTCAACCGACAGGTGTTAAACTTGCGGGGTAGGTTTCACATTGTGAAATATGCGAAGTTTCACTTTTGGCCGCACACCTGACATAACCTTAACTTGCACATTCTCGTCATTCTGACTTTTGCTCCTTTTGTAAGTGAAATATGTCTCCAAGAAGAGCTGAAATGCAATTCGATAATCAGAGCCCCCTGATAAACAGGAAGGTCTATCAATGTTCACTTCGCCCCACCGCTCGTGTGGATATTGCCATAGCATGCCGTTGGCAGCGGTGGATAGAAGAAAGCACGCACTCGTGACATGAAGGATCCGGGAGACCTACGTGAACCTCGGAGAGAGGAAGAACTGAGGGATTGTCCGACACGAGCCATGATTGCGGGCGTCAGCAGGGTTTTCCTCCATGAGTCATCCTGTTCCCACAGCAACATGGACACAGACCGTTACAATGACTTTTGCTAAAATTACGTCATTCAGGTTTCATTTCTAAACCGTTGTCCCATGAAAAGATATAATATTTGCAGAAATGCATCGCCCAGCTCTACATAAACGTCACCTAAGACTGCAGTAGCGTTTTGCCAGGCTTTCATGGAACCACTGGCAGTGGGTTATCTTCAGTGACCGCATCTCCAGACTTGTCCCCGATTGAAAATGTGTGGGATGCTATTGGACGCTCTATCAACACTCCACCCCTACCACACCATCTGCAGAACTGAGTGAGACCATTCAAGCTGCATGGGATGGATCATCACAGGACACCATTAGGAACCTCTACACCTCCACGCAGAGACGTCTGGCACGTTGCGTTAAAGCCAACGCCGTACTGAGAGACACCACTTCTGTATGAGTAGATCAATAAATATCGATCAGATCAGACTACATTTAGTCGGTTGTTTGTGCGACTGTTTTTTTGACGATGAGTTTGCTCTGTTAGAATGCGGTGTTGTCTGTGTCGCACTAATAAACATTCAGCAAACACTACCTCTACTCCAGCTCCAGTGTTCATGCCTTCTGGAGGTCTGCATGCTCTTCTAATAAACCTGTCAGGGTCAGCCCTGTTTCAGATAATGAGACTTTCATTAATGAACAGCGTTCCAAGCAAATCAGAAACACCACTTGAAACAGTTGGCTAGATCACCGCGCACCCTGCATGCCGAATCTGTGGAGGTCTTTAAACCCCGTCAAGTGGTACCAGTAAACAAAACACTGCCATCTAAAGTTCATACTAACCAGCTGTTTCGAGTTCAGATCTTTCCTTTAAACGCCACATTAGCTGTTGTGCACAAAGGCTTCAGTTCTGAAGGTTTCCTGAAAGTTTCATGTTGAACTGCAGGTGAAGTTACACACGTAAAAAGCTGGAAATGAAGGGTCTTATTTACAGCATTAAACCTGGTCTTAATTTCGGTTCTGTGTATGTTTTTGTTTCCTCAGGTTGAAATTTTGCGAGTTGTAAGTCTTGAGCCCAAGTCAAGTTGCGAATCAGTTAAAGACAAGAACGGGCAAGTTGCAAGTTGAGTCCCCGTCTCTGAAACAGGACATATCAGTTGTCTCGTCAGCTGATAATAGGACTGAGCTTTTAACAGAAGGCGTCGATATTAGATCCGTGAAAAAGAAATGAATGAAGCTCTCAGACTCAGAGTCCAGTTTCTCCATCGGTGTGTATGTTTGGTAACGTTTCCACGTGAACCCTGCTGCAGTTGTGTGACCTACAGCTGTAATAGGTTTCAGTGATCTCTCTTAATTCCCATCTTAATGTACAGCATACACTCTATGGCCAAAAGTATCGGGACACCTGCTCGTTCACTGTTTTTTTTCTGAAATCGTGAAAGAGTTTATGCCGCTTTTGTTGACCGTTGCTGTGAGGATTGGATTGCATTCAGTAATGAGCATTCGTAAGGTCAGAATGTTGGGTGATCACCACCCCCACCTCATCCCCAACTCCTCAGCTCATCCCAAAAGTATTGAATAGAGCACTGTCCAGAGAACACCCCTCTAGCCCATGCCTGGCATTGAAGATGGTGCCAGTAGGTTTAAGTTTACCTCTCCAAAGAGTCCTATTCTATTGGCAGTGCTTTTTTAATAGGGTTTAGACAAGCTGTGCATGCATTTTCACATTTGTGTCTCCAATGGGTGCAGTTTAATGTAGCTGAATGCATTCAGGGGTGTCCACACGTTTGGACATAAAGTGTATATCTCTAATAGAAATAAAACTAGAGTTTTCTGAAATCAACACATATTTATACATAAATGCACTTGTATGATTATTAGTACTTACTTTGAATTTAGTAAGGCCTCCTTATGTCCTGTTAGTGGTCGTGATGGACGTAAGCCGGTAGATTCTCTGTTCCCACAAAATGGTTTATTTGATTTCAACCCCCTTGACTGACCGGCACACCGTGTTAGGGGATACTTCTTGGTCATAGAGTCATTTCTTCTTCTCGTTCCAAGATCTTCAGCTACTTTATATCTAAGCACAAGTTATTGGGAGGTGGAACTTGATCTGGTCTCTGATATTTTACCAAGTGTACTGTATGTATATTTGTGACCTTGTGAATATATAATTTTGAGCCTGTGTTGAGTCCAGAAAAGCACCGAAACAGTAAACACTTCCCTTCAGCTTCGAATTCCTCTATTAACCTCTGTACCGTGACGTTGACCGACCCATGCTCAGTGCTCGCAGGCTTCTCAACCTCTCTGATGATTGCAGAAAACACTATCTCTTGATGCAGAGTGTGTGAAAAACTGAAGAGTAATCATAAATGAGGAACAGGGAATCGAGAGGAAGTTTGTTGCTAAATTTGATGTATGGGATAACGGTCCGACTGCTGAAGTTTTGTAAGTCGAGAGAGAGATAAAATATCCCTCAGACCACAGAGTTGGTTGGTTGAGGGTCTGGCATATTTATTGATAAGCTGGTTTGAGTGGCATTTTATGATGGTGTTGAATAAATATTTATAAGAACACGCTGATTTACTTCGTAGTGAACTGAAAAAACAAGATCCTCTCTGAGCCAAGAAGAGATGAGGGGGCATAATCTAATACATTTTATTTTTTGGTTTAGTATTTCAATGATGCGAGAGATTAGTCATTTATACAGGCAGCTCTGCTACAAATGAAATCAGTGTTGCTGTAAACAGTCCGCAAAAAGAGGCTTAGCTGTAACGGTTAATTGTAACATTTTGTACCAGTTGACGTAGTTGTGAATTTCATGTAGTAATGTGACTCTATAGTTCTTTTTTTAGTTATTTTTGTGTTTAAAATAACTGTTTTTGAATTTGTATCGAGGGACATAAAGTTCTCTCACGTTTAGCTTTCGGACGTTTAGTGGTTAACCGTATTAAAACTAACCCCGCGGTGTGGTGGCCGTACTTAAGTCTTCAAGGGGGTACTAACTAAATTGCAGCCATCCAGAGAGTAACTCGAGTAATAGTGAATTGTGGGATGTAAAAACGGAACGTATTAAAACACTTTCATGCTGAAACTCTAGGGTGAATCTGGAGGAATAACTTTTTGATCATCTCATGTTTTTATGTGAATATGAAATCTAAAAATAGTATTTTTTTTTAACGTTGGTACAAATTGCAGCTTTATTTTTGCACAATATTTGTATCTCATTTTGTATAATTTTGTGTTTTCATTTGTTTTAATTTTTTAAATTATGTTCATCTTATGTTTTGTATGATTACACATTATTTTCTTTTTGTTTTCAATGATTTTTTTAATCACTGTTTTATATTTTTTCATTTTTTTCACCTTTTGTTTTCTCAGTAACATTTGTACATTAGTTCTCAGCGTATTCCAGATTTTAAATAAAAATTCTTTTAATTTGAATTGATATATAATGGATATTATTTAATATTGTTTACTTTGTTGATGCCTTTGTTGATGAAGTGATAATTATAGTCTTAATAAACCTATAAAGCACAAAACGTTTACAGCGAGGAAACATTCAGAACCAAGCTGGCTTTGTATGTGTGATTGAAACAAAGTCAGGATGAGATACTTTAAACACTGTAAAAGTTTGTGAACCCTTTAGAATTTCCTATTTTTCTGCATAACTTTGACCTAAAACCTCGTAACATGTCCTACAAGATAATAAGGAGAACTAAAGCATACAAAAATATTACACGTTACGGTTACGCTCGTTTAATTATTGAGGAAAATATTCGTGGCAAAAGTATGTGGACCTTCTTGTTCAGTATCTGGCTTCAGCACTGTTATATTGGTGGTTGCTTCCACAACATTTCTATTGGATCAAGGTCAGGATTTTGACTGGGCCATTCCAAAGTTGTCTTGCTGCTTGACCCACGTTCTCTCGTACACAGTCTGTCTGACTGTGGATCTGTGGAGTCCAAACACTTAAGAGATGGTTGTGTAACCTTTTCCAGCCTGATGAGCATCAGAGCTCCTCTGTTTCTGAGCTCTTTTTTTGTTCAGGCTGTGATACACTTCCACAAACACTTTGAAAAATCCCTATTCTTAAAAAAAATGGGACACACCCAATCACATCTGATTGTTTTCCATCACTCGAAACACCCGACTCTAATTTCACCTTCAAATGATGTGCTGAACCTGAAGGTTCGTACACTTTTTCCGTCACTGATCTGCAATATTGGATCATTTTCCTCAATAAATAAATAAGCAGGTGGAATATTTTTGTCTCATTTGTGTTGGTTTGGTCCTGATCTACTTTTAGGACATGATGGTTTTAGCTCAAAGTTATGCAGAAATATAGAAGGTTCTGAAGGTTTCCCAAACGTTCAAGCACCAATGTAGTTTTCACTCTGGCAGCTGTGGTTTTAGGCTGTATTTTTTTGTTACAGGCTTTAGGCTGATTTGATTACATATTTACACCACATTCCAAATTATTATGCAAATTGGATTTAGGTGTCAAAAAATAAATGTTTTTCAGTAAATCTGTGAAGAAATTTCTACAATGCTTAAGTGCTTCTATAATCACCTCAGTGTAATGCCCAGAGGTGTTAGTGTTGTACAGTAATGCTAGGTATGTATGGTAACATACATGGTATTTTATCTCCGGGCTCTTTGGATCACTGAGGTCAATCTCAGACACCTGTGATTTTGACAGGCGAGACCAATTAAAAGAAAACTTCTTGAACTGGACGTTCCACATTATTAAGCCACAGGTTGAGAAATATGCGAAAGAAAAGGGATCTCTCTCTGCTGCTGGAAAGCATCAAATAGTGCAATACCTCGGAGGAGGTATGAAAACATGAGATATTTCATGAAAACGAAGTGTGGTTATCGTACTGTGGAGAGATCTGTGGCTGATTCAGAGCACAGATGTGTTTGATCAGATAAAGGCATAATGAGGAAGGTTTCTAATAGACAGATTCATCAGATTAAGAAGCTGCTAAATTGCCAGTACAAACAGCAATTTAGCAATTAAAGCTGCCAGTGCCTCTGGAGTCCCAGAAACCTCAAGGTGTAAGATCCTCCAGAGGCTTGATGTTGTGTATAAACAAACTATTTGGTCACCCCTAATCAATGCTCACAAGGCCACCATGTTCCAACAAGACTGCATCTTCAGCAAGGAGGTGGCGGGGTCATGGGAGAGCTGGTAGGTCCCTTTAGAGTCCCTGAAGATGTGAAAAGGACGTCAGCAAAGTGTATAGAGTTTCTGAATGAACATCAAATCCATAGTAGAAAAAGAAGAATCGTGCCTTCCGTTGCAAAATCATTTTCATGCAAACCGTCTCATGCTGCATTTATTCTGAACATCTCTGCTGCGGGCTATGGGCATAAAAGGAGAGAAACTTGTGGTGTAGTCACCATCCTCTCCTGACCTCAGCCCTAGTGAGAACCTTTGGAGTGTCCTCAAGCAAAAGATCTATGAGTGTGGGAGGCAGTTCACTTCAAAACAGCAGCTCGGGGAGGCGATTCAGACATCTTGCAAAGAAAGTCGAGCAGAAACTGTCCAAAAACTCAAGTTCGATGGATGCAAGAACATTTGCACTGACCATTTAGGAAAAATATAATTTGCATGATAATTTGGAACTTGGTGTAAAAGTCCATTTGTATCAGGTATTGTATTTGCTTGGACACATAATTATGGCGATAAACCTTCATTGGTATAGAACACAATTCAAACCCCCTAAAAACTGCTGCAAATTATTATTTGAGTGATACAATATCAGCATCAGTTTTCTCAGTTTTGCTTTCGCTTTTCTTGCATGAATTATTTTCCTTGCAGCATAAAATACCCGTGAAACTGAGATTTTGTCTTTGTACCATCGAATCACATTAGCTAAATAATCAGCTTTCAAAAATTAGTAGTTTACTTTAATTTTATCTTTACCATAATTCATTTTTTCCAAGTTTCTAAGAGTCCTTTTTAATGGGTGGCATAAATAAAGCCTGAGCTAATGTAACTGATGCCGTTGCTATTTTAATAACTTTGTTTTATTGATAGTATAACGTGTTTTTGTATATTATACCATTTCAAATAGATATAATCTAGCTTTATTATTAAACTTGTAGATGCAGCATTTCCTAATATGAGATCAGCTTGTTTCCTATTAGTTTTGCGCAGCTTCTCCACCCATTTTACATTTACTCGCGGGTTGTTTTTTAATTCCTGAGCATATTTCTGACTTTATGGTGGCGCTTCACTAAAAACTTTGTCGTTTTCAACATATTTACACATATGGACATTTGATCTTCATTGTATTCATGTTCAGGGGTGGACATGATATAATTAAAAGAGTAAAACTGAAAAAAAAAATCATTTGTAAAACAATTTTCTTGTGAGGAAAAAGTTGGGATACTCCCACATTTATTAGACCAATGATGGAGAGGACTGTGGAAGAGGCTGTCTTATTTAAACCTTAGACATTACTTTGGTTTGCTCTTGATTGTTAAAGTGGGTAGTGCCACCATAGCAGAAACCAAAGAGCTTTCTGGGGCCTTCAGAAAGAAACTTTAGATGCAGATGATTCTGGGATGGGCTTTTAAAAGATCCCAAAACAGAAATCAGTCGTTTCACTGTCCAGGGAAAAAAAAAAGTTGAGAACATTTAAAACAGTTCTAGTAAGCTCTAGTAGGCTAGGCAGGTTCAGCCCAAAGCAAACCTAAATGTCATCACAGGACCTACGGGTAGATCTTATCACAGTTAATGAGAAAGTGCAGCATCTACCATCAGAAAGAAAGAGACCAAACAAGTTTGATTTTCATGGGAGGTGAGCAAAGAGGAAAACCAACACCAGGGCGAGACTAAAGTGCCCCAGGGAACATCTAGACAAAGAGATGGACTGGAACAATGTGCTTTGGACAGCATTTGAGCACAAGAACCTCATAGCAGCTGTGAAGAATTGTAGTGGATGTGTGATGGTTTGCTGCAGCAGGGTCTGGAGATCACTCCATCACAGTGAGAGAGAGAGATGGAGAGGGACAAAAAAAAAAAAAGCTCGAGTCTGCATTTAGGAAGACAAAGGCGCAACGAGGTTACACTATGAGATCTTTATGGTATCAGAGGGGGCTTGAGGAGAACGTAAGGGCGTCTGTACGAAGACTGACACTGAAACATCACCGCCTGGAGGAGTGGGAATGTCGTTCTTCCAGTTGATGTCAGAGACGGTAGATGGTTCTAGAAACATCTAACTGACATTATTTCAGACAAAGAGGGAATCTTAGCTGGGAGAAAGTATGTCCTAACTTTTTCCATGGAATTTCTACGTATTAGTTTTACAAATGATGTTTAAAGCACATTATCAGATGCATTTGTGTAGTTATATCACCTCCATCTCTCAATAGAGTTTAGAATGAAGATTAAACGTCCATTTGTTTAAATATGTTAAACAGACAAAGGTGTTTATGAGGTGTCCTAACTTTTTAACGTGACTACTACTACTACTACTGCTAATACTACTACTATTACTGCTACTACTACTGCTAATACTACTACTATTACTGCTACTACTACTACTACTGCTAATACTACTACTATTACTGCTACTACTACTACTACTGCTACTACTACTGCTAATACTACTACTGCTACTACTACTATTACTGCTACTACTACTGCTACTGCTACTACTATTACTACTACTGCTACTTCTACTGCTAATACTACTACTACTACTATTACTGCTACTGCTACTGCTACTACTATTACTACTACTGCTACTGCTACTTCTACTGCTAATACTACTACTACTACTATTACTGCTACTACTGCTGCTACTGCTACTACTACTGCTATTACTACTACTGCTACTACTGCTACTACTACTGCTACTGCTACTACTACTGCTAATACTACTACTGCTACTACTACTATTACTGCTACTACTACTGCTACTACTACTTCTACTGCTACTACTATTACTGCTACTGCTACTTCTACTGCTAATACTACTACTACTACTATTACTGCTACTACTGCTGCTACTGCTACTACTACTGCTATTACTACTACTGCTACTACTGCTACTGCTAATACTACTGCTACTACTGCTACTATTACTATTACTACTACTGCTACTGCTGCTACTGCTACTACTACTATTACTGCTACTATTACTGCTACTACTGCTGCTACTGCTACTACTACTGCTATTACTACTACTGCTACTACTGCTACTGCTACTACTACTGCTAATACTACTACTGCTACTGCTTCCACTACTGCTACTACTGCTACTGCTACTACTACTAATAATAATTATAGTAATAATAGTAATAGTAATAATAATAATAATAATAATAATAATAATAATAATAATAATAAAAAATTATTTTTGGCTTAGACATGTAGAACATCCATTTAAAGGGTGCGAGAAATGATTCCTTGAGCAGACCAACTTTGTTTCCCGTAAGAAGGTATGTCTGAGTGTAAAGGAACTTTTGGAAGGCTTAAAGAACATTCAGCTAATGTCAGTGCTGAACATCATTTTTAAAGGTTTTTCTTAGATTCAGGTGTCGTGAAGGCTGTTTAAACCTTCAAAGGGTTCTTATGCATCTCATTTACAAGAACTACTCTTCAATTAACTAACCACTGACAATTTTTCAGGGAACCAAAAGTGTTTTAATGTCACTGGCACTTCTGGTGGACCTTTAAATGATGTAGATGTTTCCTTTGAATGATTCCTCAGATCATCAAAAGAGCTTCTTTACTGGCATCACTACAAAAGAATGCTTTTTTTTGCCACCTTTGTTTTTAAGGATGGATCATGAGAGAGGCCCATCAGGTGAACTTTGCTAGGGGAATGTGGTGTGTAGTGTTTTCGAGAAACAGTCGGTGGTAGAACAAATGTCATGCAGAGCAGAGGATTTGGCTATGGGGGAGTGCCAGTAGGAGGCCATTCAGTTGTTAATGATGGTGTTGTCTGCTTGTCCCCTCAGCACACAGCAGCTGGTTTAGGTTGCTCATTTGTTAACAAACAAGCCTGTAGTCTGTGATGGGAATCATTTTGCAGTGGAAAAGCCTGGGATCTTGGGCTGCAAAGGCTGTCCACCTGGGTGAAGACCATGGCTCTAATGTTGCTTCCACATTTGTAAAGTGTTTCTTCCCATGGTGTTAAACAAGCGGAGAACGTTTTAAACCTAATGTATTAGAATGCCAAGTAAAATTCTCATTTTACTTGATATTCTGCAAGCCGGAAACATCAACAGGAGCATGTTTCAGCTTGCCTGGAAGAAGATCTTTCCTGTAAATCCCCACCACATGGCTTTGCTCGATGCCACAGTCCTGCTACTGAATCGTTGGAGAGAATATGTAAATAAAATCAGAAATGTATGAAAAATCACTTCAAATTGATAGTGTGCACAATTTTTTCATTCCAATATGATCAAAGTTGGCTTGTTTTTATGATCATTGGACTGAAAACGGTTGGACGCTGATAGTTTGCCTGCTCAGTCATGCATTGTACTGTTTAGCCTACCCATATGCCCAGTGTTTGATGCCAGTGCTCTATTGTTTGCCCAGATTCGAAGCCTTGCTGTCTGTGGTTCCATCGGTTAGTTCTAAGCATTTGCAGCCATGATAAGAGGAAAGAATTAGGGAGGGAGACACTAAAAGGGACGAGTTGACTCTAAACAAATGTACAGTTTTTCCATTGACGATTGTTGTGGAGTCGATCAGTCAAGATATGTTTTGCGCACATGCCTCTGCAGTTTTGCGCTGGAGCCAGGCCCTGGCAGGAGGAGAGGATCTGCAGGGTCGCAGTGCTGCAATCTCAGACCTCCACCCTCTATCATATCGCTCTGATGGCCACTCAAGTTTGTGGTTCGTCTGTTGGCTCCGAGGAAGGGCTTTGGCTCACGGTCAGCACTGATAACACCTTTACAGAAATAAAACACTTTTATTATATCTGTCAGTTAAACCATGTGTAAAAGGAACCAGACATCGTTGTTAAGCAATTGTAATGTTAATTAAGCAAATGCTGATGAATTTGATCTGTTGTTCACATTGTATTTAAGACACTGTGTTCTAGATGTGTCCAAACTGCAGTGTAGGACACATTTATACACTCAGATTACAGTAGATGTGTTCATACCCCCTCACTACCATGATAAATAGTGTGTATAGTACACCAGTATTAGTAATATGCGATGGGTATGATTCCTTGTATTACAGACATTATCCATGTGTGTGTGTGTGTGTGTGTGTGTGTGTGTGTGTGTGTGTGTGTGTGTGTGTGTGTGTAAGACAGCAAATAATTAAGAACAATTAATAAAAAAAATAATTTTTTGTAAACTATTTAAAACAACATGAATAACATACTGTAATGTCGTGTGTGATTTAATTCCAAAAAGGACGCTGAGTGGGTCATTTGGGTGGAAATGGTCAGGTTTCTGGAGGAGTCGAGTCTTGTGCAAATGATGTTGTTGGAACATCTCAAATAAAAGAGCTTGACAGCTTTATTAACCATCTCAACGTAATCCAGCAGTGAAACATCTCCAAGTGTGCATCTGCCTTATGTTTATTATTATTAACGAGTGTATTAGTGACATCCATTGTCAGATATTTGCTGCTTAAATATACAGCGTGATGTGTTTCTGCTGAAGCAGATAAATACTGATACTTTAACGTCATACGTGAAGCTTTAAATCGTGTCCTATCATATATATCAGCCCTGTCGACCCGTATTATGATGATATTACCCAGATATATGGATTATAGGGGGAAAGGAGTAGGGATAGTTCTGATACATAATAAAAATGGTTTGGGACCTGCTATGTGTGATTGTCTCCTATAAATATTCTTCTAATTTCTAGGTGAATAAAAATATGCCAAACTACAAAAACATCTCAGGGGCCATGGGGTCCAAAATATAACTTGCCATCTTAGTGATGATGATGGACTGCAGCTGGTAGCTTCTCTCTGTCCACCTAAAGGTTAATTTGACTGCACTCATGGAATTCACCAGCACACAGTACAGTAGAAAAGTCCAAGGAGCTCAACAGATGATCAAAGATGAACTTCAAGAATACTGTGCCAACTGTTAAGCATGGTGGTGGTGGTAGCAACATACTCTGGGGCTGTTTTGTTGCCAGTGGAAAAGGATTACATCAGGAATCTTCAGCGTAACCTCAAAGAACCAACTAGACCGTTGAATTGGGGGCACAGTGTAGTGACCACAGCAAAGGGTGAAACAGGGTGAGACAGTTGACCTCCCCACTTGACTGCAAATATGTGGACTTTAATCAAACTACCAATTTTACTAAGGAGGACGATCATATGTCTGACCTGAAAATCCATCTGATGGCTTCCAAAAGCATCTGGTCAAGGTCCAACTTGCTATTGGTCATTTAAGCATATATTAAGGATGCTGTGTGAATAGCATTGTCCAAAAGGAGACCCAAACATTTACTTAGGACTGGGTTTACATGCATTTGTGTGCGTCCATCTTACAGTAAGAGGGCGAGGTACTTAAATTTGTGTTATCATTCATAATTCCAAAGTAAACACAACTGAATGACCCAGAAGGTAAATGTTGACAGCCGCAGAGGAAGTGTGCTGTGGTGTACTAAACACGCCTGAGTGCAAAATAGGTTCTGTGTAGTTCTACACCAGGTACACGGTCCCATACACAGTCCCATACATACTGCCATACGATTGTCTATCGTGCTTGACCTCTTCGATGCATTTAAGAGCTGGGTGTAGTTTTCACTTTTTGCCAGGCCAATTTTGCCAGGGATGTTTTGACAGTTTGACCGACTTTTATTCAATAAATAAAATAATAAAATAAATAAATAAATTATAAAAGTATTTATAGGAGACAGTCAAACAAACTCAATACTGTTATTTTCATATTGCTAGATCCTATGATACTCAAATCATTTGAATATTAAAATATTTAAATAGGTATGAATTTGACCATGTTTTGATCAAAAATTTACTTTTAAGGACTAAAAACACTTTTTATCTAAGAAATCTGTTGGAAATGGACCATTCAGAGTGTTTTGTAGATGAAAATCTCCATTCTCTCCATAACAGTCTGGCACAGATATGTATATACATATACATATATATGTATATTTTATATATACATATAACTATTATATGTATTATATGTAACTATTAATTACATATATTTATATATATATATTATTATATATGTTACATTTGCATTTGAGTGACGCCGTGAACTGAACACTTGTCAATGACTGAAATATTATGGGATATGTTATAGTTTTTGCTGGCAGTTCCTCTGAGGCACAGCAGGTGGTAGCAGTGCCTTCAGTACAATCTTCATCCACTTTGCAGCTTTCAGGCTTATTTACTGTGATGATTCTTCCTTTCCTGTCCTTCTGCTGCCAGCTGCTCTGTGAATGAGAACCAGTCAGGCTGGAGACAGAGGACAGCGGTCAGACTAATCTCAATCACGTTCCAGTTCATTATAGTTAAAGGATTGTAAATTAAAGACTTGTTGATTTTTATAATAATAATAATAATAATAATAATAATTATAATAATAATAATATTAATAATAGTTATCATTTACATTATATCAAATGTGTCTATTTGATATAATGTAAATTACTATTGTTTTCTTTTTTTCTTTTAATTTATCCTCATTTAAACTGTTTCTAATTTTGGTAAAAGTCCCTTTGGCCTGTAAATGGTCAGCTGCGTTGTAAATGAGGGTCACCCTTGTTTATTCCCGAATGAAAACAAAGGTCGATTGATATTCAGGTTTACTATCGGTATTGTTAGCATTAATACTAACACTAATAATTACTGACCAGTCAGAATGTATGTGTTTGTGTTTTAGGTTATGCTTTAGAAACTATATACACCGCAGTAGTGCTGTGCCAGACTGTCATAGAATCACTCAGAATGGCAGCCGGTCATCGTCAGTGTCGAGTCCCACTTTCATCTTGGTGGAGATGACCAAAGCCTGTGTGTGGAGGCACCGTGGTCAACACCAAGATCATAGAGTCGTGTTGTGTTAAACCCAACGCCATAGTGAGAGACAGCTTCTGAATGTGTAGATCAATAAATACTGATCATATCAGTCTAAATTATTAATAATTAATAACCTTTGTCTTCCTTTCCAGCATCACTGCAATCCCACACTTCCTTCTGGGTGCAACTATTTGTGCAGCTTTAATTTTTTGGATGATATACGTCCAGTCTGGGTGGATATTGCTAGTTTGGTAGTGGTTTAAACCCCTCTTTGATAGAAGTGATGAGGCCGTTACTGTGCACTCACTGAGAGGAGAACCGATCATGAAAGGTAATGTTGAATTTCTTCCCTTCTTCCCCATTTTCTCAGCAGCAAAGGAAAAAGGGAAGCGTCCTGTCTCACTGTGTGACAAAGTCTCCCTCTACAAAGGTGACATTACCATCCTGGAGCTGGATGCCATTGTGAATGCCGGTAAGAGCTTGAATCTCAATTATAGCTTTCGGGTTCCTCCTCGCTTTATCAAGCTGTGCTGTTTGATCTCTTTGAGGACGTGGTGCGTTTGTTCTCTTTTACCACCCTCTAGTGTCTAAATGTGTTTGTGCACCTTTTAATGTCCTCGCACTGCAGACAGAGCGGTCGGACGTGAAGCTTATGTTGTGTGGGCAGCTGGTAAATGTGGACCCATATGGAAAAGTTGGAGATGAATTGAGTGGTATATCAATGCAAGATCTGAATGAACAGTAACCCAAAACCCGAAAGCGATGGTGCCAAAGTAGTTCTTTAGAACATCACTAGAAGATAACCACATCTTTGGAGCTGGTGGTTATTTATTTGGTGCCGGAAAGTTTCTGAACCCTTTAGAATAATCCGAATCAAACAAATGAGACCAAAATATTACACTGATCATTTATTTATTAAGGAAAATGATCCAGTATTACAGATCTGTGAGGGCAAAAGTATTTGAACCTTTAGGATCATGAGATCATTTGAAGGTGAAATTAGAGGGAGGTGTGGGTGGGCCTGTCCGGTTTTATTTAAAGTACAGGGATCCAGCAAGGTCTGATCATGGCCTGAACAAAGGAGATTCCTGGGGAGCTCAGAAGAAGAGCTGTTGGTGCTCATTAGACTGGAGTTTGGACTCCACTGATCCACGGTCAGATCACATAGGCCTGCCAGAAGACCATTGGATCAATGTCAACCAAGTAAATCTTTTTGGTTTAAATGAGAAGCATTATGTTTGGGGAAAAGGACAAAAATGCATTCTGACATTAAAACCCTGTAAAGCTAAATCTGGGGAAAATGTGGGTCATGCAGCAGGACAACGACCCTAAGCAGTTCTACCAAAAGCGTTCTTCCAAAGAATGGTTAAAGAAGAATGAAGTTAATGTTTTGGAATGGCCCAGTCCTGACCTTAATCCAATAGAAACGTTGTGGAAGGGCCTGAAGGGGCAGTTTATGGGAGGAAACCCACCAACATAACAGAGCTGAATCTGGTTTGTTCGGAGGAATGGACTCAGATTGGTGCAGGACTGATCAACAGTAACCGGAGATGTTTAGTTAGAGTTACTGCTGCACGTGGGCTTCAAACCCCATTTATAATATCTTTGTCTCCTCTGTTTGATTTGGTTCTTATATACTTTTAGGAATGAAAATCTGATGAAGGTTTAGCAGAAATATAGAAAATTCTAAAGGATTTACAAACGTTTTAGCACCACTGTAATTTACTTCATGAAAGAAGAAGAACCGAGTTGCTGAAGCAGCTTCGTGTTGGTTTTTGTCAGAACTTACTTGGTTAGTTGGTTGTCACTGCTTTCCTAAGTACAGATGTTTTCTTTACGGAAACATTAGTTTAAAGGTTCTTTTGGAACGTGATCCTACAGCAGGGTTCCTCAGATCCAGTCTCTGAGTACCAATGTCCAGAACTGATTTTGAGAATTCCCTCCTTAGACACACACAATTTCAGCTCATCTGTTAAATTCCCAGGTTTCGTGGGTGTGTCGGAGCAGGGAACTCAACAGTGCTGGACACCAGCCCTCCAGGACTGGAAGTAGGATCTGACGAACCCTGTTCTATGGCATTGCTCCAAAGAACCAATTTGGCTCTTTTATTTCTCAGTCACAGAACATCTGTGTGGAAGTGAATTCCGGGTGGACTTTGTCTGGACATGCTTATTAGAAATAGGGGGGGACATGACTTTGCTTTCTGTCCTTTTGTTCGCTCCTTTGCATGCGTTTCTGTGCCTGCCTGCTGTACGGATCATATTTGGCACCTCTGCTTGAAATCTTACGGTGTGAAATCCTATTTTCTGAAGCACACAGGATTTTCCATTTCTTTCTGCCCCAAAACTGGTGTGTACATTTTATCAAGCCTCAGAGCTTTTGGGAATAGTGCGGAAGTTTGGAATCATGTGCATTTTTTATGGATTGATGATCATTTTTTGGATAGCTGTTTAGGTTTCACAGGTTTATTCCAGAAGAACACTTCTGTCTACATGACATGCTATGTGTCCACTGCACGTGGCATGGAATTCACTGCTTCCGTCCCCATCGCCTCACCAGTTATGTCCCAATAAGACATTTCAACGAACTTTTAAATCCTCTCCAGCAGACTCCTCTGACAAATGGGTTGTGAAACGTTGATTTTGAATGGAATATTTGTGTGGACTGAATGACAGCAGTTGAAAATGCTGGATGTTGTTCGGCATCCAGTGAAACAAATTCCCACTCGAACTTTTATATGGAGAGTAAATGCACTAAATTAGCGACACCATTCACCAGAGCTGGAATATATACTCCAGACATATGTAAGCATATGCTGGTCGAGCGTAGCATAAAAATGAAGCCAGCTAATACTGTGAGTTTGTATTTTATTGTATATTGTATATTTTATTGGGATGTGTGTGCAAGAACTAAAAAATAGTTTTGAGCATCAATAATTGGGGGATGTTACACAACAGATAAAAGTCCTTTAAAACGAAATACAAACTGAAACAAGATAGAACAAAGTGAGTTACAGTAAAAGGAAGGGGAGCATGTAAACATGACATTTCAGATTATGAATTGAAACTATCTCTACTTTTGTAATGTGATGAATTCGGAAAATTTATATTATAATTAACTTACTACTGATTTTACAGCGTTTCTTAATTTTACCATCATTCCTATTGGTTGCTTTTCAGTTTTCAGTCTCAAATATTCATAATAATAATCACGGTTCAAAAGTTTGGAATCAATGTTTTTAATAAAAATAATAATAACATGTTTTGCTGCAACTGCATGAAATAATTCCGAAATGAATGCGGTACACGTTCCCGGTTTTATATAATTAGGAAACGAGCAGCTGTTGGTTCGGCCCTTCCACAAATTTCCGCCATGAAACAGGCTCAGCTTTAATGGTGTTGTTTGAGAGAACAAAAGGTAATCTGCGTACTCCAGTTTCTTCCAACTCTGTGCTTTAAAGAGGGAAGAGTGCGTCTGAAACAGGGAAAGTACTCGGGTGACAGGTAGGGATTCATGCTTATAACCAGTTTATGCAAATTGGGGGTTATCACAGGCGAAATGCTCTGGCTTTGCTTAAACCCGGCTTCTCTGGAATAAGCAGTTGACAGATTGGATGCTTAAGTGTTTGGATGTGCTCTGGGTTGGCACGCTGACTTTCCTTGCAAGATTTAATCATTGTCTTCCTTGTTGTTGAAAATGAAGAGAAAAGAACAGAGGATGAAGCAGAGTGTTTTTTGGGGGTGGGTGGTGGTGGTGGTGGTGGTGGTGGTGGGGGGGGTGATTACGATGCGAAACGGTGTGAGAATTGTCACCTGGGAGCATCTTTGCTCCTGATTTCTGAAGAACCAGATACCCAAAGAACATTGAGACTCCCACATCACTCACGATCGATGAAGGAGGTGAAGACAAGCACATGCTTCAACCGAAGCCATTGACGCAGTGAAGATACAGCCCGAGGTGGCACAAGGTGTGATGTGGGGTGAGTACCATCGACCCACTCAGAGAGAGAGCAGCCGACAGTGCTGTCCTGGACTCCTGCGGAGGAATGTCTTAAGGGACTGTCCTTGTATTGAAGGCTCCTTGTATTCTCAGCTTTGTGCCTCGGGAACACCTTCACACACCAGCACAAAACACATACGGTTCCACCAGAGATCTAAGGTTTGATTTCAGTTTCGAGTCACTACAGGCCACTTTCATGAAGATATTAAACTCCTAATATTGTTTACACATCACGTATTTACATATTTCATAATCCAAAGGTCTTACATAAAGATATCATGTGGCACGTGACTCTCATATAATTACTATGTTATTGCTGTGTTATTACAAATAAAGGCAACGTCAGAAAAAAGTTTCAAACTGAAGAACCTCCAAAAGTTCCTCAAGGAGCATGCAGTGTACCATGGCCCCTGACAGAATGACGCTGCTGTTTCTATTTCTCAGTGCCATCTTGTGATAAATTAAACATCAGATGATACATATTTAAAATAAAAATGATCTAATAATACAAAATCAATACCTGCTGCATGTATTAATGCTGTATTTCTACTGAAGGAATAGCAGCGCTATATTGCATTCCGTCTCACCTCTGCTGGGTGTTGCATTTGATTACTCACGAGTTCGTTTACTTGAAAATTTAGGAGGCAATGCTGATGTTAGAGCCCAGAACTGTTCAATTTTTGACCTTGTTTCTGGAGCAGTCTTTGAAACCAGATGCCATCATGTCATCCTGTCAACCAGTCCCAACCCGTCACTTTGTCTGGGCCTGTGCCAAAGCTCTGGTCTGATGCAAGCTTGCCCACACACACACACACACACCCCAGGCCACCTCCGTAACCCCCTGAGTCATACTAGCCCATGCAGACAGTGTCTGAGCGGCTGTGTTCTGGCTGCTCCCCACAGTCCCCTGACACTCCTGAGAATCCTCCAGCATGACTAAGACTTTTCCATCAGGACACGTCTTCCTGTGCCAAGTTCAGATTTACACTGCTTAGCGTTTATATGCATGGCGCAGACAGTGCGGCCTTACCCAGGAAAGGGAAATGGAGAAAAATGGAGCCGCATCCAGCCAGACAACTCCACACTAATGGAGAGGACATTTGGTGGTTTGTGTGGAAAGCTGGTTTCCTGAGACAGGGAAAGTGAGGCTGCATCAGAAGCCGAAGTAACGTGTTCAGAAAACTTAATTTTACTCCCTTTTTTTTAGAATGAAATGAAGTTTTGTACGAAGCAAAATTCAAGTTGCAAAAATTCTGAACACATCGCGACAGTGTGTGAGAGATTTGGGCCGTGTACCCTCGCAACACTTGCAACTTCAAATCTAAAACTAGGTCGGGATGTTGGATGATCACTATCCCACCACTGGATGGAGCTCCATCAGTTCAGAGAACACAGTTCTGGGCTTTATACCCCTCTAACCCATGCCTGGCATTAGGCCTGGTGCCAATAGGTTCATGTATATCTGCTGTAGAGAGTCCTATTCTATTGGCACTACATCTCTACAGGGACTAGACAAGCTATGTCAGCAATGAGAGCGGCAGTCATATCCTCACAGCAATGGACAGTAGAGACATGTACTCCAACAAAAGTGAATGAGTGTCCCAACACTTTTGTCCCCACGGAGGGTGTCTTGATGAACAGTGTGGAAGTAGTACTCCTCCATTCCTCACACGTTTATTGTCGTATGCTTTGTATAGTAGCCGGTGGATTCTTGGCACGTTGCACGCTTAATTGCGAAAGTGCATAACAGCAAATAATAAGGTGATTGGACAAAATCGTTGGCCCTGGCAGACACGGCGAGGATTGATCGGATTTGCGTTTCTGCGAATTTCTCACAGAACAGACTGCATTCATTATAATATATTATTTATCATTAATTATTAATCGTGTTGTCCGTTCTCACCCTTTTACAAGCAGACAACAAGCGCCTCACGGTGTGGACTCTAGAGTGTGGTGTTGGGAGATTTCCTTTAACGATGCAAATCGACATACAGTCTGTGATGGTGCCTGGACCTTCAGGACGTAGTGAACCAATTTCCACCAGCACAGGAAGTCTCTCAGTCTATCCCAGACCTCGATATGCCTGCCGTGCACTTAGGTTTTCTTTAGCTGTAGAACGTCTCGCACACACACACACACACACCCTCACATAAACCCTCCCTCAGGTTATTAACACCTACATTTATCAAGTCTCTAAAATAATGAATGTATTAAATATAAAAGATAGACTCGATAAAAATATATATTACCTATGTCAATTTTCTGAACCCTCCAACAGGACCAGATGTTGACCTCATTTACGGCTGTCCTTCTAAAGGGTTGGTATGCTTGCACGCCCATTCACGAATAGATGGAACCCCTGCAAAATCTGTCTACCCCTCTAATAATGTCCAGAAAAAGACACTTAATGACCAATCACAGCTCAACCCAGGCCCTTGCAGCCCTTTCATACAGATGACAAATAAAGGCAGACCTTAACAGATCGAGTACAATGTCCCTCACCTTCAGTGGACTACAGAAAGAAACTGGAGGATGTTCTAAAACTTTTGACCAGTTTTGCACACCTGACCCTGTGTTTCCACTGTATTTAAAACACGGAAACGCAGAACCCCTGCATTACACTGCCGGCGTAAAGCTGATTAGGCCCCGGACTGAGACGTACACAAAGCAGCTATTGAATATAAGGAAGGCAGAAACCATTATTCAGCCCTTTAGATCTCAGCCAATGATAAGGACGTGCTTGCTGTCCAGACCAACAGGTGAGGAAGTAAACTACAGCCTGCCGTGCAGGTGTTGACACACGACCCACCCTTCACTCAAGCCCATGTCTGTGTTTTGTTAGGATTAACCCTTTAATCTGCGGATAGACTAGTGGATAAGACTGGAACGACAGCCGAGTTGCTTTTTCCAAGAGATTTGGTCTCTTTTTAAATGTTTATCGTGTTGCTTAGATTTGTAAAAAATAAGGTAATCAATCAATAAATGTACTTTAAAAGTTTTACAGGGCATTAATAAATCAAGCCTAATATAAAAAATTAAATTATTTGAGTTGAGATAAATTTACTCTGTTTTCTGTTTAGAAGAATTGTTTGATCCTTTTTGAACGTGTGATTTCTGCATTAGTTTTGCAATATTTTTGTACAGTCCTCCCTTTAAAGACACCACAATCTAATGTGTGTGTGTGTGTGTGTGTGTGTGTTTGAGTAATAAAATATTTGAGAAACCGCAGCCAGTTATGCACAATGATGGCTCTACTTATAACTCACAACACAAATAAAAACTAATCTATGGACGGACAAAAGTATTGGGACGCCTGCTCACTCAGAGTTTCTTCTAAAATCAAGGGTATCGGCTGTCGCTCCTCGTCAGTGTGTGTTGGATGAGTGAACAGTGTGATGGTAAAGCATTGTTGGGTATCAGATAAGATAAGTGCGCCTTCATTTATTAATGCTTTACAGTGTCGTAAGCACATGTACAGGTATGTAACCAAGACACAGCCTGTAATAAGAGGTTCTGAAAAGGTTATGTTTTGATTGGAAACGTACGTTTCGGGGGGTTATTTCCGAAGCACTGAAATCGTTGCACACTTGGTGCTTCGTCCTTTCTGCACTTGATGTTGAGGAGATGTGTATATGCAGCTTCTTCAGAGTCAATTCTGCTCAGAGAGGTTGAGCACACAATTTCTTCGGAAAGTCTGTGAAGTAACTGAAATTCTGCCAATGCCTCAAATCTGCAGAGTGAACAGTCCTGCCTGCAGTGGAGAAATGAGACAATAGAGGAATAATGAGTTTCCAGAGCATGGCCGAGAATGTGGTTATTGTATTGGTATTAAGTAGCCTCTGGGTGGAGGGGTGGCTACAGGCTGAGATGGGCACATGCAGCAGGCATCTGGCCTCATTGTTGGTTCTGCTGGTTCTACATGGGCTTCAGAGGAGCAATGGGACAGCATGACATTTTCTTCTCATGACCTAAATGATGACAAAATTGTGGTTCCAATATGCAGAAGAATATTTATAATAATAATAATAATAATAATAATAATAATAATAATAATAGTAGTAGTAGTAGTTGTCACGGCAGCCTAAAAGGTAGGACTCCCCTTCATTTATTACTACTCCAAATACCTAGAATTAGAATCAGGTGCAGAACCTCAGCTGCAAATGATTAGACCGTCATTAGAGAGGACTTTGGAGGAGATGGCCTCATTTAAACCTCAGGCATTAATGTGGTTTGCTCTTGATTGTCGAACTGAGTGGTATCACCTTAGCGAGATCCAAAGAGCTCTCTGAGGCCTTCAGAAAAAAGGCTGTGGCTGCAGACGAGTCTGGGAAGAGATTTAAAAGATCTCAGAACAATTAGAAATCAGCCGTTGCAAGTGGAGAACATTTAAAGCACCTGCAAACATCGGCTTAGAAAGTCCTAGAGAAGACCACAGGATGTGTATTAAAGTCTCCGCCAATCCTAAAATGTCGTCATGGGATTTCCACCAAAAAGAGTCTGCATAAGTTTGATTCCAGGAAGGTGTGCAATGTGCTTTGGACAAATGAATCCAAATTAGAATTATTTGGACACAGTAACAGAAGACATTTTTGGTGCAAACCAAAAAGCACAAGACCCTCATACCAGCTGTGAAGCTTGGGGGTGGAAGTGTCATGGTTTAGGGCTGATTGCTGCAGAAGGGTCTGGAGATCTCCACCATTGAAGCCACTGTGAAACATCACATAGCTGAACGAATCCCGCATGGAGGAGTGGGAAAATCTTCCTACCGGTCGATATCAGAGACGGTAGACACTTACAGGAAACATCTAATTGACATTATTTCTGTCATACATTTGCATGTATGGTTCATTTTCTGTGTTTGGGGTGAGCTGATGTGTGCACTCTGAAAAGAAGTCCCACTCCAGCCCTGCCGGATTGCATCAGTTTAAACCTCCTGCAGAGCTTGTCCCATTATAGGTGGTCCTACAAGATTCAGAGCCAGAATGACTAAAGGGAAAGGGCGACCATTTGTTTGTGGTCGAGGAACGTTTTTTTAACCTCATTGCCCCGATATTAATGGCCAGATGTTCAGGTTTCTAGATTGAATTAGTTACTCGTGTGGATTTCTAGATGCATTTAGGAGAGTAATTGGCTTAGAGATTGGAAAGAACGAGTGAAGTCCCACAGATGACTCGGATCAGTGGTGTAATCACGTTAAAAGCAGCACTGCGGTGGACTGATGCTCATCTGTCCTTCGTCCTCGACAATTACAGAAGCACTTTGCAAGTAAAATGACTTCCACCCCTCAACCCTCTGAGACAAATGTGTACATAAAGGGAGACATAAAAAAAAAAGAAAAGAACAAAGAACAAGCCGTTCTGTCTGTATTGATACAGGCCTTTACACTAGATGTTGGAACATTGCTGTGAGGACTTGATTGCAGTCAGCCAAAGGAACGTTACAGATATTAAGTTCTGGTGTTGCATGATTAGTTACAGTGCCTTCCCTGCTCATCCATCTTCCCAGAGAACGCAGTAGCACGACTCCACACCATACAGGAAGACCCTCCAGTTCACACATGCAGAGGCTCGATGACCTTAAGCTCTTAATCGTCGGCTCAATTCTATTGGCAGTGCTTCAGTAGATGTGTGGTTAGAAGGTAAGGGGTGTGTGTTCCCAACGTGCCCAGTGTGTTTCAGCTGAATCGGGCTGAATAGAGTTTAATGTGTTGATCTGTGTAGGGAGATGGAGAAGGAGCTGCAGGCTGTAGAGTGAGTGAGTGGAGTTTCTTACTGTGATATAGCAACAAACTGGTAGTTAAGGAACTGCAGTTCGGTGGAAGGAAATGCTAATATTAACACTAATGAAATTATATGTTTATGACTCAATTTATAACTCTATAAATAAGGTATGAAAAGAATTTGAGATAAGGGCTAAGAGAGTTCATTACAGTGGAGTGGCAAAAGCAGTACCTGGTTATGGGTTGCTGTTGTTGACGACATCGCTGTCGTGTGAAATGTACCGTTTTCATGGTTTCTCTGATGAGAAACTGAGCTTCATAAAGATCCGGTATAGGAACAAAACACACACCCTAAGCACGCCCCCCCATCCCTCCGGGGGTTTTACAGACGTCTCCGGCAATTTCCCTGATTGATAATCCTCTGCTATTGAAGGATTACTTCATCTGATGGGTTTATGTGGCTTTTGTCTGATTTCCCTCTTTTTTTTGTGTGAAAAAAAAGCAGTTGTTTGTTTGCTTCAACTTGCAAAAGTTTTTTAATAATATTCATTTGCTCGATTTTCTCTCTCTTACTCTCTTTTTTTTTTGTCTTTAGGGATTCACAGATAATCCTCGTTGTTTTCTCTTCTCTTAGAAATTCCGTGCACCTCATTTTCCGCCATGCCCGTCCTTCCAAATCTGTTTTCAAGAGTGGAGGAGGTCATAAAAACTTCAAGACTGAAGTGGAGCCCAATGATTATCATGATTATTCTCGTAATTATGTGGAGAGGTTTTCATTCAGCCAGACTTTCTTTCCCCTCTGCGTTTAATATGCCCCCCCTCCCTCCTCTAAACAGCTCTTAGCAGTTTATTACTTGTGTGACGCTGGGGATATTAATGCAATAATGAGAGAAATTACTATTTTTTATTATACAGAGCCTGTCTGTACTTTATACTGCTGCTATATTATTGTGTGAAGGCATTTATGTGAGTGCTCAGCTTGAACCAGTCACAGATTATCAGGGAAGAAAGCAGTTAATCTGCTTGTTTTTGTTTTTTTTTCCGTTGGTATGGAGGTCTCTGCAACGCTGGACCGTTTTGCATTTGGCCGGTCGCTTGTTTGCAGTTTAGAAATGCATATATTTGGAGCGACTCACAACCGTGCTTCACTGTTCTTTCAATGTCAAATAAATCTAAGTAAGACTAAGAATCGGTGCACCATTAGCTGATAAATGCTCTTGAATGAGGTACATCCGCTTTTGAAGACATCAACTGCCCCTGCTGTTCTGACACCCAAGGGAAGATTGTTCCACCACTCAGCTGCCAGCACTGAGAAAGGTCTAGATGCTTGTCTTCCGCATGCCTTTAGGGATGGTGGGTCAAGCCAAGTCATATTTGAAGCTCAAAGGAACGGACAGCAGCCCCGTTTCGCTTCAGCTTCAGGTGATGCCCCACCATCCATGACCAGATGTCAGGGAAACATGCTGAGATGTAAGGGAAGCCTGTATGTCAGAAGGTTGGAAAGTAAGAATGAGTTGAGAGCAACTGAAGAGGACCAAACGCAGAGCCGTGTGGGACACCGGTAGAGGGTCTGCATGAAGCAGCTTAAATTTTTATAATATATAGCTTAATATAACTTAGTGATAATGTTATTTTACTCTTATTATATACTTAGAGACTTATTATAGAATTATATATTGTGTGCTTTTACGAGTGGATCAGACAGCAGTGCTGCTGGAGTGTTTAAACCCCTCAGTGTCACTGCTGAACTGAGAAAAGTCCAGCAGCGTCCTGTGAGCACTGATGAAGGACTAGAGGACGACCAACACAAACTGTGCAGAAACAGATGAGCTTCTGTCTCTGCCTTTACATCTACAAGGTGGAGACACTCGGTAGGAGTGTCTGATAGAGTGGACAGTGAGCGGACACAGTGTTTAAACACTCCAGCGGCACTGCTGTGTCTGATCCACTTGTACCAGCGTAAAACACACTCACACACCACCACCATGTCAGTGTGACTGCAGTGCTGAGAACGACCCACCACAAATCAGAGTGTAAACAGTTTGCTCAGTTGGGTCCCTATTTTGACATTTTCAGTGTTGGAGCCTTTTTATATAAAGTTAGTGACTCCAAAACTCAAACATAGTGAAAGATCGACTCTTTCCTGAAATTAGAAAGCATTTCTAGCCTAATTTGCGCTGTAGACCCGATTACTACACTATGACTAAAGGTCATTATACAGCTCATGATCATTAAACACTCTCGGATTTGTTCATTTCATAGTAGTTTGTGAAACTGCTCTCAGACTAATCCATCCCTGTCAGTCTTGTTTACCCCTCACACATTGCACTGTTCTGCATTAAGACCTTTTCGGAGATATCTTCATCAAACTGTAGCAGGAGACAACCTTAGGTCACTTGATCACATCGACCCACTTGAAGCGGCCTACTTTCCGAGGTCATACGGCTGTTAAAAATATCGGCATATTTCAATAACTATTAAAAATAATAGCAAATGGCATGGAATCTGTCCATCACGTCTCAATTATAGTGCGTAAAATTTTGAAAGTAGGTTAATTGCAAAGTGGCGACACTATAAACAGAACGTTTCCCTTCTTTTCTTCTTTTTTGCTCGGTTAAATTCTGCTTCGCTTTAACAGACACAGTGTTGCTATCCCCCCAAAAAGGCTTGCAGTTCAATCCCAGCTCTAATATGTGGAGAGATTTCATAAACAGATTTTGAGTTATTGGATTTTTCATTTTTTTGTTTTACATAATTAGACAGGGAACATCCAGAAAGGCTGACCTTGCTGGCATTTTGGGACGGCAGCACCATCTGGCTCTGTTTGGTAGAAGGCTCCATACACGGTGTGTCCCAATCGTTTGTCTCAGAAACACTCATTGAAGAAGCCCTAAACGTTACAGCTCCACTGGGAATGATCCTGATTACCCACTCCCGCATTGCTGCTCCACGGTAAACAGTACAATCTACAAACAGTGCTTGAACTGTGGATGAATCTTCAATCATCTCTACTCTTTATATAGTGCACTATGTAGGTCACGAGGTGCGTTATATTGTTCAGATGACTCCTGTAAGCTCCCTAGTTGGTCTAGGGAGCCTTATCTCCTCTAACAGCCATAACATTATAACAAAACGAACATCTCTGACCAGTCGAGGCATGATGGTGTCCTGTAGCACCTGTCCTCCCTTTAGTCATCTAGTGGGGACGGCTCTGCCCCTGCCTTCCATACCCAGCAGGATCTGAGAGGTCCCAGAGGTTTCAAGACCAAACCATATCACGTTTGCCAGGTCCGACAGGTCTGCCAACATAGGTGTGCGCTGGCATACGATCATCTTGGTTAGAATGTAATATTAGTCCTATGTGTTCATGCATCAGCACTGAATGTTAACACCACTGTGCCACCTAGACATCTCCCAGTTCCACAGCATCTGTTGGCAAACTATTTTAATCCCACATACAGCGGCGATACAGGCTGATATTCCTACCCCGTCCATGGCGCTTGCTTTTCTACCCGAGAAATGCCAGGCGGCATGAAATTAAATGGCAATGGTAATTAATTCTGGGCAGCTTCCGCGCACATGCTGAGAGAGGTTAGGCTGTAAGCATGTAGAATAGGGTTTTAAATCACTCTCTGGATGGCCAATTATTTTTTCATGGAAATAAATTTCTTGTCAGCAGCGCTAATTGAAATAGCAACTGACGTCGGAGCCGTTGTAGGTGTGGAAATTTTAATTGCTCTCGCGCGCTTGTTTTCACACAAGGTTGCCTCTGTGGAAAGTAAATAAATCGGATACTGAAACGTTTCGTGCCGTCCTGTGCGGCGGGTCTGTTGGGTGGGGGTCTTCTGAGCTGTAGAGCTTTGCAGAGTTGGAACCCGGCAGCCCTAACATAAAAGAATTACACACTCTTCGTGGCCTTTTGCCTTTGTAAACCTGTCATATGTAATTTGCCCACTTCGGTGGCCGAGCAGTTTTGTAATTGTTAGAAAATGAGAGGTAGTTTCTTTTGTCTGGCCTTGCTGAAGTTCAGCCACAGCACAGCAGCCCAAATGCCGTAACGGTGACTAATGCAGCCTCCACATTTAAATGCGTGAAGCTTAATGGAAAGCACTTAGTCTACATGTTTAACTGATGATGGGCTGCAGTGCTTTGGTAATTGTCATTGGTGGAAAGGCAAATTGAAAGGGCACTTGGCTCCAACAAAACTTGTTGGAGCTGTACAGTTGAAACAATTTTTCCAATTGTCTTGTCTCGTGTCTCAATCACGCAATGGGTGTCTCGAAGATAAATCGGCACTCAGGATGTGAAACGTGGTGATACTGATATGTGAAATCCATATTTATATAAGCCGGCCATGTCGTGTTGTGCAGCTAATCTATAAGCATCACAAGCGTCAGACGTGTGGAAGAGTGATAGTAGCTGTTTTGACACTGAAACGGCAAACAAACGCACTTCAGAGCCTCCGTCTTGGCTGGATGCTGGTCTCCCATCGAAACTAGCTGACCTCACTTTAAAGCTGGCAGTGCACTTGCAATGATGAAACACCTGAACATGATCAGGGGGAGGTCTCCGAAGCAACCAGACAGTGATTAGAACCAACTGAATTCTTTAACTGCATTACGCCGGTGCTCTTATAAGGACTCTTATTTGTTTAGTGCAGCATAGTCACCCAGACCATGAATGGCACCAAACACAATCAGGAGGATGTCTTCAAACAAATGAGACAGTAATTAGGACCAATCCCAGTCAGGGGGAGGTCTCAGAACAAACCAGACAGTGATTAAAACCAATCCAATCCAAGACCAATTAAGACCATTAAAATATCTGTCCAGTAGATATAGAGCCACTCACTCTTCATTCCCTTCAGCTCCCTTGGTTCTCCGGTCTCCCAAAGCCACGCCGATGTAGTTTCTCTTTCGGATTAGTCATCCTTTCCGTGGCCGTGTACGGTTTCGTAGGTAATAAAACTGCAGAGGTCAGTGGGTCCCTTCACAGCTCGGGTTTGCAGCTCGCTGGCTTCTGGCTGGTAGACCTAGGGACAGCCACAGAGAACCTTTTCTTCTGAGAATTTGATTGACAGCTGCCAGAATGTGAGGAGAACCAGACCGAATATTCCCGAAAATGTGTTACGGAATGAAAACATATTTATATTTATATTAATATTACACATTTACATATCAACAAATAAGACTAATACAAGTGATCCAGCAGTACATCATCTGCACTGCACCGACAGCTCAGTGTAAAAGTAGCTGGCCCATGTTTTCATTTAGATGTTTGAATGGGAGAACCGTGTTGGTTCTTCAGCTGTTTATACTGCGGCATTGGCCAACAAAGCCTTTTTGAGAGGGATCGAGAACCGGCCTTGTGACTGGAAGGTCGCCGGTTCGAATCCCTGAACTGGTAGGACATGACTGAAGTGCCCTTGAGCGAGGCACTGAACTCCCCCCTGCTCCCCGGGCGCTGAGGATAGGTCTGCCCACCGCTCCGGGCACGTGTGCTCGCTGCCCCCTGGTGTGTGAAGTCACTAGTGTGTATGTGTGTATCACTTTGTGAGGATGCCACAGTGGGTTACCTTACTATGATACTGCGTCAGATGTCTGTAATGTGATGTCAGTGTATATTTCTAACTGCCTCAACTCTTGCGACCTCTTGTGAACTCTTAGAACCCGTAGTTCTAATCATTAGTAGTTCCCACGTGCTGTATGTGACTGTAGAATCAGACGTAATGACTTTGCATTCCCGGTACTAAGGCAGGCCACTGAAGTGGTTGTTGCACAGTCCCAGTACTTATGCTGCTGTGAACGTGGCACTGTTACATCATGAAATGAAAATCGATGCTCTCGGCCCTGAGAAGTCGCTGCTCTGCTGAACAGTGAAATGACTGGTGCGTGTGCACCGAATCATCCGCTTAAAACCTTGGTTAATACTGTCTGCTCGACAGGACCTGTGCAGTGGAATGTTGCCTCAGCCTGGCCCTCAGAGGACAGTCTACAATACGACACACACGGTGTTAATTTTTCCATATCAGCAACTTGAATTTCCAGTCACTGAGTTAGAATGGGGAACAAAATGACCTCTATTATAAAACTTCCCCGCGCTTAGACTCTGTCCTCTCCCCCCACTTTGACCTTGACAGTGAAGAATATAAAGCCTTATTCTCCAGCGTCCACGTCTGAGACCTTTCAGATCCCTTACAGCACTCCTTCCGGGATGAGGAATGTCTTTTACTTAATTTACCAATATGGAAAATGAATTTCTGCACTGATTACTGATTACATATATGCATAAGATATATACAGTGAAGCAGTCAGGTGTTCTTAGAGTCGTCTTATATAACCTATATATATATATATATATATATATTATATATATATATTCATAGGTTATATAAAACGACTCTAAAGCCCACCTTCACTATATATCTTATGTAATTCCTACATTACTGATATGGCCATTTATTTCAGTTCTATTGCCTGTATTATCATTGTTATATGTGTATAATCAATCTGGATGCAGTTATGAAGCTGATATCAGCTGTTTTCTGTTTAAATTCAATTTGAATGAATTACTTATCAATGAATGGATCAGTGATCATCAGCCCGCCCCCTCTCTCTGATCAGTCCAGGTCACCATGCAGGTTGATCATCGGCCCCGCCCCCTCTCTCTGATCAGTCAGAGTCTGTATGCAGGTTGAGCATCGGCCCCGCCCCCTCTCTCTGATCAGTCAGAGTCTGTATGCAGGTTGAGCATCAGCCCCGCCCCCTCTCTCTGATCAGTCAGAGTCTGTATGCAAGGTTGAGCATTGGCCCGCCCCTCTCTCTGATCAGTCAGAGTCTGTGCAGGTTGATCATTGGCCGCCTCTCTGATCAGTCAGAATCTGTATGCAGGTTGATCGTAGCCCGCCCCTCTCTCTGATCAGTTGTATGCAGGTTGAGCATCAGCCCCGCCCCCTCTCTCTGATCAGTCAGAGTCTGTATGCAGGTTGAGCATCAGCCCCGCCCCCTCTCTCTGATCAGTCAGAGTCTGTATGCAGGTTGAGCATCAGCCCCGCCCCCTCTCTCTGATCAGTCAGAGTCTGTATGCAGGTTGGATCTGGGGTTCTAAAGGTTAAAGCAGCATACTGTGTTCTTATAAAATAGAAACACTGATTTCCAGCTCAGTCTTTGAACACGCTTCTTGTTAACCTATCAAATGTACGGAGTTTGTGTGCTGTCGTATTCGGGCCAGATCCCTTTTGTTCTTTAGAATTTGTTACTGTGCTTATCTTTGAAAGCTCCAAAGTATTGACCCAGTTTTCTGGTTCTAACCAGCCTAAGTATATCATTATTTAGGCAAATAGCTTGTCATCGTCTGTAATCAGGTGATGTGGAATACAGATGAAGCAGATACACCCTTTGAGTTCTTTGATATCACTGCAGAAAACACAAAGTCAATAATCTGTCAAGTGACAAAATGTAAGAAATGCATTAGTGTCCTTCAGGTTATCAAAGATTAATATCACATAGAGGATGGCATTGAATCTAAAAAAGGCCCCGAACATTACAGCCTTCATCCACAGTCTGCAGAAGGTTTGTTGTTTTTTCCGTTGCCGTCTTCTTACCCTCAAGGCCAGATTTTACAAAGTACGAATGTGCTCAGGATTCAAATGCTGCAAGTAATTTCAGCTCACACAGCCGGCACATTCTCCTTGAGATGGTCCAACCTAACTCCTCTACAAAAGTGTAGATATTCATCAGGGTGGTTCCACTGATTCTTCATGATGTCCAGGACTGTGCAGATGTTTTGGGCACCTGAGAACATCATTGAAAACCATTTCTCTCAGCTGCTTATAAAAAATCCAGATGACATTCATCAGATACAAGTAAACATATGGACACCAGACAAAAGTATCAGGACACCTGCTTAGTAGTGATACGATACCAACTCATCCCCAACCCATCCCTAAAATACTGGATGGAGCTCCATCATTCCAGAGAACACGGTCCCACTGCTCTACAGCTCAATGCTGGGGGGCTTTATACCCCTCTAGCCCACGCCTGGCATTAGGTATGGTTCTAATGGGTTCATGTGGGTTCATGTGTTCTACACCTGCCTATTCTATTGGCAGTCCTTCTCTACAAGGAGCAGACCAGCTGTGTGTGCAATTGCACATATGTGTCAGCAGTGGGTGCAGCTTAGTAATAGTAGAAGTAGGTGAATGCATTTATCAGAATGGGTGTCCATATGTATTTGGACATGCAAATACAGTATAAAGGAGGAAGAATGTCTTGTTCTGAAGACACTGGGTCTTGCAGGATCTACAGGTCCAGCTGCAACATCTGTGCATAAATGTGCTGCAGGATGCCGTACGGAACCCGCACCACCTCCATATCCAACTGTATCTCATCTTGCATCCAGGCCGGTGGTGGTGCAATTGAGCTGAAATCAGTTGTGAATGTTATACACCTTAATGTTTACAGGTCATGCAAAATGTGTCAGTCCTGCAGCCCAAATGTTAGTGATCATACACTTACATATCTGAGAAGAATCATCAAACCTGCCCGAGCTCCAGGCAGCCTCTTATTACGCCACATGTGGTGATTTATCCATCTTTGCTCTTTTAGCCTCATTGGCTGTGTGGAAAGAGGTGGTTAGCTGTCATGCTGTGTGAGATGATAACCATGTTTTCCATGTTTTAAGAGAATCATTGTTCTATATAACAGCTTTTGGCGATGAAACGACTTTTAGTCTGCCATTGTTGGGGCTTAAAAAAAGTCACTAAATTCAGACACAAATACTGATGTAAAGCCTATTCCGGCATAATGCGTCTGCATGCTGTGAGTGACGTCTTGCATTTCATTTTGATGCTCGTGTTAACAGGCTATAACGCTCACACAGCCTGCAGGAGCAGAGCAGCAGTGCATACCAGATGTGTCGCCAAGCCAAACACGAGAAGACATTAGGCATTTCGCCTGTTTTCTGCAACGACAGAGGGAAATGCCGATACGAGAAACACGCGGATTCAGTTCTGCTGTTCTCGGCTGTTCATCATAGACGGATGGATCTGTTCAAAGAATCAGTGGATCATTTATATGATCCAAAAAACAAGAAATATTGGAGCCCAGTTTCTACTATCTTTCCATATTGAGTTGTTTCGGATCGTCCTTTAAATTTTCATTGAAGGTAAACACGAGTAAACACATTTTTCGTAGAAGACCTTGGACCACTTATATCTGGCGTGAAGATAAAAGTCCACATACCGTAGAAAATACCAACTTGTTGTTTCTGTTTGCTCTTTAAAAACGTTTCCACTGGGTTTTCATGTTATTGCAATAGTAGTTGAGCCACTGTTGCAGGTCGAGCCCTGAGTTCGTTTTGGCGACAGCTGAAGTAGGTTGGCTGATTGACATCGTGTCCCGCTGTATGGCATTCCGGACAAGCGTCAGGCTTTGTTGGGTCAATTTTGTGTTAAAAGCTTTGCGGGAGACTGCACCATCCTAAGCGAAGCTTGGCCAGATGACAACGTATGGCATGAATGAGACCGCGTTCTTCTTTATTGATCGAGGGCGACCATTGATTTGGTGCGTAAGCTTGTATCGCCCATTGATCAGCCTCGGTATGAAGTTCTTTGATGGTCTGGTGTAAGGTGCTGTCATTTTCTGGTTGTCTAACTATGATCAGCACAGGCTTTGGTGTACATTGGTTGTGGTTGATTGGTGAAGTAGTAGCAAGGGTGCTGTTTGTCATATCAGCTTACAAAACATTGATTGGCCAGGAGCTGAGAATGTTGATCGACTGGCAGGACGTCAGTTGCTGTCATTACCAACTGTCAAACATGATGGTGGTAGTGTGAGGATCTACCATAGCAATGGTAAATGCATGAATTTTGCTTTCATTCAGGAAGTCCTGAAGGAGATGCTCTGTTCACAACAACAACGTTGTGTTCATCCAATACTGACCCAGTGTTGGTTTGGCATTTTTTTTTGTGTGTACGGTGATGTAAACGACTCGTGGCAAGTATTCGCCAACCTTTGATTGCAGTCGTTACTGCCAAGGGTGGCGTGAGCAGTTATTCACTGAACTGGAAGTTCACTGAAAAGCTGTGTGTGTTCTTTATCTCATATTAACACAGGCTTCTTCACGGCACGGTTCTGCACTCCCGGTGTGAAGCGGTACAGTATCGATTGGTGAAGTTAAGAGTTAAATGTGCTGCAGGAAGGTGATAGCTTCATTCTGGGAGAGATTTGTGCAATTTGGCTGGACGCCACTCTCCACAGCTCGTCCGTTCTGTGGGTTTCAGCTGTGAGATATTTTGAGGAGATAGAGAGGAAGGCATAATGTGCGGTCTGAAAGAGATGAGTGGGCGCAAAAACACAATGAGTCACATTTGGATTCTGAAAGCCCAACGTGTGTGTGTGTGTATTTGTACGTGTGTGTGTGTGTGTATCTATGTGTGTGTCCATCTCTTCTGCAATTATGTGAATATGTCACCCACTGATGAATTAAAGTCTTCTTTTTTCTCCTATGGATGCCAAGCTTGAGATGCACGGGCATTGCTGCACACCAGATTGCATGTTCGGCCTGAAGAGGGCAATGTGCATCCATGGCAGGAGTGGCGAGCGTGCACACACACACACTGAAACTTTGCCGTCTCGTCTGCAAGCTGTTGGGGGCATTAAAGCCAACTCTGCTGCCGTCATATTTTCTTCTTTGTTTCCTTTTTTTTTTTCAGTTCAAGATGATACTTGTTCGTTGTTTGGGCTGCTACTGGAAATTCCCATGATGTTGCAGTTGTATTACACGTCCCTCATTTGATTCTGGTTGTAGACATTGAGCAGCAAGCTGTCTAGGCTGGGAGTGTTTCTCTACATCACTGTAGATAAGAAGATGGATTTAGGATTTGCAGGAGAGGATGACGGTTTGTGGTTGGAAACCGAGTTTGTTTTGACAGATGAAAAGGGAAGAATGAAGAGCGTGTGAGCAGATCGGGGTCCGTCGCTGTCGTTTCTGTTAGTAATTGAGTCATGTTGACAATTCAGTAATCGAGTTTTAAAAAGGCCGAAACTGAATAATAACAAACCCTGAATAGCCTCGTGACGATCCCAGAGTACGTCCAGACCGGTGTAAGATAGGGTGCCTTAACTCCTTGAACCCTGGGATTATTATTCAGTTAATCCTAAAGCAGAAACGGCTGTGAATTATTCAATATATCCGCTTGGTTTAGCTTGTGGAGTCCCACAGGGTTCTAATTTGGGCCCTGATGTTAATTATGACAGCGGTGGAGTTGTGGGCTTCCATATAGAGGCTGATGGTTTAAAAAGAAAACCGTTGTCCATCAGGCTTTTGCTTTCTGCAAGAGATTATCAGGTCATTTAAAATATACCTTTGTTTTATTGCTACATATTCGCTGAAAAAATCGTTTCTAATGGATGTTCATCAGGTTCAGGTGCTCATAGTGTTTCAATCCTATTTGCTCGTGTCGAGTATTACAGCAGGTTGGATTTTGCCAACAGTCCAGAGGGAGATCGCTCACTGATCTTCAGATTCAGTCTAGACAGAGCCGAACCTTTTTACCCAAGATGCCACTGCTTGCGTCTTGATTAAATGGTATCATGAAAACCAAGTCATCCACAGTGGTTTGGGTAGGAGACCAGAGCTCAGGAGACTGTCTTACAGCTTACACTGGAAGCTGCAGGAACATTCACTGAAGAATGCCTTTGGTCATACTAAGGATCAGTGATTGTTGACCTTTCTCGGAGGCATCTTTCACTTCAGAACACATACGAGCTCCAGCTACATCTAAAAGTAAAAGTGCTTCAGGTTATATTACTGTCTTGCACTGGAGGTAATACAGTCTCAGAAACCAGCGTTCACTCGTTCCTCTAAGATGATCAAATGTTAAATAATACACCGTGGACAGAAGTCCCCTTACAATCTACATTTGTGTTTTGTTTCTTTCTCAATAGCAAGAGATGAATGTTGCAAAAGCTTTATATGTGGTTCAGGGGGATATGATGTGAAATAAAGGCCTGTCTGATAATTATTTGGATGACTTACAATGAATTCAATAAAAATAATAATAACAACAACAACAGCAGCATTCAAAGGCAATTACACCCTTTTAACATTCGTTAATGAAGAAAAGTCAGAAACTGGAATTAAAATATGAAAATAGTTAAATAACTTACATGAATAAAGCAAAACCATGTACCCACAAATAACAGAATTATCAGGGAAAACACAGAACATTAAAAATGGTTGGTCAGCTCATGCATATTGCCTGACTGGGCATTGGTCATTTGAAAAATGTTCCCTCACCAGAGCTGGAATGCGGCTTTGAAATGAGTCCTTTGGACTTGATCATTGAAACTTTCTGGATGGAATTGTGGAAAAACAAGTATAAGCTGAGTCAGAACATGGAAAACTACAGCAGCAGTTAGGCTGTATTCCACACTCTGATGGAAAAATGTTGGGACTGTATCCGTGAATATCTGTGATTGTGTGCAGAATCGCAGGAGTGGATTCTGCTCCGTGTATGAAGCGGCCATTGTTGATGCTCTGGTCTTTACATTAAGTCGATAATGTCATTGAAGCGACAGGCCCGATGTAACGTTTGATTCAGTAGACACATGCCAAGGCATAGTTGTTCACATTTGTAGTGATGGCTGTAAGAGTAACATCTCGCGGTGTCTGATCCCATCCAGTGAATTGAAATCCGAGCTGATCCAGGCATATTTTAACGAATCGTCGCGTGTTATTTTGTGCTCTATCCAGTTTCAGTTCTTTGTTTTTACCATTCAGAGAGATCGCCCTTTGGCGTCCTCTAGGCACTCTTAACAGACATTATTCCCAGCCTGCTGCACTGAAGAGTGTTTTCAGAAGATAACAGAGCAGTTTAGAGTCTGCAGTGTGAAACTATTTGGAGTAGAACACGACAATTTTAAATACTATCTTTGCCTGTGAGCTGACAAACCCAGTTTCGTTTGTCGAGCGACAAAGACGTCCCGTTTCATTACGTCCATGTGGAGAAATGCGCTCTCGATGTTTCTTTATTCTTGAATCATGTCTGGGCACTTATTTCTTTAGTTTTAAACCAGCACTAAACAGTGCATCCAAAGCCTAAAGGAGGACACTCATGCACTCGAGTTATGAAACTACGGTCCAATACAGTCTCAACACTGTAATATATCAGCGGATATGATTCACTGCAGTGTTTCTAAAGAACAGATCAGAGGTAATGCAGTATTATGAGCTATTAAACAAACCATTAAATGATAATTTAGAACAAAAAAAGTCACATCAGCATTGGCCAACATAAAGTATATAACTCTAATATATCGCTTTTACAATATATTGCAATTCATCAAATTGTGACCCCTTTAATCGTGATCTGTACTGTATCATATCACCGGATTCTTACCAGAGCACAGTTCTAGATCCCAACACCACCAGCCTCACATTTCTCCACAGTTAACCATTTTAACTTCAACCCTCTCTGACTTTGTTTACTTCTATTGAATTATGCAGAACTTTTGATAAATCAATAAAAGGCCCAGAAAAGAATCAGACTCAAAGCTTTGCCTACGCTTATTAAAAAGCGTCTCTTCTGGATTTCGCTGTGAATTCTGACGATTTAGGATTACCTTCACGACGCCCGCAGTACGTTATGTGTCCCACAGCTGGGCCATTGTGTTAGAATCCTTGATAATTTGACCACTTTCTGAAATTGCGCTTCTCTTTTGTTTTCTGATCCTTCCGCAGTCGTTTCGTCATGCGATGTCCAAACCAAGCTTCGTGCATTATATAGAACCCAGATCTTCTCACTTGAATGAAAGTCCAAGCAAGTGTCATTTCTTTAAGGAGCCGAGGATTGATTCATTCTAGCTTGAAGTGTCTGAATAGCTCCTCTTTTTGCCTCCTTTCTTGAGTGCCTCCTTCTCTTTCAGTACAATTGCCCATGTTTTGGCAACCGATTGCTGGTTCTTTAGAAGATGTAAGCGTTCGCTGAAGCCTGCTTCAAAAAAAACTATCTATACCAGGAGGCCAGAAGTGTATGCCTTCGCCGAAATTCTTATGAGGTGCTTGGTTACACGTCTGCGGTGGCAACATTTTTCATAATAGCCCTTCTGAGCATGCTGATAATGGGCAGCGGCTGCTCCAGATAGATGGAATCTAGAAACCATGGACTATTATTGAAGAAGGTCGTCTGGGTTGGTGGAGGGCAATTTTCCTTCTTCGGAAAAGACTTAATGCACTCCTCAATTGGAAATGTCAGTTATGCCTTCCAGTAATAGCGAGGAGTGTTGGACACAATTGGATTTGCTTTTGGGCCAAAGTAAAGGTTTGAGTGTTCAGAGAGAGAGGCAGCATGCTGGAGCACAATGACTCCTTACATATTCATGCCTATTCAGACCTTGCTCGTCTTTGTTCAGTTGTAATGGGCTAGCTCGCTGCTTGTTTGTGTGCCTATTCCACAGAGATTCAGAGTTTTTCCACAAAAGAGCTCTTTAAAGTCAGAGCCCCTTATGCAATAAATTAAAGCACGTTGTTTTTTGAAGTGAACTTTAATTAGCAGCCCGTAATTATGAAGCACTTGCGTGCTTGGGCAGTGCATTAATGAAATGTAGAAGTGTTATTTAAATTGAAATGTAGAATAGAAAGAATGTGTGCTATTTTGCAGAGACGTGTGGGATTTGGCGTGTCTTTACACATGAGACGGTCGCACGAGAAACCGTCTTGGATCACGTGTGGAACCGTTGTTATGTGCGTTAAAGGGGTCATATTCTCCGTTTATTTTAGGGAATTATTTCAGCGAGTTTTTTTTTTGATACTGTGCCTTTTAGGACTGACGCATTGTTTGTACAGTTGCATGCAAAAGTTTGGAAACCCCAGTTCAGATGACAGGTTTGTAACAATTAAAGAAAGAAATGTTGAGTTTCGCAGCACATTTTGTTTAATACGTTGCTAAAAATGGGACATAACTTTAGAATTGTCACGATAATTGTTATTTGATCAATACAGACTCATTTTTTTTTTGCACATAATTTCAATTTCAGCAAATCATCCGTTAAAACATAAAGGAGGGTGAATTCAAAACAGGTCGAGGTTCGTGTTTCTGGTCTTCTGGTTTGGTTAGGTCTAAAGAACTAACTAAAGAACTACATCTTGTCCTCATCCATCGACGTGGGCTGCATCTCCCTATCGATATCGATTGGTTTAAGAGGGTTGCTTCTGATATCAGTGTGATACGGTTTGCCGAATTTTACCTCCTGGACTGAATCCAACTCTTGTGCTGGATGACGTTCCTGTCTTTGATTATTATTAATGGTTCATCTATAGTTACAGCAGATACAGCCATCACAAGCGTGTTCTGTTGCACCCGTTATTGTAGGATGTCAGATTTCAGCATAACATTCCTTTTATTGTTTGATACGTGACCGTAACCTTCCTC
Source organism: Acestrorhynchus altus (assembly GCA_034509495.1). NCBI lineage: Eukaryota > Metazoa > Chordata > Actinopteri > Characiformes > Acestrorhynchidae > Acestrorhynchus > Acestrorhynchus altus. Next base: position 2,207,712 of record CM067506.1, on the reverse strand, counting down.
AACCTGTAATCGCTCCGACTAAGCCTCTTTAGGGCCGTGATTCGCTGCACCTTTAACACCTGATATTTTGGATGGAGCCAAACTGAAAAGTCCGAAACTAAATGGACTAAATGGACTTTATGGACTGTTATACCTTTTATGTTCTTTTTAATTCTCCTCTCTCCATCACGACATAGACCCTTTAATTGGCCTCCAGCCATCAGAACGGACTCGTAACTGTATTCGCATTCCACTGTCAGTCTGACAGGCCGAGTTCTCACATTCCATTATAACTGCATCCACTCCAACCCAGTCTTCAGGTCAGCCCATTTTGGGTGGTGTTTGCCGGCTACATTTTTAAAAGCTCTTGCACAAGTGCTTCAGGGTCGTATTGCATAATTGTGCCCAAGACAGGCCGCATAAAAGCCCGTTCCAGAGCACTCATTCTACACTACATGACAGTCCCATGAATCATTCACACCACACTGCCTTTGCAGATGAAATGAAAGGTATTGGTGGCTTTGAGATTCCCACTTTCCGGAATAGCAAAGAACCCCGCACAGGCGTTTCGCGCTTGCAGGCGTAAGTGGCACACGGCGGGTTCTGCTCTTAGTTGGATCGCAGTATATTAAGACTAGAGGTTGATGTTCTCTAGAGAACTCTGCAGTGATCTACTCTGATAGGATGCTCTACTTATCTCTTCAGTGTAATCATTGTTCGCTTGAGAGCGAGAAGGGATGAGAAGGTTGAAGGAATATGGAGAGAAGTAGTGCACCAGTTGCCTTGGATACACAGAGTGCCAGACACGGGAAGTAGGGGTGCTGAGGGGGCTGCAGCACCCCCACATTTCAGGATTGTTTAACTGCAACTGCTAAAAATAAACCAATCACTTACTCAACCCTGTAAATACCTGTGTGGATCTAGGCTGACGGTTATGTTTGGAGTTATAAATGATGCTGTATTAGAATCATAATCAGTAATCAGTGGTACATAGATCATCGTTACAATCAGATCATCTGGATTTTTATTGATTGAGACGTTTTTTTTGACTGTGTCCACTGTGTCCACAAACACCGATATCACGAATATACATTTGACGGCTGATGATTGGTGTTAATGTCGCGAGCTATAGATCAGTGCAAGTGCAACAGTTCTGGCACCTAAACGTGGTGGTTGGCAGGGTCGGAGGTAGGAACACTGTTTCGGAATAAAAGAGGTTGGTTCTCTTCTTTTTTTTTTTTTATTAATCCAGGATTTTAATGGTTTATGATCATCATAATCTGGTGTGATATTCGGTCATGTGGGTCTAGCAAACATGCTCGATTATGGATGGTTCTGGTCGGGTCTGTGAATCTGTCAAACGTTCCCTTTATGCAGCTCTGGAAGATTTTAAGAGACAACTCCACCGGAGTTTTTTCCAGTCATACCATCAAAACGACGAGCAGGCCAAGACGTGAAAGCCTTCATCAAATGGTGTTTTCTCAATTCTCTCTGATTCTCCATTCCAGATTTTTTGGCTGGAAAGACTGGAATGAAACTGAAAATGTGTATCACCTGCTGTTGTAGTGTATCAGTGTTCATAAGGTTTTTGGGAAAACTGGCATATTGTTTTGTGTGATGTTACAGTGTATATCTCCCATCCAGCGCTTGATAATGTATTATGTGGTTGGTAAATCTGTCCCTCTCCCCCGTCCCTAAAAATGGACATGATGCCCTTGCATTAAAAAGATGAGCATGTACCGTTACACAATACAATGTTTATTTAAAACGCTGTAATCACAAATAATCCAAGAGAAATTTGTGTCTGAACATTAGCTTTAGGGCACAAGTGCTGTTTTGATCATGAATATTGTGGCTCGCAATTAATTGTCAGACATAATTGTGGTTACGGTTAATTGGTCTTTGTAGAATCTCGGGCTATTTTTATTGCTAATCTAGTTAAATCACCAAAACCACAATGACACAGTAAGAGTGGTTCAGCGCAGAACTGCTAAAGCCAGTCCTCACAGGACTGTTCAGTCTAAAGCTGATTTGGATAATATTCCATTAAGCTTTTTTAGATAGCGGACCCTCGTCTGGTAGGTGTGAAAGTCTGGAGTTCGGGAAGGCTGCAGATAGATTGTGGTCAGTTTAAATAATACACACTTTACAGAACAGAAGATGGAAATCCAATTGGACAATTCTAGGCAGACACTGTCCATCACAATCATTACCACCGACTGCGCTGTCCACTGTGGCTGGTAATGCCTTCTGTGACGTATTCCAGGTACCTACGTGACACTGTGGATTGAGGAATGTTAAATACCTGCACAGCTTTACATTCACATTGACGTTTATGGCATTTAGCAGACTGGCTGGCCAGTATTCAGCCTCACTCCCAGTTTAACAGCTTATACAGGTGTGGACGTTCCAAAGCTATCTGATGAGGTAAGACCATTTCATAATCAGTTTACGCACCGATATCCATGACTTTTATAACATCTATATATTATTATTAACAAAAATCTGAAAACTTGGATTTGAATTAATGGTGAACTGATACTGTTTTACGTTTCTGATTATAACACCGAGACCAACTCTACCTCAAAAAGCATGTTTTATCCACAAATTTGACAGCGGTCGCAGTAGGCATGAAGGTTTGCCACATACTTGAACGACCCAAGCATCCAGACTCTTTTCCCTTCTGGCACCAAAGTGGTGGAACGATCTTCCCCTGGGGGTCCGAACAGCGAGTGACTTTTCCGAGTGAACGGCAAAGCACTTTTGTACGTCACTCCGGATAAGAGCATCTGCCAAATGCCCTGAATGTAAATGTAAATGAACCCAGGGTATTTGTGTCATCTACAACGGAACTAAACACCTCCTCACCACCTCACGTAGCGAGAAATCAAACTAAATACTCCTTTTCCAGAGGATTTGAGGAAATATTTATCCATAGCTCGAATCACACAGAAGTAATGTAACCTGAGGTTATTTTTATGGCTTGATTTACAGGAGGTAAAATAGTCTCAGGCTTTTACTGGCATGGGAACGCACAGTCGGGAAAAATGACTGACGTGGCTCATTCGGACAGACTAACATCACAGAACCTCTGGTTCCCCCACCTCACCATGAATAAACTAATCCCATCCGAATAGGGCATGAGATACAAAATTCCTGTCAAAACGAGCAGGTTAATAGAGAATTTCACACAACATTAAATGTTACTTATAACATATTAATGTCTGGAATTGCCCACAAACATTACGCAAATGCCAACACACAGGAGGTAACGTTGTAATGAGCAGTGTGCCAATACCAGTGCTGTATGCATTGTTACTACCAGCAACCCAGAACATCAGTATCACAAAACTGTGCTGAGGAATTATTGCACGCTTGAGACAAGCAGGAGCAAAATGCCAGATGCAAAATCTGTAACATTGGTATTTCAAGGGGTGACTGATCTGAAAATGGCTGTTAAATGACAGCAACAATATGTACAGACCAGATGGAACAGTACACTGTGCACGGCTGAAAGTTTCCTGGCACGGAAACGTCCGTTTTGTCAGTTTAAATAAGTTACAATTAGGACTGAATTACGATTAAAATTAATCACGGGAACTTTTAACTTTATACATGTGCAAATAACATTAAATTACTGCAAACGGGGTGCAAAAGCACTTTGGTTGTCTAACCTGTGGTAGTTTTTTTATTCCCTCTTTTTAATTTCTCTGAATCGATGCTATTAATTCATATAAATATGCATTTTTTTTTAATCTGCTTCTACAATTTTCATTTTTCATGCCTCTCAAACCGTTCGGATGTGAAGTAAATGCAAAAGCATCAGTAAAAGCTGTTCTTTCAAGCTTAGAAGAAAACGTTGCCCTATCCAAAATGCAATTTATTAAAGGTGAAACTGTATCAGGATCTATAGGCACCTATCACTAATTGGCTATCGGTCCAGGTCTGGATAGGACAGGGTCTCTGGTTCTGTACCCAGACTGTGGTCTGCCTATTTGGGACCTCTGCTCTAGATGCTAGGGGCACAACATCTGCAGCAGTAGCTTTAATTTTGTCCACAGTGGCCCTTTAATGAAAGTATAAGAACATCACTAGATGTTCTAAAGCAAATGTCAGTGCGAGAGCGAGGTCCTCAGAATGCATCTTTTAAAACCTGTGACCTCAAGCAAACTGGATTTATTTGAGACCTTCAGGCTTTTGCTTTCTAATGGGATGGCTGTGCCATTACCAAGATGAAATGGCCAAATAAGTGACTTAAGAGAAGCCCCTACAAGCGATGGGCTCTGTCAGCTCACAGCTTTCCTGTCCTTTGATGGTGTGCTTTGCTATGGAAACAATTTAATCTCTTTAATAGATTTTGGGGCAGATTAAGGCTGCCAATATGATGAAGACAAGTTCTTTGTGATGAAGTAGAATAACAAATCTAACCCCCCCCCCAACACCACCCTGTGCTCTGACCAGGCATTAGACAAAGGAAGCTGGACTTGGGCCCAGAAGGCGTGGTACAGTCCTGGAGTGTGGTCTGTGGTTGGGTCTTTTTACCCAATCTGTTGAATCTTGTGCACTCATAGTGCCAAGGAAGTATCGCTTCAACTCGCCTGCCAATTTCCTTAGATTGAATGTAATGTTGAAAGGATATACTCATGCTCTGTTATCTCCAGACTCCAACTTCAAGTGGAAGTCGATGCTTTTAAAAAAGAAGTTTAAGAGAATAAAAGATTTGGCATCTACGTCTCATTCCTAAATTGCTATTTACTACGGCACATTAAAGAGTAGTAAACAGGGCTGGGTTAACACGGGGTCCTGGGTCTTGGACAAATCCAATGTCCAAATCCAATCACCTACATTGAAATTGTCTAAATATGATGTCGGAGCATAACCATTAACTATCTGAATGAGTGCAAACAGGCCTGTTGCACCGTTCCTCAGTGGTTCCTCAGTGGTTCCTTCACTGCTCTACTCGACGCTAGTCTGATTTTACTGCATATTGGAAATGTCGGGCAACCCCCACCCTCGGACCACCCAAATAGTCTCCTCCATAAAGATAAAAACTAGTTTTTAATCTCCTAAAAGCATTTTTAAAAGTGGAAAATGAGGGATTAAAAGTATCATTTTGTTTAATACTCTGTCTAACTGCTGGAGGACCGCCCAGAAAACGCAGAGTAATACACCAGTGGACCTCCAGTGTTGCCATCAGTGGTCCAACAGTGGTCCGCTATCCTTTTGCCAGTAGGGTTAGAACCTATAAACATATAGAACCCACTGCTTTATTGTTTAGTGATGACCCCAGCTGCATTATAGATGGAGAAGGCCCTCTTCCTGGTACCAAAACGCAGTGTAGGTACCATGCAGTGGAAAAGCGCCATGTAGATGTAGATGTCTCTCTCTCTCTCTCTCTCTCTCTCTCTCTCTCTCTCGGGGGTTTGCTAAACAGCGTTGATTGATATGAAGGATTGCAGTTTGCTGTTTAATGTGTAAGTGAAGTAAGAACGGCAGCTCCTATCTTGGATCGTGATCCTCTCGCACACAGGAAGACTAGGTGCCAGTGTCTCGGCGGAGTGTTTTTATAAAGTGTATTTATAGTGGTGTGTTCAGGACCACGCCAACACCGTCAAAAAGAGGGGGAGGAGCGGTAATGACAGCGAAGGGAATCGGGCTGAATTTCAGTCTACTTTCAGAAGAACTTAATTGCACTGCTTTCTTCTACAGTCACCTGAGAACGAAATGTTAGTGGAGGAAGGCGAGCACGGCACCTGCGTGCCAAATATAAATCACGGGGGAAGGAATGAGTTAATTTAAATTCAGGTGAACTTCTTTCAGGAGCGAAATGCAATTAGATCATCTTCCGAACTGAACTGTAGGTCTGATAATGCGGCTACTTCACGGGGAGCAAGCAAGGCGTGATGTGTTTGGACAGGTTAGTTACACCTGTGTGAAATGCGTGTGATGGAGAAACGAGCTGCTAACCTTCGTAGGATTAAGTAGATACCTCATCCATCACTCATCACCTTTAGTACAAGTTTCATTCATTATACGATGCAATAGTAAGATTATTAGACATGTTGAGCTGTTTGGATGCGTTATAAGACTGCCGAAAAATACGGTCTGACTCTGACTGATCAGCAAGAGGGGGCGGGGCTGATGACATCACTGACCCCTATATGGGTACAGAGGAAAACAGAAAGGTGGAGCTATTCGCTCTCTCTTTGCTCACGCAGAGTTCAAATTTCAGAATAAAAAACAAAAATAATAAAGGACATTCCGATTTTTACATTTTATATGGACCCCCGACAAGTGTTATGAAGAACTTTTGGACAAAAATAACAGGATTTGTCTTTTTAATCAGCAGGAGAAAACGTCTGAAGGATGGTGTCGAAATCAGTGTTTGATGTAGTCTGTTCATTACACTCATTTCCCCCAATAACAACATACAAGACCCTCTATGTGGTGCATTTAAAGACATGAAAGGGTGCTTCATAAAAAAAATGGCTTTGAAAGGACTCAAATGTGATGATTGCAGTTCGATCTGATGAAGTGTGTTTCTCCAGTGGAGGTGTGAAAAGGAAAATCTGTTTATCTGTTCACCGGGGGGGGTTACGTCTTTATCCTTTTTGTTGTTGATCATGTTAATTTCCATTTCTGTAAAGCTGCTTTGTGGCAACATCAAGTGCTATACAATTAAATTAGATTTGATATTAAAGGACGGAATTATCCTCACGTTATTATAAGGACGGAGTTTGATGTGCTGGACATCTGACAAACAGCCTGTTTTTGTTGTTGTCACACAATATGATATTCTACACACACCCTGCACTGCATGTTGAATGAGGCACAATACGAGCCGGCCATTCAGAAATGGGCGTCCAGTGAAGATTATTCTTATGAAACAAATGAAAACGGTGATGAAAACATGCATAATGATTTTGATTTGTTGTACAAAAACCCACATAATCGTGTTCTTCGTAAGTCGACGTCAGATGTAATCATGCAGTTGAGTAAACATTTTACAACCCAAGAACCAAAAAAAAAAAAAGACTGAACCTGCTGCTGCACGAAACGTAAAAGCTAAAGCTACACCCCGTCGCCGACCGTGATGTATGCATCGCATACATGCATATACATGCAAAGCAAGTCAGAGAGGAAGTAATCTGCACAAATCTGCATACAGATAAACCAGGAGAGATGCACTTCAGCTCAGCCGTGAAAGGAAAATAAACGAGAACATACGTGAACTCAAGCTTGTCGTCACTAAAATAGAAAAGCAGTCCTGCGTCGTGCAAGAGGATGAATCGTGGCAGGTATCGCTGCTGGCTGAATGTCTGCTGTAGTGGATGTTGCGTCAGTATTGGAAAATCCATTGGTTCACCCTCTCCATGGATTGTGTAGGTCCTCCAGGTCCTTCGTGTCGCTGGTGCGTGCCTTCTTCTGTCCACTGCAGCCAACAGTGTGCTCTGGTATTATCCGCAGGACTGGTATGGCACCATCTTGCTTCCCGGAGCCCTATGAGGTGACCCCCTCAAACTCTTCCAACCGCTCAGATGCTACCAACACAACAGCATGAGTCAGAATGTAGAGACAATGGGACGACCTTATATAATCAGTCGCGTACAACAATAAGGCCTGTCCTGTGGGGTCCTAATCATTGAAGAACCGGATGAACCGGATGTCTGTGAAGAAGTATGTTTTGGGACAGTTTCCTTGGAATCTTCTATTCAAAGCATGGACGCTCCTCCTGGATGGTTTTGGCCACAATATTGTGAACGTTATTTCTTTATTTTTGCACTCTATACAAAGCTGTTAGAATTTTTTATAGGTTGGTTAGAACTAAAATAACGTTTTCTGACGTAGGACATTGATTTCCTTTCCATGTTTTAGGGTTTCTGCCTTTTTAATAGCTTCCAAATGGTGGGATAGAAATCTTTATGTCCAAATTATTATTGATAGCAACCAAGACAATCCACTTCTAATCAGTTTTCATCTGAACTTGATGTAGAACCCTGGTTTCTGTGCACCGTCGTAACCCGTATGAGACCTTTAATTCCAAATTGCGTTCCAAATGGCAATGCCTGGGGACCAAGCACTTTGTGCCATTATAGAGAAAACAAACTGGGCATTGTTTCAGAATGACTGGTTATTCTAATATCTGTTTATAATAGAAGTGGGACCTTCTTGTAGAAGTGATGCTGCCAGACCCTGCAGGAGGAGATACATGGTAAATTGCTTCGTAATCAGTTCTTGATTATATACATTACTGCAGATAAAGCTAAACCATTTGTGGCTCAGAGACACAGAAAATGTCTTTCTCCAGCTCTGGATGTGGTGGTGAGAAGCACAAACATGGCACAGCAGACGTTGACAACAATGCCTTAAACTGTTAACTCAGAAGTCTGATCATAATCCATCAAGCATAATGAAACGTGATAACGCACTGAATTAATCCCGTGTAAAGCGAGTTTTGGACCATGAGAAATGGCAGTTTGCGCTTCCTCCCGCGTCTGTTTTGAAACAGCAGTGAAAAGATTTCCTTGTCTGCTGCTTTATTGTTAGAAGAAATGATCTGACCGCTCAGCACATATATATCTCGAACCTCTTGTTTATCGCAGAAGTATGAATGCATGCTGTGAACTAGACTATAATAGATTACAGCAAGCTTCTTTATAAATCTGTATCAAATTCAATTTCAATTTGTAAATACTGGTACTGACCCATTTCAAAGAGTAGCTACCTTATGGAATACGTTGCTGCGTTAGGATGAACAGTACAGTGCTCTTCTTACTAATTGAATTATTTTTCGTCTGCTTGGTTTGAAAACCTCAAAACATCTTCTCACCTCCTCACTGTATCATCTTTTTGGATGAATTCATATTTAAGAATCAACTTTTATATATATATATATATATATATATATATAATATATATATATATATATATATATATATATATATATATAAGTATATTTTTTAAGTAATAATTTGCATCTGTATTTTTTTTATTATATATATATATATATTGTCCCTACACACTCAAACAGACATGGTTCTTTATGGAACCAAAAGTGGTTCTCCTGTGGCACTACTCCAAGAACCCTTAGTCACACTAACGGTCTTATTTGTACATGCTGTGACTCTGGATTAGTGATAGATTTTCACACTTAACAGCTGCCATCTGTACACTTGATAGTGGGGATGATGTGACTGGACTGGTGTTCAGCGTTTGATTTGCACCATACTTACTGCTTTGCCTTTAGGCTAATAAAGTTCTGCTCTAATGTCATAAGACTTTACTGTATTTTAAATGATCGGTGGCAAGCATATAGTGTTTTTCACATTTCCGTAAAGGTTCTTTTCTCTCTTGGAGATTGTTGATCCATGAAACTCATTCTGAATTGCTGTCGGCTGAGCCTTGAATTCCAGGAGATACAGTATCGCCTGGAAACACAGAAGAACCGGTGAGGAATCAGCTTTTTTTTCTTCAGAGACATAGGTCATTCGATGGGGTTTCCAACCGGGTCATTCCACGTCATTCCAGGCTGTCAAATCTTATCAGGGAGCTCCATAAAAAGAAAATCGAGCAGAATCTTGAACCGTGCGAAATGTCAACACGCCGAGTAGTAAACATGCAGTATGTCCTTTATAACTTCACCGTTCATCTTTTGAAGTATAATTCCTGAACATTGTGAATGATGTTTAAAGACTCTTCTAAACTCTTCTTGGCCTGGTCTGACCTGGTTCAGCTGAGAAACTCAGTGGGTAGGTAGATAATAGTGAACTACAATAAAATTTCACACACTTAATTTTAATGAATTCCATGTTTGAACGAGGCTTTAAAATATATATAAAAATAGAAATTCCAGTTTGTAAGTGCCAGTTACCCAACTTCGTTAGGACAAGCACATGTACCGCAACAACCAACAGATGCCTGTGCTGACCCCATGCCATCTACCATCTCAGAGAGCACGGCCAATTTTGGCATCTCAGACCGACGATGGCAAGCAGCACGATCCAGGATTCGAACCCGCAGCTCAGTTAATTCAGTCTGAAGTCTCTGGAATGATGGAGATCCACTTCGGGGATGAATTGAAGATTGAGGATGAGGAGGTAAGATGGTGCAGTTTCCATACCAGACAGTGAGCTGACTGGTCTCCTGTAGAACGTTGTGAGGATTGAAGAGGGGATGTTTGCTCTGTTCATCCTGTGCAGGAAGGATGAAGTCACTGCCGGGCTTTCTCGACGAGGCAGGTGCCTTAAAACGGTAACTAGGCACAACAGATGAAACATCTGCTGTGTATATTATCATACACTATTATTATCCTGCTTTTTTGGAGTATTTGTCTGGAATGTCCTGGAAAGACTTTCGACTAGATTTTGGAGCATTGCTGTGAGGATTTGTTTGCATTTGGTGACTAGCGTTAGTGGGGTCAGGACTCATCCCAGATGTACTGGCACAGCACAGAGCTGGGGGGCTTTATACCCCTTTAACCTACACCTGACATTAGGCGTGATACCAGTAGGTTCACGATGGTTTATCTGCTCCAGAGAGTCCTATTCTACTGGCAGTGCTTCTCTACAGGGACTAAACATGCAGTGTGTGCATTTGCACATCTGTGACAATGCTTGACCTCACATGGTATGAAATCTGGTGACCTCAAACGTACATACGTGAGCAGTAAAGTCCAGAGCTTTGAGGAAGAACTATTAAAAACTAAGAAATAATGTAAATTATTTAAAATAAAATGGCTTTTTTCAGAGAGAAGAGCACTGTTTGCCACTACGGCTGGTTTACATTTACTGTGCTTTATTTGTATAAAAGCCGATTTGGAACAGATTGTGTTATTGCACTCTCTACCACAGTATTTACTCAACACTGCATGCCTGGATGGCTCTCATAATGACCAGAAAAAGAGTGACAGCAGAAACACAGAGCATTATAACCCCTAACAGTGCAGCCCTTTCCAGAGTGCGGAGAGGACAGTGTCCCACCTCATCGACACACTCCGTGAAACCGGAGACGAGGCCTCGAAGACATCAGAAGACGGGAGCAGGTCTCGGTTTCAGCTGAGAAGAGAAGATCATTGTGTTGTGGTGTTCTAAAACTTTTGACTGGTGAGGGTTAGTGCTGCAACAAAGCCTCCGCTTGTCTTTCCACGTCATCGGACGTCCGTGGACGGCATTGCTGGAGGATTCTGCTGGAATGCGATCTATACGAGGTCTGTGGTCAGGTAGTGGGGGCTTTTTTCGTATGGAGAACATTTCCCTCCAGTGTGGGAAACAGCAAACAAGACTCTTTTCTTAGATGAATCATCAGAAGTATGGAAATGATCCAAATGTTACCCAGTCATTCTGCAGATGCTGAAACTGCACTCGCCACTTGGGAGAGCGAATTGGCAGCCGGTCTGCGCTGGGGCAGAGGGACCCCCACAATTGCCACGAGGTATTACAGAACCTCAGTCCTGCCTCCACTGTGACTAAACAGAAAACGGGAGCGAGAGAGGTGAAACCGTGTGGGTTTAGCTGGAAATGACTGGAACTACTTTCCTCCTTACTCACGCTTCGTCCTTCCTTACGTTCAAGAGCACACACTGCTTTGGCAACAGATCTTCCAGATGGAGGAGATGGAAGTGGCCCACACTTGAGTGCCGCAGTGTTGACAGTGGCCAAAGGCCCGGGGGTCTGGCTGCTTAATTGAAACTGATGCTGAGATGCATTAGTGGGGAAATAGGCAGCAACCGGAGATCAGGGAGGAGTGAGACTCATCGTAATGACCACTGATCCAGAGCAGGCTCAATCACAATGTTGTCACATCAACCTCTCCTCAACTTCATCCATCAGTGAGGAGTGAATGCAGAATAACAGTGTGCACTAGCTATTGTATTCTGTTTTAAATACAGGCTTCTGAGATGTGGCGGCGGCGGCGGTGGCAGCGCAGGGCCAGGAATAAATGCATAAAGTAATAACTGGAAGGAGAAAATAGACTCTAATATCTCTATATGCTGAGCATGTTTCTCCTTGTGCTGTGTGGTGAAAGGACAATCACAGAATTATGGGACTAGTTGGCGCTCGAAGTAATGAACACGAGACAGCCTAATACGTTTAAGGGGATTCTTATATTTCATGCGACTCTGCTGTGAATGCAATCGATTTCTCTGACATTGAAATATCAAGAACTATGGGAGATGCTTTGCAAATGATGCAGAACGTGCAACTGTTTGTTAACAAGCAGAACTAGCGAAGGGACCACAGATATATTATGTATGTGTGGTAGTTTAACCCTCGTGTTGTCTTAATATTCTGCGTACAGCCTGCGGATTAGGACAATATTCACACCCATGAACAGCTTTCACAGCTGCAGCAGAGACCCACAATTAGCATTGGTGGAGAGGGTGTGTGAGGGTGTGTGAGGGTGTGTGAGGGTGTGTGTGGGTGAGAGAGAGAGAGAGATTGTGTTTATTTGGGAATATAAATGGTTTTATAACTGGCAGGTGAACAGCTTTCATGGAGATATAAACAACGGTTATTGTTTTGGTTATTTTATTTATTTATTTTTGTTTTTCCACTTTTTCCGATCTTGGAGACACTTTAGTAAAAATCAAATCAAGAATCAAATTTCATGTTGATAAAGGAACCTTAAGAGCTCAATTAAGCATTAGTTAAATGTGGTGGCGGGTCATTTTTGACCCTTAAGACAACACGGGGGTTAAAGAGCAACACCAGCAGCTTGGTTTTGCGCCACCTCCTTTCTCTGCGCTCTTCAGGGTCCTGGAAGAGTGACCGCTGATATCACGAGCAGTCCACTTTCCGAAAATACATTTACGGCGTTTGGCAGGTGCTCGTATGCAGAGCGACTTACAAAAGTGCTGTGCTGTTCACTCGGAAATATCCTCACCTAGTTTGTAGACGCTGCCAAACACAAATATCAGAATGGACCTCAAAACCCAATGCTTTTATTACACTTTATCACACAAGATATACTATAATCACACGCCTTTAATGAGTTAAATGCTCTTGAAGCAGATGGTCTTCAGTCATTGTTTGAAGTTCATTCCCCCAGTTTGGTGCCAGGACAGAAACGAGTCTGGATGCTTTACTTCCCTGAATCTTGATCATGTATTTGAACGTTAAAATGTAAAATAAAAAGTGAAAATGAGCTTCAGAAAATTCTGAGGCAAAAGAAATCAGATACAGCTTTTAAAGCTGTAAATTCAAAGGCTTTTAAGTTTCAGAAACGGGTGTGACAGATTCGCTTCCGTGCAGCTCAGATTATGGGATTCTTTTGTGTTTCATGTTTTAGTTTTTTAAAACAAAACTGTTGTGCAAAGTCAATCAGCATTAATACAATATAAAAACACAAAACTCATGCAAAGCCAAGCTTGCGAAGCTCATTGTTACATACTAATCATGATAAAATTAACAAAAATTTCAAACAAACAACCGTTTGAACGGTTAAGCATAGAATTGAATGAAAGAATGAATTTGGGCACGAGTTAAACTGTGTCTGGGTTGATTATTATTCATTCAGACTCGCTGAAATGATGAGTGTATGACTCACCTCTGAGTAAACACAGCTTTAATTATGGTTTGTGTTCAGCACATGGTGGGATCTAACTCCAGTTATACCTCCCCTGGAATGGGATAAGATCAGCTGAACCCCTTCCAGGAACCCAGGTATCAGGTAGAGATAATCTGTTATACTCCCTCCTCTTTAAATCCGTCTGCCCTTTTCATTTAGAGCGATATCCGATGTTGTCGCTGGGATATTGAAATGTAAAATTCCCGTTTTCACTTTCTGAGCCACACAGTTTTGGGCTCATTATTCCATACATCAGGCGGCGTTCTTCGGGAAGCTGAAGCTAAATGAGGATGATGTGCTGTGTAACGTCTGAGGTTCTGATGTAGAGGACACGACATAGAGAAATTTGCCGACGCGCTTTCATCACCAGCTTCTGCCGCCGCTCATCAACGTCGAACTCCAGAAACCCAGCCACCTGTTGCTGCCGGAGTAGAGGCTCTCACAGCTGTGCATCAAAGCACCTTACTGGAGCACTCAGCTCTGTTGAGTTGTCAAAAAATAAAGTGCAAACCAAGCAAACTTGAAGATGTTTGGAGGTCAGACAACTTCTCTGTTTAGGTAATGAGTCTACCATCACGTGAGTGCACTGTCACATGCTCAGAAACACCAGCTTCACGCCTGGTTTTAATGTCTTATTTGGAGGATTGGACAGAAATAGGTATAACGATTGGGGTCTGAACATGATGATTGTTCTCTGAATGTGATTTTCAGAATTTGGGCTGACCTTGATGCTCTTGATGTAGTTTATTATTTAGCGTTACCAGTGTGGACTAAATTGGACTTTTATGGTGTTATTTTACTGCTAAAATCGAGAGTAATTTTTTTAAATTCATCCCTGCACTCTGAAATCTACCATGCTTTCTCTCAGACCGACTGTTTGCTTTTGTACGAAGCTGTGTGTGGTCTAAGACATAACCCGCTCCAGTATGACCAGCGTGTCCGTACTGTTTGAAAGTGGGCAACAAAGCTGCCAGAACTCTTAAGGCTGGTGCCAGCTGGCAACTGGTTTTAACCAGCCTCTTCAGGGCCTGAGGCCTCATATTAGGGAAGAGTTTGCCCTCACGATGGAGTCCTATTGGGGTTGGGTAGTTGGCACTTCCAAATTGGGAAATTTGATCAATTGATCGATGATTAATTTTCGAATTGAATGATTATAATATCCTGTATATATATATTTTCACTTGAATGAAAGTTGCATTGCATTCTGCTGGTTTGCTGGTGCACAGCATTGCGTTCCTTCATAACCTTGACCTTTTGGTTGAGGACATGAGCTTGCTCAGAAAAACTGTTTGTAGATGGATGCTTCGTTGTAACCGATTGGCATTTATATTCCATACCCTGTGGCACTCAAGTGTTGCTGCACTGTTATTAATGTACATCACGATAACACACTATCGCCACCATCGCTGAAGATACGCTGATCCAATGAATTTGTCTTGATACTGATTCCAGTGTCTGAAGTCAGGGTGTCTGAGGATTCCAAGGGTCAGTTTGCTATCAGTTATGTAGTAAAGAATCTATGTTTCTTGGGAGCAAAGTATTTAATTTGAACAGATACAGTAGATACTGTCATGTGCCATAGTGGTCTGCACAGTACCATATGTAATACGTCCCCTCAACATCTCCAAGAAGCCAGCCAGTGGCGCTTAAAGCCAGAGATGGGAGTTATAGTGAAATATAATTGTGTGTATTGATTGGTTTCAATCTTATTTCCATTGCGTTTACTTAATAAGACCAGTATCAGTGAAGATACCAATCGCCATTTGTAGGCTGCAGAACTTGCATGCTGACCTTTTGTTAGCTGCGTATCGTCCGCTTGAGATCCCGTTCCAGGGGTCTTCAAGACAGTTTCACTTCATTTTTAATAGCTTGAAAATCTCATCAGCTTTTGTGTGCTGAAACCAGTATCTGTAAAAGCTCACAATCTTCTTCCATACAAAGACACAAGTCTTCCTTCTCTGCCACTCATGCATAATCTACTCCGACTGAAGCCGATTTAGGAGGTGAAATCAATTAGGAATCATGGCTTTTACCTGGATTTGTGTAATCGTTGAAGAACCTGTTCCTGGGAGGGTTAGCTCCTCATGATTTTGTAACCTATACACTCCAAAGTAGGGGTTCTTTATAGTCCTGAAAAGGTTTTAGAAGTTTTATTTCTATCTATACTCAAAAAATAGTTGCACCCAGAAGAATCGATTCCAATGGTGTCGTACCAGACCTTCGTGGAGTCATTCAGGATGGAGGCAGGTCTTCTACGGTGAGGAGTCCCACTTTTGTCTTGGTAGAGATAAATACACTAAAAGGAACTAATTTGTGTTGTTTTGTGTCACACATCCACAAGGCCTGGTGTGGTGGTCCGAGTTATAATTTTGTATGATGCCAGATCACCTTTGGTCTTCATTATAGGCATCTTACAGAGCTCTATTCCAACAGGACGCTTGACCACATGCTGCTGCCGTCTCAAGATCTCGTCTTGAAGACACAGATAATATGTTGTAGTCGGTCTCGTTTCCAGACCTATGCCTGATTGAAAATGTGTGGAATGCTGAGAACTCAGTGAGAACATTCAATCATCACAGGACACCATTAGGAACCTCTACACCTCCATGCAGAGACGTCTGGTATGTTGCGTTAAACCCGACGCCGTACTGAGAGACACCACTTCTGTATGAGTAGATCAATATATATTGATCAGATCAGACTACAGTTATCATCAGTTATTGATCCTGGTCACCTTCATCTTCCTTCCCAACAGCACTGCAATCCCACACGTCCTTCTGGGTGAGTTCCACCAATGTGAAGCACCCTTTAACCATACAAAGGAACCTTTAAAGTGTCTAAATGATCCTTTGAGTTACAGTTATATAGAGAACTTCTGCCTTGATTGCATTTAAGTGTCAGGTTGCTGTAAAGAACGTCTACATTAAGGTTCCTCGATGGTCCTTTAGACATTTTAAAGGTTCTTCTGTGATATCCCTCATAGACCATTTGAAGCACCTTCATTTTTGAGACTTTATGACAAAATTGATTTTTTAATCATATGAGTAGATCCAATCTGCATGACTCGTGCATGGATTGTGTTTATTTCCAGGTTTGAATGAAAAGAGTTTCAGATGGTTAGTGTGGTCTCAGACTTTTGGACCCCACTGTCTGGTTCATTCCCATCTGCTCACGTGTCTCTAGACACAGTCAATGACTGTGGCATTGATTCCATAGTTTAGGTTAATATATGTGTATAATAAAGTTTAATAAAGTAATGTAAATTTATTAAAATAAACATCTTTCTCCAGCATTCATCCACAGCAGACATCAGGCACGGACAGCGAGACCCTATACCTCCTCTACTTAGAGCAATTAAGGAGAACAAATTTGTTCATGCAAGGACGTTGTAAGACGGCATGATGGACGAGGGCTGTGAGAGAGATGTTGTAACAAAATCAACATGGCCCGCTTTCAGACAGATTCCAGGCCAGCTTTCCACTTTCCTATTCATGTATTCTTTGTTAGGGCCTTAATGAAGGTTGCCTCTTTCCCACTCTCTCGCTTCTCTTCTTCTTATTTCAGCCGCTTGTCGGGTGTATATGACTCATGTTTGTGGAGAAGACGATTAGGGACGGTGACTGAAAGTGTGCTGGCATACGCTGTGCTTTTAGCCTTGTTCTTCCGTAACTGGGTTCCAGAAAGGTGATGGCGGGCCCTTGAAAGCATGGACATGTAGATATTAATCTTCATAAAAAAGACAACAGAGTCTTCACCTCATTCTAAAAATGGGAGACGAGAGACACCAGGAGGTAGGGTACGCTCTGTGTGTTTGTTCTCGGGGTTACGCAGGTCAGCATGTTTAAAGTGCAGTGCGACCAATGAAATCCGACGTCATCTGTGGAAAAAACTGCAGGCGAGTCCGTGACTTATTTAATAATGTAATGGATACTGGGTTGTACTGATCCTTCAGCATCCTTTAATTTACTCATCGTGATGTGATATGGAAATCAGGGGGAATTCAGGGGCAGTTCTAGGACCAGAACTCTAGGGGGGGGTGTTGAGCACCCAGTGCGGCCAGTGACTGGCTGTTTTTCTTGAAGGGTGGGACTTTATCCATAATCGCAACGAAAGCAGCAAGCTGATTGGATCTTTTTGTTGAAGGACGGGACCGTGTCAAAACAGACACTCCTATGAGGGTGGGGAGAGAAACGTGAGGGTGTCTCATATTTCCATTGTTAAAATTTGATTGTATCCATATACTTTCAATGGTTTTAACATTTATTCAGCTTATTAGCAAAAAATGGCTTTTACTCCCATTGTTAGGAGGGATGAACCTCAATTTCGTGGTACAGTCGATCCAGTGCCTTTAATTTGCTTCCCACGTTCTTTGACTGTTGCCGTCCTTAAATCCCAGGATTTTGAGCTCCCTGTAGTCGTAGGCTGATGCGTACGGTGCTCCCAGTGAAGACACGCTGTGCTGCTTTGTTTACATTTACAGCCGCTCACCGATTTCACGCTCACGCTGCAAGAACATCAACAAAGTCACGTTCTTTACCTGGAAAAGTCGAGTCGAGTCGCGAGTCAATAGGAAGGAGTTGCAACTCAAGTGTGAAGTGTATTTGCACACAGCTTAAGTGCGACTCGGTCTCCAGTCACCCATCTCTGGTGTAGGGCAGCTAAGATCTGCTTAGAACACTTTATGGAACATGATCTTGGGTGAGTTTGAAGGTCCGTTGTCGTGTTTTGCTGAATTTGTTATTTAAGACTTCTGATGGACCCAGAAGAACCAAATCAATTTTCCATTCACTGGACGTTATACAGAACCCTTTCATTATTGTATCATTTCTTTATGAGTGATTATTCTTTCTTCTGTTGTGAGACAGTTCTTAAGCTGAGGGGTCGCCCTCTCATTACGCACACGTACCACTAAGAAGGGGATTAAAATGAGCAACACGCATTTATTGTGAAAGAAAAGGTTCCGTCCGTTGTGTTTGGGTGAAGTATTTTCCTCGAGAGCCTGTGGGGAAATTTAGCTAAATTGCACAGAAACTTTCAGCACTGCCAAACGGATGCCTCAGGCTTGCACAAAAAAGAAATTCTTAATGGCTGAGACCTGGCCCTGGACTTCTAGAGAATTGCTCTGAGTTGACCTCCTGCATTGTCGCACTTTGCTGGACTTTTCGGTGGACTTAGCCTTCAAAAGGGAGCAAGTTAAATCAGCACTCACAATAGTAGACATGCTCTTTTTTTTCCCATGTCACATTGCCCCTTCTTCACTCAACCACACACACAGGCGTGCACACACACACACACACACACACACACACACACACACACACACACACACACACACACACACACACACACACACACTCTCTTACTCACTCCGACTCACCAGTTAAATGAACGTGGAGATTGAATGGGTGAATGGGGCGAGAGGCATTACTGGGGAATACAAATCAAAGTGCACAGTGGCTTCAGGAGGAGCAGCTGTAGTGGCTGTTAATGAGATGTTTTGGGTTGTAATGGAGAGCTTTTGTGGGCCAAGAAGTGATTGTGTACTTGACGTTCTCAATTCGTAACGTAAATAAATTTGTCTTAATGACACAAAACGTCAGCTTTCTCTTTAGAACTGCTCGAGATGCTCCGTTTTTCTGTTTCGCAACAAGGCAGCAGGGTTTAGTCTGTGGAGTATTAGTCCTCTGTGACGTCAACCAGGCTGTGAAATCTTGCACTGTTAGGATGTACGTTCATTGACCAAGAACAATGCACCAAAAACGAGTCATGAATCAATGACTTTATATATGTGAATGTAATGATATACATCGATCAGACTAGCTCGTTTAACCAGTCTGAACTACTATTGCCGCTCCTTGTTAAGCTCCGTGTGCTAATGAAAACTCTGGGCCACACCAATTTTCTTCATGTCTTTTTTGTTATTTTCTTTTCAGTGGAGGAACAACAGTGTTTGAGATCCATGATTTGTCACATCTGAGCTTTTATTATCCAACTTTAAGTCAAAGTTAGTCAGTTTTCTGGTCTAGGGCACCACTGAGGACAGGATGACGACCACTTCCTACTGTGTCGTGCTGCAGTCTGAGGCAGTCAAACTGTTGTGCCATAAATGTACGCATGCAGAAATCTCATTGCGTACCTGGAATTTGAATGTGAGGGAGGTTTGGTTTGGTGAGTCAATTAGGCCAAGTTTATGGAAGCAATCAACAGCGGCAGTCCTCATTAGTAACCAGGTGAACGTCGTTGATTCTTCTCCGAAGGGCTCGAAGCAAGTTGTGTAGATACCGTGAAATTTATTTATGCAATCGTAACCCTTGTTCCTTCTCCAAACACATGTGTTCACTTGTTGTGCGAGGTTTTGCTGTGAGGCATGAGAGCTTAGTTCTGGCTTTAATTATGGAAATGTTCTGATTGTAATTAGCGGTTAACAGATTACACCAAATGTTACTCAGCGTTCGCATTATTTTAACAAAGACAAGATTGATGGCGTTCCATTTAGATGCGTGCATTTTTTCAATTAGGGTGGTGGGCTCGAGCTGTAGCTTAATGGAACAGGCCATTGAGAACAGTAAGCAGCTCTGATAGAGTGGAACCCAGCGTGGAACAAAGAGACGCAGATGTAAACGAGCCGTTGGGGAGGACGTGCGATAATGTGTCAAACTCTACATAGTTGGAATATTTTCCATGGTTGCAGAAGGCTGGGGATGAGGGTCAGCTGATAATATCTTAATATGCATCATTACAGTACAAACAGATAAAGCAATAATAATAATAATAATAATAATATTATTATTATTATTGCACTTGGGACAAAGGAGTTTTTAAGTCTACTGGTCCTGCTTTTGGGAAGCAGCAGTCTGTCTCTGAACAGGCTCCTCTGATGGTTGATGATGGTGTGCAGAGGGTGCACCACAAAACATCCACTGCAGTTTCCTGTAGATATTAAAGGGCCTCCATAGAAACATCATAATTAAAGGACCGGCGTGAGTTTATTTATGTCACCCAGCCCCAACCGTACCACGCTTACGAGATGTTGATGTTTCCTTGGTGAAATCCTGGAAAGTCTTGAAATGATTACAGCTTAAGTAACACCTTGACTTGTCTTTTTTTTCTGTCACCACAAAAGTCAAATGTTAATTGTTCTGCCTCTCTGGTCCATATCTGAATGCAAATTTGATTGACCTATAGACCCGTGTAGTGCTTGGAATTGTTAAAGGTTTCCTGTATGGATCTAAATCCCAATACCCGACTTCAGTTCCTCTGCAGTACTTTTTCAGGACCTTCTTTTTAATTACTTGCTGAAAGGGGGTGTAGTCTAAAGCAGAGTGTGATGGAGCTCTGATGTTAATAACATGCATATAGAAATGAGGATCTAAGTGTTAAAGAAGAAACTGAAGTATTAAAAGGTCAGACATTGAATATAAGATATTTTTAAAGGATAAAAATGCAGTTGGTTGAGTACAAATCTGGACCACTGCACACTTTCTGCCCACAGGCCTCTGGAGATCTGGTTCCTGTATGTGTGCTCAAATAAAACCTCTCTGCACGAGCTTTGGGTCTTCCCACCTTTGGGTCAGGGTGCCCATTGATTTCGTGCTGAGATGGCGGGTCCCGATTAGTACGCTCTCCCAGGCAGGTGTGAAGGGGCAGGTGTCACGCATGTGTCACTCATGCTGGTGGGGGAACACGTGGAGTTGAGGCCAGACCTCCAGAGATGCCATAGAAAAGAACCTCCAAGCATCAAATCAACACCAGCTCTCTGTGCCTTTTCCTCTGGTGGTAACCCCGTAACCTCAATGTCTCAACATCTTCTTTGTGCGAAAAAATCTCTTATATCGGCTCTTCCCCAGGAAGCTGACCCAAGGGCCCAGGTCATCAATCTCAGACAAAAAAAGAGATGTTATCTGACCAGGCTCTCCTTGCTCTCCTTCTCTGTGCTTCTTTCCCTGCAAACTGAGCCATGGCTCCATAGGAAATGTGATATCAGAGATATCATCTAGGACTGGGTTCCACAGCTCCAGCTCCTGCTCCGCAGGGGAAGTACCAGCTCCATCACTGCACCAGGGGTTTCAGTGTTTTTCCTGCTCTCTCACACCTGATTGAACCCCCATCTCATCAGTTAATTATCGTATTTGTTCAAGCGTGGAAAACCACACAACCTAGCTAGGTTTCAGTCTGAGCTTGGAAGATGCCTTGGAGCAAAGGCAGTTCAGCACCTCTGCCGTCGTCTAGAGATTGCAGTGGATGTGTGTACATACGTGGGTGGAAAGTATCTGAGATTATGGAAGGTGAAATGTCTTTTCTCTCTCCTTTAAGATACTCTTGAAGCGCTGCCCTTGCATTGCACGTTGCTTCGCTGATGCGAAAGGGGAAGATTCTGGAATTGACATGTCTTGGTCAAGTGTCGAACGTGTGAAGAGCACTTTCCGAGGAACGCACGATCTGTTTCTTTCACTTGTTAGTCTTGAGTGGCCACTTGTTTAGTACAGTTTTGGTCATTGCCTTGCTCTTCTTTATATTATTTATATTATTTTGTTATGTATTTATTATCATAGCCACTGTGTATATCACAAATTGTAATAAGATACCACATGTTAGTCCCTACTTGGCTCTCCTGGAACCACGACTGAGCAGGTATGAAACAGTACCCAGTCCCAAGTACCAGGTCCCAGATTTGCCTAGTGGAAAATCCAAAAAGCTGAGTAGAGGAGCGTTGGTACTGTGCAGTGGAAAAGCGCCATTGGTCAACCAGCAATAGGGTCAAGAGTGCCCCAGTCTCAGTGCTGCAATCCATGGAGGCCCCACCTCTCAACTTACCAGATCTTCTGCTAACGTTTTGGTGCTAGATACCTCAGGGCACCTTTAAAGGTCTTGTGGAGTCCATGCCTGGACGGGTCAGAGCAGTTTGGAAGCACAGTGGTGACCTTACCAATGTGTAAGTTTCAATTGGCATGGCTGATCGCTGTGTGCACGTCTTCTTCGTCTTCGTCTTCATCTTCGTCTTCGTCGTCTTCTTCTTCTTCTTCGCCTTCTTCTTCTTCTGGCTGCTCCCTTCAGGGGTCGCAACAGCGGATCATCTGCCTCCATCTTGCCCTTTCCCCTGCCTCCTCTACTATTACACCAACTATTTTTCCATGTCCAACTTCACTACATCCAGAAACCTTCTCTGAGGTCTTCCTCTTCTCCTTCTGCCCTGGCAGCTCCATCTCCAACATTCTTTGTCCAATAGCAGATCGCTGTGTACACAAGCCTCTTAAAAGAAGCTCTTATTGAAAGGTTCTTAAGGGTTCCGAATGAAATCAAAACGGTCCCTCATTGCTCAGAAGAATGCTTTTGTGCCTTTATTGTAAGAACGTACTAAAGGAAAGAATCTTTGGATAGAAATTGGGACACATTTTACACACACACGGTAACGACTGAAACCGGCCACACTTACACTTTCTTGTACGTTTCTCTTATTTTGGAAGTGAGATGTTAGCAGCTTTCTACAATTTATGTTCACATTGTTTGATGACTTATGACAGCTTTTGTACACGAACAAAGCAAAATCAAGCCTGTTGTAGCTGAGTCTAAAAAAAGATCTGCATGTATGCTGATAAAGGAGATGAATAGATAAGATTTAGGCCCAAGACAACAAAACCTCAAGTCAATTGTCCCATGTTTGTCACACAGAAGATGTGTGAATGTGGAGATGATTATCCTGTGTAGATGGTAACCGTTCATTTTGAAGGCCCCTGGCTACTATTTAATCACTGTTGCTTGGTCATTGCTTTGGTGCACCATCAATTTTTCAAGTCAGTCAGTCACGCTTTTTTGACATTATTGATCAGTTTAGTCAATTGCTGCTCTATCAGCTGATTAGAGAGCTGATGCATAACTCCTCAGTGACTGAGCAGTCAGTACAGCTATTGTCTCAGGTCTATCTAATCAATGAACTATATCTCTTGCCAACGATTCAGCGCAGGCTTCATCAAGCAATTCGGATTAAACAGTCAGCTCAATCAAATGTGGGCTGCCTCGCCAGAAGCCGTCTGAAATGAAACCTTCAACAGGTTCACAACATGTCTGCTCGTCTCCCAGCCTTCAGACCCTGTTGCAGCCAAGCAGACCCAAACCATGATACTCCCGCCACCATGCTTCACAGCTGCTGTGAGGTTCTTGTGCTCAAATGCTGTGTTTGGTTTGTTCCAAACATGTCTTCTGGAAATCAATCTTGTTTGGTCTCTTTCTGATGGTAGAAGATGATGAAATCAGCTGTGGCGAGAGCTACCTGTAGGTCCCGCGATGACATTTTAGTATAGATGGATCTTCTTTACTCATCTAGTGGTTCTGCTCTCCATTTGTTCTCCGCTTGTAAATCATGTTCCGGACAGTGGAACGGTTGATTCCCAGACTCATCTGCATCTACAGTCTTCTTTCCGAAGGCCTCAGAGAGCTCTTTGGATCTGGCCATGGGGATCCCACTCACTTCACCAATCAAAAGCCTCCACAGGCCTCCAAAGCCTCCAAAAACAACCTCCAGAGCCCTCTCTAATGATCATTTTTAATTTAATCGACTTGCAGAAGTGTAAACAAAGAAACGACATGTGATTCTGTGCATTTTTATTTGTTAAATAATCTAAAATGTGTTTGATTATATGGTTTCTGACACCGAATGAAAGCTTAGCTACAAAAGATACTTGCTGTTTACACAGGAATCCCACATTTCAACAAAAAGTACCAATCAGTTTGCCACAACAATAATGTGGTTCCAGCATCAAAATGAAAGAAACATAAACAAATGTAACAGTAATACAATATACTTTCAAACTGAAAGCTAAAATGATGGACGTTTGTCTTCATTTATTTGTTTATTATTCATCTTTTATAACAGTATAATAATATTAATTTCTAAATAAGCTTCATCTTTATTGTGTTTATTGTTAGTTCGCAAAAGCATAAAATAACCTTATGCAAAATTCTAAATATGAAAGCTGCCTAAGAGTTGGTTATTAAACAATTCATCCAAATAAACGATTATTCGTTTAATAATCGATGGATTATTCGAATCAAAGTATCAAAGTAGTCATTTGTCGCAGCCCTAATGCAACCAAATCCATATAAAGCGACAGTGACGTAGTGGTAGACCTCATCCCATCTATTCTCTGGAGCTTTTAGTACATCAGAGAGGACAGCTGTGGCTCTCCTGCTGAAAGGCTGGAGTGCAGTGGCCTGACGGCTGTGGGCTGAGGGATAATGGAGTGAAATTGCACGCAGGGCCTTCCCTCGGCTTCCAAGACCACCTCCCCTCACTATTGTGTCTGCAGCGTGGCAGGGCTTTGTGGGGGCTGCTGCGAGCTAGTAATGAACATGCCTGTCTCCCCCGTCTCTCTCTCTCTCTCTCTCGCTGGCAGAGCTTGTGAAGAAGGAGGAGGGGGCCGAGGGGTGGTGAGAGCTGGTTTCATTAGCCAGAGAAAATGGACAAATTTCAAGCCTCTGATCAAGCGTGACACGAAGGGCCAACTTTTTTTTTTTCATCTTTTCTTCTTTTCCCCTCTTTCTCTTGGAATGGTCACTCAGTCTGAACCTGCTGCCCATCCAGATGGGGTCCGGTAGCTGCCGTTAGGCCACCGCCCCGCACATTCTTCTTTCTCCCTGCTCTTCCTTCCACGTCCTCTCTTTCAGATCGTCCCCTTTCGACTGGACAGCGTCCACATCCTTACAGCAGTCTAGGAAGTAATGTGGTGTAATCCTCCCTGTCGCCGTGGAGTCTGCACTGCTTGGGGTGGTGGTAGCAAAGCGGTTGGCAAATGTGAGGCTCTGGGCTGACACCCCCTGAAGAAGTGTTCCCATGGACTCGTGGAAACGGTGTGTCCACATTAGAATTACGGCAGCAGCAGGAAAAATGAACGGTACTCAGGGTTCTCCTTGCATTGATCGCAGGGTTTGTTCCCGTTCACTGTCTTCGACATGCCTTCATCTGCATCCTGAGCAGTTTTGAGATATTGATCCTTAAAATCTCTATAGTGACATTGACATACATGGAGAAACCTTTAAAGGTTTAAGTCTAAAATGCATAAACTTGCAAAAAATCTCGCATAATGTTAAAAATCACAGAATAATCAAATTTAAATAACTCACTTTCAATAAAAATGTCAGAACCTTATAGTTATGGGTGGATGATGTGTCCTGGGTCATCTGATCATAAGTGACCAGCCCGAAATACAGGTTTGGACGGGGCACAGTGCATCTGGAGGCCTGCTTCCCACAGACAGCAGAGGACAGAGCTGAACAACTGTCTAAAAACACTGTCTCTGCTTTGAAGTCACGCACGTAAACATGATGGGTAATATCAACACCGAGTCGTCTTCTTAGAGTGGAAGGATGGACATATGATCTATGCTTCTGAAGCACTTTTTCATACAGCGGTTTTAGAAAGTCTTGTTTTATTGACGCGGTTGTTAAAGAGCAGCAGTGAAGTTACTGAAAAATGTATCAAAAACACAGTCTGGTAGCTGGTTGTGTGTGTTTTGATAGTGAAAATAATGTCTGAAATAAAAGCTCGGGATAGCATTAGGTTTACTGTACATGACGTGATGTCAGCGGCGGTAAGGAGCCTCAAACTCGACCAGCGGCCGGTGCAGTTCGGCGTAATTTAATTACATAAATGCAAACTTTAAGGATGAAATGCAAGAAATAATAGGAGTCGGGTTAGGAGGCTACGAAAGTGCACCATCCACAGAAACCACTGTTTGTAGTCTTGAGGATTGAACTCATGTAGGGCTGGAAGCAGGGCTTTGAAGTCAGCTTGGTTGGAGTTTGTTGAGTCCACTGCATTATTCCTGAAGTGGAGAGCTTTATGGAGTTGGCTGTGTAGAATGCCAAAAGCCAGTTTGGCTCGTCATCTTCATTTCGCGAGTGCTGAGCCCCCTCTACCATCCTTCTGCTTGAATGGGGCCTTGGGTTTTGGATGTGCGTTAGACCAGTGTCAGACACAGTCGAACGGCTTGGAGGACTTTGGTGCCTTATCTCCTCCATTCCCTTTATTTCACCTCCTTAATGCTCTGGGTTTTTTTGTCTGTTTGTCTTGATCCTGAAGCCAAAACCCCCTTCCCTACAAATTGTCCATTGTTATATCCCCTGGAATGGCGTGTGCAGCAGATGGTACAAATCTCCCTTTTAGCCGCAGGGCTTAAGCATCTTACTTGCTTTTTGCAGGTACACCCTCAGTTTTCTGTGCTGTTTTATGAACAGAAACTCGGAGGGCCACGTGTGGGAGCATTCCAGTCTTTTTTGGTTTCTAAATAATTACTCCCAAATCAAGGGCTTTGGGCCATATGTTTGACAGAAAGTCTCTTTCTCTTTTTCTAAACCCAGACAAACAGCGAAGGCATTGGAAACAGGATCAGCTGATAGTCTCCTTGCTGTATAAGTAATAGACCATCACTCGGTTCGACGTGAATGTGGAGAAACCCCACCTCGATATGGAGATGTTCTTTTTGTTGTTCATTGTTCTCCTGATGCTGGACTCATTAACACTAAGACATGTGAGAAAGGCCTTTAGTTGCTTAGATGTTCCCTTGGGTTCCTTTTTGAGTTAGGGAGGAGGTGGGCTGGTGACCATCAAACCTCATGACCTCACCAACGCTCCAGTCACTTAATGCAGTCAGGTCCTCATCGCAATGCTCCAAATTCTAGTAGAACGCCTTTCCCTAAGAGTAGAGGCAGATACGCCAACAAAAGCAGGATAAACTCTTTGTAAGACCCTTGCATTCAGAAAGAAACAGTCAATGAACAGGTGTCCCAATACTTCTGTCCATGTAAAGTGGGTTTCAAGTCGTCTTTCAGTGAAGTGTAACCAAGTGGTTCTTCAAAAGAGCCGCTTTTGGCACCTTTATTTTTAAGAGTGCAGGACACGAGGAGTTTATCACTGGCAGAATGTCCTCAGGGGGACTTTTCTGGTGAGCTGAACAGCCGGAGGGCCTTTAGGAACCAGAGCTTGGGCTGAAGGACAGTTGTTTGTCTAGGCATGGATGAGCATTTCACACAGGCTGCTCTCGCTGAAAGACCTGGCGGCTTAGCAAAGGGCTTCGTGTGCATAGGCTGGTGGTTTCAGCCCCCCTCCTTCTAGGCACCCCCTCTCTTTTCCTTCTCTCACACTATCTGTGGTCAGCCCTTTGTCAGTCACGCTGTGGATCAGCTGCAGAAACAGCTGCACTCCGGTGGAAGGCGAGGGAGTGGTTGAGCACGGCATTGGTGGAATGGGAAAGACAAGCATGAACTATTTAGAACTGTGGGGCTGACCCCAGGGATTTTCTTACTCCACCAAAAAGGCCTGTTTTTAGATTAAAAGTTGGCTGACCTGTCCAGGAAAAGGCTGAAAAATATTATTGAACGGGAATGTTAGGAGTCCAGGAATTCTAACTAGATTACATATCGAGTTAAAGTCTTCAACGATATCCGCACTTCTAAAATCTGATTTATTGATTCATGTCCTTAGCTGTTATAAAATACTCTGCATGCACACCTGTGACCCCATGCATCGGTCAGAATTCACCTTTAACGCTCCGGGTTCACCCAACAAAGGGCAAAACGAAGGGTTCCTTGAGCAAAGCTGTAGGAGAACCACTTTGTTTTTAGCGATAAAATGAAGTCTAAAACATACAGAACCCATTTTATAGGGTTCCTTTGCGAGCTTGTAACCTCACCAAAGTGAGGGTGATACTGGACGTTCAGAAGGTTTTATCTATGGCCTAAAATCTCCGTTTCTACGTTAATTACATTTTCAAAATTGTGGTGGTACGGAGAACAAGTTTGGTGTAGAAAGAAAAAAAAAATGGTGTAAAATAAAACACTGCACTGATACGTCCATGTTTGTTTGGACTTTAAACGGTCGATTCCATTTCCGTGTGGGACGTGGGACGTTTGTGGTGGGTGGGGTTAAGTGGGACGCGAAATGCAAAAAGGATGGACACTCTTTATTGCAGTTTTATTGTACTTAACTATCATTGACTAAAACAAACAAGTGAATAAATAAATAAATAAATAAATAAATAAATAAACAAATAAATAAATAAATGCGGTTGGTCATGTGACAGATTCGTATTTGAGGAGCGCTCCACCCGAGTCGTCTTCTAATCAGTTCAGGGGAGCAGCGGCGGTGGAAAGATTAGGTTAATATACCTTCCATAACCGTGATTACATTCCTGACCCCAGAGTCAAAAGGCAGAACCGGGACTGACCTTTAAGACCGTCCCAAAGGCTTTCCTATATGGAGGTCCTTTAATCCTTTGCTGAAGGCTGCTTAGCGGCATCAGACGAGGAGAGGTGTCTGTCCATGTTGTTAGTCTTGTCCTGACGCTTCCACGCGACAGAATGGTTGATGGAGGATTCTGTCAAGCAAGTAATGTCGGTTAACTCATACCAGTGAATTATGTTGCGCGGCCAGCGGGAAGGATGGGGGTAATCTCCACCGGAAAGAGCGTCAGATCCTCACGTTGGTGACAAATGTCACGGTGTCCTGGCAGCAAGTGCGCAGTGAAGTGAAAGGTTGCCTGGAAAAGGTCTGTGCCTAACCAGTGGAATAAATGGTTTATGAATTTCAAGCAGCGTGCTGTTGTCTGCGTACAGTGTTAAAGGAGCAAAGGTTTTCGGGGGGGGGGGAGGAGACCCCCAAAAAAATAAAAGGAAAGAGGTGAGGTGGAAGAGAATCTGCATACATTTGCATACATTTATAAATAAACGTTAATTTGCATCCATTTTTCGCAAGTGCGTTTGCGGTGTTTGTGTACTTGCTCCTTCTTCTCTCCTCTTTCTCTATCTGTGAGCAAAACACTCTTGCAGGCATGCTAAATTCTGTTCCTCTGTGTAAGCCCTTTTGATGTCCTCGCAGAAAGAAAAGAATGCTATGTACTTTAGGTTTGTTTGGCTATTTGAAAGTCCCTGGGCTCAACAGCTCTGCCGAATGAAAGCCCCACGAACACACACACACACACACACACACACACACACACACACACACACACACACACACACACACACACACACACACACACACACTTTTTTCTTCTAAATCGTACCCCAAAGTTCTCAGAATGTGATGTTATTGTACAATGTCAAACGTTATTAGCAGTCGGCTGCTACTCTGTTAGGATCCAAATGAGTTTTGTTCCAAACGATCCAATTTAATCCAGATCAAAGCAAATTTCACGCCTCAAATAGATACCTGTGTTTGCTGTTTGCAAACAACCGTATGTCTATCAAAATCACAGCCTTCGCAGTGTTATTGTTTAGACTCCAGGATTTACAGTCGTAATAAACTGTAGTAGAGATGGCATTTTGAAGCAGCATTATGCGAGAACTGGTATTTCTTGCTTCTGGCTCCCTCTACAGGCAGGAAGCGTCATGACATGCTTTATACATGCATTTCTGGACAAGAGACAGAGAGCCGTCACTGAAAGAAGCATGTGGACTGAGGCAGGATTTTACACTAACCTAGTACATAGTTCATGCGAGGATTGTCCTGCCCACGTCACCAGATTTAGTAGTGCTGGGAACAACCGGAGTAGCAGTGTTAAGAGACGATGTTCTCCCTGTGCATTGTGCACCACAATGATTTTGAAGCTGTTTTTTTTGAAGCTTTGATGTATTTTTTAATTTAATTTCACCCCAGTTTTCAACTTCATACGACTTCATGCTTTGAAGCTCCCCTAAAGAACGTGCATTTCTTTCCAAGCTGAGAGACACAGGAGCGACAGAAGTGAAAGAGACATGTGGACAGGGAGTGCCAGCTACTCAACCCATTTAGTACTTTTCCTCCATCAAATACACCGCTCCAGACACGTGGAGGGTGAAGCCAACACGCTCGGAGGAAAGTGCTCCGATCTGATACAATGGCTCTCTCATACTTGAGCAAGCCAGCATCGCACTGGTTGTGATGTGTAGAGAGCATGACCACTTCTGACCACAGAATGACTCTGGCAAGCAGCATGACCCAGGATTCGAGCCTGTGATCCTCAGATCATAGTGCTGGTGCATTAGACCGCTGAACAGAGCAGAGTAGAGGAGGCGCTGAGAGCACGGGGAAGGAAAAAAAAACATACTCAGCCCGTATCCCGCTCTGTTTATATCCCGATATAGATATAAATATCGATATATCGCTCAGCCCGTGTCCCACTCTGTTTATATCCCGATATAGATATAAATATCCATATATCGCTCAGCCCGTATCCCGCTCTGTTTATATCCCGATATAGATATAAATATCGATATATCGCTCAGCCTATCGATAGAAATATCGATGTATCCCGCTCTGTTTATATCCCGATATAGACAGAAATATCGATGTCACTCAGCCCGTATCCCGCCTCTGTTTATATCCCGATATAGATATAAATATTGATATATCGCTCAGCCTCTATCCAAAGTCGAGCAAATTGTGAGTATTATGTGTGTATAAATCTGAATACCTTATACCTGTGAATTCAACCAACACTTCTTCTTTCCACACACATCCACTCAACACCTGCTCATATTTACACTGATGCTCCATAGTGTTTAAATCGCTTTTAATCCTAGCACAGTGGGAGGCCAGCTGTAGTCACAGCAGAGGTCATTTGTACATGCCAGCCTTAAAGGCACAATAACACAAAACAGTCTGTTTTATTCTGCGGTCAAATGAGAGGCCGTTCAATAGTTTAAAAATGGATTAGGACTGTTTGGGATAGATAAATCCACACAAACGTCATAAGTGGATCTCTGCGGAGCACAGTGTCCTTCAAGCATGGTGTTAACAGCCCTGAGTGAATATTTTCTTGTGAAATATCCTCAGAACATCTGCATCATTTATTTCCAGGCAGCCACTCTCTCTGTCTTCTTCCAAAAGCGCCAATTAAAAAAGGGGGTGGGGGCTGCTTGTGGGTGGGGGCAGAACAGATCTTCTCCTCACCGGGCCCTGTAAATGAAGGCTCCCATTTATCCTGCTTTTCTCAGTGAAGCATATCCTCAGGGCCACTGATAAGTCTGCGGCATTCCCTCCCTCTCAAATCGGTGCGCAACATCCAGGCCCGTTGATTGCAATGACCTGAGACATATTATTGACCCACTGAGACTGATGCATCTCTACTGTTTCTCATTACTGGGTCAACTGCCTTTTAAAAGATCTTTCGTATCAGCTCTGACTGCCTCGATTGCAGAGCTGGGCAGGTACTAGCTCGTTTGACTGGAAACTTGCAGAGTTCCGATGAACTTCTTTTGGGTTAAGTGATGCTGATGGAGTCTAGGTTTGAAGCTGTCGGTCACAGCATGAAGAGGTCCAGGCAAAAGAAACTTCAGTACTGAATTGTGGTCACATGTTACTCTTTCAAATCTTTAAGATAAGCTTGCACAAGAGTGATGTTGAACATTCCTGTGCAAACATGCCTGAAGGGCTTATTTGGATCAGTGCCATTGAAGATCAAGACTTAAATTTGACTGGTCAGAGAGAGGGGGCGGGCTGATGCTCAACTCCATACAGACTCTGACTGGTCAGAGAGAGGGGGCGGG
The DNA here is from genome assembly GCA_034509495.1 of Acestrorhynchus altus. Lineage (NCBI taxonomy): Eukaryota > Metazoa > Chordata > Actinopteri > Characiformes > Acestrorhynchidae > Acestrorhynchus > Acestrorhynchus altus. Next base: position 2,175,648 of record CM067506.1, on the reverse strand, counting down.
GCTGATGCTCAACCTGCATACAGACTCTGACTGATCAGAGAAGGGGCGGGGTTGATGCTCAACCTGCATACAGACTCTGACTGATCAGAAAGAGGGGGCGGGGCTGATGCTCAACCTGCATACAGACTCTGACTGATCAGGAAAGGCGGGGCTGATGTTCAACCTGCATACAGACCTGACTGATCAGAGAGGGGCGGGGTGATGCTCAACCTGCATACAGACTCTGACTGATCAGAGAAAGGGGGCGCGGGCTGATGCTCAACCTGACACAGACTCTGACTGATCAGAGAGAGAGGGGGCGGCTGATGCTCAACCTGCATACAGACTTCTGAATTGATCAGAGAGAGGGGGCGGGCTGATGCTCAACCTGCATACAGACGGACTGGATCAGAGAGAGGGGGCGGGGCTGGAGGATCAACCTGCATACAGAGACTCCCTGACTTTGGGATCAGAGAGAGGGGGCGGTGGATGTCAACCTGCATCCAGACTCCAACTGATCAGAGAGAGGGGGGCTGGGCTGATGATCAACCTGCATACAGACTCTGACTGATCAGAGAGAGGGCGGGCTGATGACTCAAATCGTGCCACAAGACTCTGACTGATCAGAGAGAGGGCGGGGCTGATGCTCAACCTGCATGCTGCCAGACCTGACTGATCAGAGAGGGGGCGGCTGATGCTCAACTTGCATACAGACTCTGACTGATCAGAGAGAGGGGGCGGGTCAGATCAACCTGCATACAGACTCTGGACTGATCAGATAGAGTGGGGCGGCTGATGATCAACCTGCATACAGACTCTGACTGATCAGAGAGAGGGGGCGGGGCTGGATCAACCTGCAGACTCTGACTGATCAGAGAGAGGGGGCGGGGCTGATGCGCAACCTGCATACAGACTTTGACTGATCAGAGAGAGGGGGCGGGGCTAATTTCATCACCTCTGGAAAAGTGTCTTGTGAGCAGACGAGATCAGAAATGGACTTGTCTTGATGGCAAGTCAAAGAATCTTCTAATAAACTTTGTCTTTATTTGTATTTCTGTCCACTAAGTCTGAATGCTTCGTTTTGCACGGAGAAGATCCAGCTGATCATTCTTCATTACAGCACGGAAATCGGATACAAATGACATAAGTATTATTCTGACCTTTCACGGAAAGACTTACAGCTATTTCTACTTTTCCAGGAGTCTCTGTACAGTCCCTGCTAAATTATTGCCATCATTCTGTCTGGGAAGGACTTATCATTTGAGTGAAATATTTTTTTTAATGATTTTTTTTTAGTCCTATAATTCTGTTCCGCAGCGACCTGAGGACATAAAAGCAGAGGAGGAGGATGGTCTTAATGAACGAAATTACTCTTTTTTTTCCTCATCAGAGGCTGTTAAATGTAATTGTAGGGAGCCCTTGTATATGGTTCTGGGGGAAGAAATTACCGGCACCTTAAACGCCCCGGCAATCTGATCCTATTATTTGCTGAGGCTCTAATATCAGCCTCAATCACCGGGCAGAGTGCAACATGCCGAATCCTGCCCTTTTCTCTCCTGTTCCATTTATTCCCTTTTCCACACACGCCTGCGAAGGATTATTCAGCCTTTATTGTCAGCATGAATGTTCCTCAAGGGTAACAACACTGTTATCTTTTTCTATAGAGACCGTAGAGCTTCCACTATATGAACTGACCACCGGTTTGTACGTTTACGGACCTGCGGGATCGGAATGCTATCAGAAAAACAGCGTGCCGGTTGTGTCGCCATGCGTCCACGGTTGAGAAAAGGCGGAGAACAAGTGATTATAGCAAATGCTTGGTCATAATTCATATGAGACCATAGGCAGCTTTCAGAATTCAGATTAATGTTTATATTGGTGGTCTTCAATAATAACACATGTAAGAGAGCTTTTCTGGCCGATCCGTCAGATTACTCAGATCACAGAAACCCTTTTTGATACGTTCATATTACGGCTGAACGATATAAACTTCTATCTCAATATGCTTAAGATATATTGATGAAAATGGTTTGATGGAAAGAGTAGCTGAGTAGAGGGTTGAGCAGAGCTATCAGTATTGATCTCTGACAGCAGAAACACAGCATGCTGTATTACATCTGTGCATCCCAGTAATGCACTCTTTTATAATCATAATAATAATAAACATAAGGCAACTAAACTCTGACTCAGCGAACTTCACCGGATTACGTTGTTTGAGAGCATCATCTGAGCATCATCCCTCTGGAAACCAAACCGTTTCCAGACTGATTCATGTTGTTTTTTTGGAAATAAACCGATATTATAAAATTATGAAAATATTGTTGTGAATATACTGATGCATAAAAGAGTTCAGAATACATCATATTAATCGTAAATATGATTCATGCCCTAATAATAATAATAAACATTGGCACGTTGTCAAGCCCGCGTTCACGCGCAGTGTAAGTCGTGGAGCTGCAGATTTGACTTTATTTTCCACTCTCCGGGTTATAAGAGTTGCTTTGTTGTTTTCTGAAATACTCTTTGCTGCTGCAGGTTATGTCTGTACATCTCTGCCACAGAACAAAGGAACACAAGCAGACCAGGCATGATACTCTTAAAAATACAGGTGCTTCAAAGGGTTCTTTGAGCAGTGCCATAAAAGAATCACTTTCTCTTTATATAGAGAACCAGAGATGTGTGCGGGTGAAGAGGCAATTAAAAGTCACTTGATAAAAAAACATTCTTCACCAGCTTGAATGCTCACATTTCTTTTACAGACATGGTTCTTTCATGGAACTCGCTGTGGTTGTTCTACAGCTTGGTCTTATAAGGAATTCGCATGTACTGTATAGCAGTGTGTATGCGCTCCCTGCATCTGGGCATGCTCCTGATGAGACGGTGGATGATGTCCTGAAGAATGTCCTCCCAGACTTGGATCAGGGCTTCAGTGAGCTCCTGGACAGTCTGCGACTTGGTGTTGTTGGAATGGGAGGGCCAATCCATGGCATCAATCAATGCCTTCATCATCCAGGAACTGCCTACACACTCCAGCCACTCCAGGCCAGGAATTGGGATATGCCTCCCCAGCCCATCACAGACTCACCAGTGCTTAATGTGACCCTGCTCACATCTGGGAAGAGAAACCCCACTGGTAGGTCTGCTAATTCTGGTGCACTGGACTTGCTGGGCTGTAGGTACAGGTACCGCCAGAGGATGTCATGTCACCCTCACGGAGTCGCTTCCTGACAGTTTGTTCAAAAACGTTCACACCAGTAGCCCACTGGAGATCACCTTTAACGGCTTTGCAATGCTTGTCCTGTTTCTTCTCGCACAAAGAATCAGAAAGTGGTCCAGCTGCTGGGTCGATGTCCTTCTACAGCCCTGTTCTGTCTGACCTTGTGGAACGGCCTTTGACCTGGTATGTCCTCCATGCTCTTGAGAATGTGCTGAGTGTGCAAATTCACTTGCAAGAGCACCTACCTACTGTTGGAGACCTTGTTGTCTTCTGTGGCATTGCTCAAAGACTCAAAGAGTGCAGCTAAAAAATACATATAGTACCAAATTCTGATGTTTTTGGATCAGGACATCCCAGAAGACTTCAAAGCTATGACAGAATGCATGTTGAAAACGAGCCCTGTGAAAGTTGGTTGGTGTTTGAGTGTGCTCTGAACATCTGCATCCATACTGTGCAGCTAAGGGAAGGAGTGTGATAGTAACTGTTGTTTCAAGCGGCTGCTGATTGCCGAAAGCTTTGATTCATATTCGTGAACGAAAAGAAAAAGAAGCTTGGTGAAAAACTAGCCTCTGCTGGAGTATTGCCAGCATGTGGTCCTCCCCTTTCTTTCGGAGGAGCTTACTAAGCACAAGCACCTCGGCTGCGCGGAGACAAATGGACCCGGTGGAAGTCTAAGTGAGCGATCGGCAACGGGCTGTGTTTTGAAAGAGTGAGCAGTAATTACATTTGACTGGTTCTGATGGGAGGCTGAGGCCAATGTTTGGCCGAACAATGAGCGTGGATTGTGCTTCGTTCAATTCTGGACTGAAGCGGTGCTTATAAGGTTGACCTTGAATGGGAGTGCTGAAGTGCTGAAAGCGGATATCCACCTTATTCTGCCACACCCACTTTTGTGTCGAGTCCATTTATAAAAACGACAACCACAGCGATAATAAATATTCGGAATGAGCAGTGTTATATACTCAGTTTGAGTTACAGTGATAATGAACATACGGAAACAGTGCTTCGGTCAGTAGATATACAGGATAAGCAATGAATGAGTAGGCGTAGGTGGCACGGTGGCACAGTGGATAGCGATGTTGCCTCACAGCAAGAAGGACCAGGGTTCGACCCTCTGGGTACTCTGGTTTCCCCAACAGTCCAAAGACATGTAGGTCAATTGGTGACTCTAAAGTGGCCCTTAGTGTGTGTGTGTGTGTGAGCCCTATGATGGACTTGCGCCCTGTCTAGCGCCCTTGCGCTCAGAGTTGCCGGCTGGGCACCGGCTCCCCCCCGTGACCGTATTCAGGAGTAAGTGGTAAAGAAAATGGTTGGATGGATGAGTAAGCGTCCCAATACTTTTGTCCATATAGGATTTATCCCGCTGATTATACGGCACGGCAGCCATTTCTGCTGATTTCGTGTGTGCTGTCAGGGGTTGGTCTTCCACCAGTTAAAAAGAGAGAACCGTCAGATTGTTAGTCAAATTTGTGGCAGCTGACACCTCGGTCCTCTTGTCTAACTCCCAGCTCACTTTGTTCCACTCCACATTATAATTCCATGGAGTCTAAACGGAAATGTCTAACTCACCTAACACTGACAGAGGTTTTAATCTCTGTTACGAAAAAAAAGGCTCTTTTTCAGGTGGGTTGTCATGGAAATGGTTTCCCCTTTTGTGAGAGGTGTCAGTATACTGCGGAAGCTCTGTCGGGTTAGTAATTAAGTTATTTCTCCACCGACGGAGGATTTGCAGTGCTGGATAGAAATCAATAGTGATATTGTGGCCTATATGCCTGCCATATTATACTCCGTGGTACTGGAAGTGCTTCGTTTGACTTGAGCTATCGTCCTCGCCCGCGTTTAGACTTTACAGACTTGTCTGCCAAGTTTTCGGCAATGTTTTATTAGTTGTTTCTGGGACTGCTGGGATTTGTTAACATCAGCCCGGATTGATATTCATTTATACGTTTTCATATGGATTGTCAATAAGGATATGATTTGATTTGTGTTGACTGTAACCTTTTTTAGAATTCCTGAGGTGTGGATCTGTATGAGATCATGGAAAACAGCTTCAAACTTTGAGGCTGATGGTTCCTCCAGACATCCTGCACTTGCATTTAAAGTATGGGAGTCGGTACGGCCCGATTCTAGGGGTACCGGCCATCCAAAGGGGGCCCTGGCTGCCTCAATTATTTCCAAATATAACAAAAATCCCATCATAATGTCATAGTCTATAAGCCCTCTACGTGTGCTGTGCAGGATCATCATCAGAACGTCCTCCTCCACCTCCAGTTAGACGTTTCCGCCTGTTGGGGAGAAGCGTCCCACTTCTTCGTTATGGGAGCAATAAAGGTTTAGGGTGTTTTCACACCTGAAAGTCATAACCAGGGTTCCTGTTTTTGGTTCTGTTCTGGTTTCACACTGCAGTTCAGCAATGCACTAAAGATCTTTACTAGGTCCTGTGCTCTTCACCTCTGGGAGTTGCTTCTTCTGTACTGGGCATTGATTGGTTTGTAGAGAGGTGCACGTCTGATGCTGGCAAGTTGCCTTTTCAGGTGTTGTGCCGAATTATGCTCCTCTGCCAGAATCGGACTCTCTTCGAGCGCACTGGTGTCTCACGGCAGAGTGAGCGTGATGGATTACCCTCGGATTTCTTTCGTTTCTGTTTAGAAATACGGGTTAATGGACGGTTACAGTAGATACAGGAACTGTGAGCATGGACTGTGACACCCATACTGATGTGCGTGCACGTGCGGGGAGTCAGATTTCGATTGTTTGATTTGTGATGATCGCCTGACTTCCATGCTCCATCCGAAAGCGTTTTTCACACCGCAAATGAAACGGTCTTGGTTCAGTTGATCGGGATAAAGACCACCTCTTTATTGTGGTCTTTGAATCCAGACTGCGGTCTGCGCTCACACCTGGTATTTTGTCTCGGGCCGAAACAAAGGTCTGAATGTCTGGGCCAAACAAGGGAGGTGTGAAATCACCTTTTGTCTCCATGAGCTCCAATCAGAGCAGCTCAGAGCAGCACATTTGATCAAATAAAAGATCTCAAAGACATGACGCTGTACAAGGGCCACCAACCAAAGCCTTGGTCACCACACTGGTCAGGGGTGGCTCTGTGATTGTTTCCCGTGTAAAATGGGGGAAATGGCTGTAGTCAAATGGCTTTCACACCTGACGAAAAATATTCTTTCTGATTGAACGGGATAAGGAGACCCCGAGTACTTTGCGTAAGATTGTTAGCCTCCAGCATTAAAGTTGTTGTAGTAAAAGCTTTCTGAATAACGGAAAACCTATAAGTGCAGCCGGTTGGATTGCCATTAGCTGCACTGTCTGCTTCTTCGTCTGTGATAGATTCGGAAGCTCTAGTCTATGTACTGTTCAGCTAGAAAGCTAAATAATTCAGTAGCACTGATGAAAATGCGGAAAAACGGAAGAGTACACGTGGAAACATGCTTTATTATTAAAAATAAGTTGCTGTTCTAATTAGTTCAGGCACTTTGAGACTCTGGGGAAAGAAATGAATGGATGCTTATTTAGCCTAAAAGCGTTCGGTAAAGCATGTATTTTATCTTCTGTACTTTAAGCTGGTTGGGATCCTGTGACGTGATTCGTTTGTGTCTATGAGGAGAAGGCTGAAGGGGCAGAGGCTGCCCCGTCAAATGAGCCGACTCTTGAGCTGATGCTAAAGCCGATTCGATTCCCTGACCTGGCAGGACATGACTGAAGTGCCCTTGAGCGAGACCCCAGCTGCTCCCCGGGCACCATGGATGGGGCTGCCCACCGCTCCGGGCAGGTGTGCTCACTGCCCCTAGTGTGTGATATTACTAGGCAGTTGATAAGGTGTTGTTATGGTATTGGTGTTGGTTGCTATGGTGTTACTAGGCACTTCCTAAGGTGTTGCTATAATTACTGATGGTTGCTATGGTTGTTTTATGGTACTGTTGTGTGTATGCTGTTAGTTCAACAAATCTGCCAAAAAGCACAAAACAACCACAAACAAACAAACAAACAAACAAACAAACAAACATAAAACAAGCCAAAAAAATGACTTTGTTGTATAAATACAACACAAATGGTGCACATTCACGGAAACTAACCTGTTGTTTTTCCATTGTGGCTTAACTTTCCTGCGTTACCCTGAAGTCGTTCTGTAGATGAATTTGATATTTGAGAGTTCTATCAGATAGATGAACGTGTTCCATCATGCTCTTCGCACTTAGCAGAAGGAACCTGTTGGTTAGATGTTGCTTAAGTGTCTCTTTAGGATCAGGTTACCTCTGGAAACCCTGCTGGAATGCATCCTAAATGGGACTTTATGGATAAGGGCTCTAAAAGGTACCTGCATATGCGATGAAGAGTGCTTTGTAACACCTGATCCAGGAATGTGATGACCCCGAATATGCCTCACGTCTTTGCAGGGTAGGGCATGCTGGCTATGATGACACTCCTTTACATGCTACACGGAGCATAAAAGGCTACAACTTGAGGTTTACACTCATCCTGCTGGATAGTCATGTCAGACAGCAGTGAGGCTTAGAGGTAACCGGGGACAAACACACAGTATCCATTGTTTTATGGATGTTTAGTCTCTGGGGTTGGAGCACCGTCACCCGTTCCTTACACTTCGAAGAGATTAACGATAAGAGTTCCAGTAACAGAAACATACTTTGATGCTTCCATGTGTGCAACAATGGCACTTCCCTTTCAACTGTCCTTTCATCTCTGCTGTTCAGGCTGTTCTGTGGGACACGCAGGCCGTTATTTCCCAAAGTCACACCTGAACCAGCAGAGAAACAGCGTATTCACTCAGCCAAGGCCGTGTGTGCACTTGAGCGAATTTAGTTAACAAGTAGTGGAAGCATTAGAGGAGCCTATTTAGTGTAAACCTCATGCCTAAGGGCCCCAGTCACTACCGAGTGCTGGTGTGTGTTCAACGCCGGTCACATATAGATTTTGTGACGTGTTCTGCAACACTGGCTTTGACATCGTTTTATTTTTGCCTAATTGAGCACGCTAAATTGCCATTGGTTGTTGGTATTAGACAGAGTTCTCTGATTGGCTGTTCAGTCTCAGTCTCAGAAAGAAAGCAAAAGCACAAGACTAGCACACGCCACACTTAAGGGCACTCCGTCAAAGAACTCTTAGACACGTAGGCCAATGTTTTGTATTTGGTTGTACCTTTATTCAAGTGTTTTGGACCATATTTGATTATAAAAAGAGTTGAAAACAGAGAAATTGATCATCCAGACTGATATCAAGAAAACATTGTACATCCTGATGCTGATCAGGATGCTGATACACACTCCTCTTCATTAAGGGTGAAATTGTGTAACATTGACTTGTTTATGTCTACAACGGTAATATGTGGTTGTTGTTCGTAGTCCTACCAGCTCCCCAGTGAAGTGCTATTTTGCTGCAGTTCTGTGGGCAATATTTTATGTGCAGCTCACCAGCCTTGGGTCCTCCAAAAGCTCTCATTTGATTGGCTCTACACCAGTAGTAAGGATTATCTTGGAGTCCTCCATGCGTGATGCAGCTTTGATAGGCAGCCTGCCTGATTTTGGAAAATAGGATCTTGTGATTTTTTTTTGGTCCTGATAGCTGTAGCCAAGTTCTCTGACCTTTTCAGGATAGAGGTCATCAGGATTGGTATGCAGCATTCTGTAACATGGTAGTCAATGAGGCAAAAGAGGGCGCATTCCAGTGCAGTACATCCATCTGTAGCACCACTTTTCCTGGAATCATTCCATTCTCTATTCTCAACACAGCAGTGACACTGACGTGTTCGCATGTGTCACACTGGTACTGGTTTGTCAGTGTCACTTCTGGGCTGAGAACGGTCCTAAAATACCCAGCCAGTAGTGATGCTGTGGTCAGAAACGGATGCAGGGCTAGTGGATCACAAACACTAAGTTGATGTCATTTAGAATGTAAACAAATGAGCTCTAGTCCCTTGAGATGTGATCTACTCCTTAACTAGATGGCTTTCAGTGTTGCATAAAACCTGTAGTGGATACCTGGCATGGTGTAAAAGTGCTTTCCCTGCTCACCTATAAAAAGACTCTCAGAGGCTACTCTTATGTGTCTTCGTGAGAGATGTAAATATTAACAGAATTTAGATTTTTACATTCATTTGAGCATGTTTTGATCAGAAAAGTACTTCACCCCGACTTTTTGTGCTGGTTTTTGCTTGTAAGGTGTCTTGCTTAACATGAACTGTACTGCTTGAAGAAATAGTGTGACTACAGCAGCTGTGAAACTGTCCTGACTATGTGTTATGCTTGTGCTGGTAGTAGTACCGATGTAATTCGCTTGATACTCTTAAAAGCACTGACTTCAGTACCCAACCCTAGTGGTGGTACGAGGGAGGCTAAAGAGGATAATGCAGCAAGGGTTTCCCAGTAAAGTCTCTGCCAGTTCGCAACACTTCCATTGGCTGCATAGTCACCAGATTTGTTCCCAGTCAAGCATTAATGGGACCAGTTGGGATGCCAGCTTTACAGCCTTTGAGTGTGCAAGATCTACAGGCCCAGCTGTAGACCCTAAACATACAGCCAGAGCTACAATGGACTGGTTTCGATCAAAGCATATTCATGTGTTTGGGAATCTTCGGGAAGCTATGGCAAGAATTGAAAATCGCCATTCACCGACGCTCTCCAGCCAATCAGACTGAGCCTACAGATGTGCAAAGCTGGTAGAGACATATCCCACAAGACTTGCAGCTGTAATTGCAGTGAAAGGTGGTCTTACACAGTATTGATGGGGGCTGAATTCTAATTCATCCTTCATTTTAGAGCCTTTCTATTGGTTCATTCATCACGAACGTTTGTACAAAACAACTGCCAGACTCACAGGTCGCACGTCCAAAAGTGTATACAGTAAGCGTAACGGTTAGGCTCCGGGCCGCCCTGCGTTGCGAGTTGACAGGGCCCTAACTTTCCTTCGTCCAGTTTGGGTCCACTCTGAGTTGTTGCCAGTGTGTCTAGGTGCTGCAATAATGAATCAAACGAGAGGAAATGAAAGAAGCCAGGGTTGAACGCTGCCTACTGCGGCTTGCCAGAAGCTCAGCAAAACTCATTGCCCAAGGGGAAGGTTCGGCTGTCTACTGTGAAGAATTGTCTGTCTGTCTGATGGTCAGTCTGTCTCTTTTCTTTCTTTGTCTCCGTCTCCATACGTGCCCCCCACCTTCCTCTCTCTCTAACTCGGCGAGTGCGCATTAAGGTCAGGAGAAGCTGACAGCTACACTTTAACAGCTATTAAAATGGCCTTCTGCAGATAAAGGCCTCTATGGACAGGCCTCCATCTCTGAAGTTGGAGGAGCAGAAAATGCTCTCCAGCCTCATGTATTCATTAAGTAAGGGTGAGAATGAGGAAGGAAGGGGGTGGGGGTGCAAAGACGTAGAGACCTGAGTAATGGATGGCTGAGTTTAGATGTTCTTTCTCGCTCTCTGTCTCCCGGTCTCTGTCTTTGAGAATCCTAATGCCTTCCCTCAATTAATCCCTTACTTCCCTCCTCATGCTTTTCGAAGTCTGAAAAGAGAGGGGGTGGGTGGTGGAACTTTTGCACTCAAACCCTTTAAAGAAAACTCCAGTCAGGGTTCTTCTCAAAGATACTGTAATCACGGACCCGTGTTAAGTGAATTGCACGAATTGCATATTTTCTGAACTCAATATTTTTTTTTTAGATGTCATGGTTTTATGGAGACCATCTATGAAAGCAATATGAAATGTAAACATAGCAAGTATGGGTTTTCTAGGCTTTGTATCTCAGGATCAGAGTAATCTACAGGCATGGTCCACATATCATAACACACAGCAAGACGTACCCTATCTAATCTATCCAAAGTCTGGTGTTATCAACTGCCGGGAAGCAGGAAGAACATCTTAAATCCACCCATTTCCAACCGAGTTACATCCCAGTTTACATACCAGAGCAGCCATACGTTGCATGTTTACTGATCAGTGAAGGGGCGGGGCTAAGGACTATGTAACTCAGCCAGATATTACATTACAGAGGAAAACAAGAAGATAGGAACTGTTTGCTCTCTCTTTTTTGCTCGTACTGGGTTCAAATGTCCCGAGATGGGATAATTCTACAAAACCAAATAACAAAAATAATGAAGAATGTTCGGGCTGTTTTTTAATTTTATTTGGCACGGTTTCAAGTGTTATGAAGCACTTACAGGGTGAGTCACGAGTCACAGGACACCTAAAGTCACATGAAACCCACTGCCCTCCTCACTGCCAACTCTAATGAGCGGACTGACCATAGAGAACTCAGGTAATCGAGGTCAGTTTACAGGCCAGGCAGGCAAAAATGGCTTTATTCAGATGTCATTTTCCCTTTTGTTTCTGAAATAAAAGGGTGTCCCGTGGTTTTTGACTCTGTTTTATAAATGTCTTTGTCAATCTAATCATTTTAAATCATTTCTGAACTGATTTTATTGCCCTTACAAAATAAAAAGTCAACGTGAAGCACATTTTTGATAAAAATGCTCAAAATCATACCAATATCAAAGATCTGTTCATTTTTACATCTCAAATGAAGAGATTTGAGTAGCCTCAAAATACAGCAGACTATCATGGAGACAAATAAAGGTAACTATTACAGAATTCTGCAAAATTGGCCTCGGAATCAAAATGTTAAAGAATATCAAACTCATTTGGTTCCATAAAGAACCTGTTCAGTTGATTGACGTTTGTAAACAGTTATCAATTGATTGACTCTTAATTGTAGAGAATCAATCCATAGAAACCTTTCTGGCACCTTTATTTTTAAGAGCACGCCGGTAATGAAGTCTCACTAATGAGACCGGTTTGTTAATTCACATCTTTATTCAATTCATCTGCTCATGTTCAAGTCTTTCACTTATTTATTTCATGCTTTATTAGGAATTAGATGCTCTGTGCCTTTCATTTAACACAGTCATTTATAAAGAACAGGGAATTGTCGGAACATTGCCATCTATTTCTCTTTTTCCCTCTCTCTTTTCCTCTCTTATTCAGTTTAAATAAAAGATTTGCATAGCAACTTAATCTAATCAATAGCAGAGTGAATTAATACATCCAGCAAATTGGAAGTTATTGACCTTGCCATTTTCCATATTCATTCTGCAAATCTGCTTTACTTAAATACAACCTGCGTTAGTCAAACACAGGTACGTTTTCAGACAGCCCATTTCCCACGAAAGTGCTTAAAACGGTGCTTCAATTAGAGAACTGATCTGAACAATGAATGGTGTTATGAATGTTATTAATTCAGTTTAATTGAATTTTATGTATATGGTGCTTTAACACATTAAAGTAATATGCTGGGTTCTCGAGCGGTAGCTTTACAGCAGTTTAATGAGTGAGCCTCAGCTGAAACCTGTTTGCAAGAGACGTGGTTTACATGAGAGGGATTAAATAGTGGTAGTCAGATTGTACCGTGAGAACATCTAGAAAAGACCAGGCCAGGTGTTAAACGCCTGTCAAAGGTCCGATTTCTGTCTGATTTTTGCCAGATGATGATTCATTATCTAGATCATTTATTAATCGTGTAAATAATCAGTAGATTATTTCACTCTCAATGCAGTTGTTTGTTGCACACCTAATGGATATGCTTTGTATTGTGTCAAAGAACAATGTTTTGTCATTGTAGATCTGAAAGTTCTTCTGGTGAGTTCAGTTGGTCAATTGAAATGAATAAATTCTTCGAAACCATCTGATCAAGTAGTAAATTTACTAGTAAATGTACGTTTTTGTTAACCTGTCCAGCTCATGCAATAATTGTTTGAGTGATGTGTTGCCCGCTGTAGCCACCATCCAGAGTGCTACACTGTAACAGAACCTGATATGGGGAAAGACCCCAAAAATGACCGTCCGTACTCTGAATTTTACACAGATCTGAGGTCTGACCTCCTACAAGTGAGAAAGGAATCAGGGGATAAACAGCTTTCTTCTGCTGGGTTGTTTATGTTGCAGTGGCTACACCGCTCTCAGTCCCCGTAAGGCCTGGTGATAATGACAGTAATTCAACCAAATTTAATCTTTAAGTTCTTTCCATGAATAATCAATAAAACCGTCCATGAATAATCAATAAATGCGGCCATGAATAATTAATAAATTCTTCATTCAAAATGTATTATTGATTCTGTCTTCACAGCAGGAATCCACAGATCTCTATCGCCGGCTCCTCAAAGAGCGAAAGCGTATCTGGAGTCAGTTTTTGCATGTGATCGATGTTGTTTCGGATGACGACCCATAGCTCATTCCTGAGTTTTTGATTTCCCCATCCTTTTGTCCCTGCTTGTTTCATGGCGTGACACTCACCTTCAGAAAAACCGAGATGACTCTTGAATTAGTGGAGTGGCCCAGAAAATACACTTTGGTGCCAAAAAGGTTCTTTGGCGTGATTTTGTATTCATCCTTCTCCGAGTAGAACCTGCACTGAAATAACTTTAAAAACTGTAAATTATTCTGCTCAAGCAAAGTGTTTTAGCACACTGCGTCTACAAGGTATGATACATTTTACAGATCATCTGTGTATCGATATCGAGATATGAGCTGGTCGGATGATACTGTATGATCCGTATTTTGCTGCATCAAGGTATCGAGTTGATACAGTTCCACCCTGAAGGTTCCACCCAGTCCCTTCCTGTGGGAAGCAGAATTAAGAGTTAGCACCATTAACCAGACGCCCCTCTCTAGACTCCATCACTCAGCCCAGTGCAGAGAAGATCAGCAGAGCTACCAGACTCTGATCTTAACAGTGCATCCTTGCATGGCAATTCACAAACTAAACATTTCAAAATGGCATCACTGTTTCACTTGTTTGCAAACGTGAACAATGATCATGGATGTCATAGATCTTTGAAAGTGTCTACAAGTGCCACAGTACCATGTTTTCACCAGTTCCCTTAGTGTACGTATTGCACTGCCATCAATCCAACCCATGCATATTCTCTTCTGTGTGCTCAGAGTCTTTTGTATTTAGAGGGATCTGACCATGCTTTGATCCACTATTAGTCATTTTACCCCCATCCAGCCACCCTGCCCAGCACTCTAGAGAGGCCTGTGTGTCCACTCAGGGGGATTGGCACTGAATCCACTCCTCCAGGCCAGCTATTAACTGTGCCCGACTCTCTCTCACTGCTAAAACCTCAATTTCTCTCTCTGTTGGCTCCTCGGCCTTATTATCGAGCTGCACAGCAGTGATGGCAGCGGTGCCTATTCCCTGTGGTCAGATTTACATAGAAGGCTCCATACAAGAAATCCACTCGTGCACAATGGTTCTGGAGAACTTCATGGGCCTTGACGACTGCCACCAGTTTTATTACATTTTCTTCCCTTTTTTTAGGTCCCTTCCCTTACGTTACATTATAAGCTACTTGGGCTTAACCACTGCAGCTGTTTTTGTGTGCAGTGTGAGCCTGCTGGTGGTTAAAGGGTAATCCCGTTGTTTCCCAGGCAGGAAGCAGCTTAATTGGCCAACATGTAAAGGCAGGATGCAGACTAGCGCAGGGAAGCTGTGTTTGCAGGTGACAAGGTGTGGGACTGGACCAGAATCCGGCAGCTTAGCGTACAAAAAAACATAATTAAACCATTACTCTCACAGCTTCAGAAAACCTGAAGGTTAGGGCTCCACGCTGAACAAAGGCCAGAAAGCCACGCAGTCGGACATGACTTCCTGAGCAAACAGGTGGAGGTGGGTGATTAAGCTGTCTGAGGAATGCACCACGCGCATTAGGGACGGGACGACTACCAGACGACTGTGCTCATAGTACTGTTTCATAGTATAAGAAAATCTGCTACCTGTGCACGTTCACCATCAAATCACCTTAAATTGCATTGCAGCAGATTGTAGGTAGCGTGCAATTAAGGTGTTACGTGGTTTACATACACTGTAAGTCCAAGTGTTTGTGGAATCCCCCCTTCTAATCAATGCCTTTAGCGACTGTAAGTTACACACTTAGACACTATAAACATAGACCTGAATGGCTCAGCAGTCTATCACTATGGTCCCATCCCGGTGGTTCGAATCCCGGATCATGATGGTTGCCATTGGCAACAGGAGTCCGAGAGTAAGTAATTATACTCATTTGACCCGCTGTGTTGTGCCACACACACAGTGATACACACATACACACCAGGGGGCAGTGAGCACACCTGCCCGGAGCGGTGGGCAGCTCAGGGGAGCAGCTGGGGAGTTCAGTGCCTTGCTCAAAGGCACTGCAGTCATGACCTGCCTGTTCAGGGGATTCGAACCGGCGACCTTCCCTAATCACTAGGCCATGGCTTCTCCCACGCTTGTCTTCACCTTTCGAGTGTCGGGAGCATCGCTTTTGAGTCCTGCAATGAGGATAAGGGGCATTTCTGAATTGGGGTTGAAAACAAAACAAATTATGGTTGGATATCATAAACATATAGAAAAAATCTGTCTGTGGTCAAATTATTTCAGCACTTATTAGCGTAATATTGATTCATCAGGGCTTAGGAAGGAGTGTACGCACTCTAAGCTTGACAAATTACAAAGTCGTCTTCTGTCATCTCGTTCTTCCACCATAAATAGAAATGACTTACACGTCTTACTCAATGCAGCTGTTGTGTTGCTTGGCCCTTTAAATTATTGAGCTGTCAGCCCCCCTCGTTCCACCACCACGCTGCCACACGAGCACATGATCATAAATTCGCCATCAGTCTGAGGCCCTGTTGGCAGCATGAATAGCACTGTGTGGAACCATGTCTGTGTGTGTGAAGACAGAGGTGGTGTGTGACAGCAGGAATGTGCTGGTGGTCGCTGAGGTGACGTTTACTGGGTTGCAGTGGAATAAATCGGAATTTTTGGTATTTCTTTATTGTTCTTTTATCTGAATGCGAACGCAGATCGGCTCGTCCATGTGGGATGTTTTTACGACTCTTTCTTTAACATCTCACTTCGGCGCACATGGTCATCATCCAGCGTTGCAGTTTTCTGTGTCACATGTCAGCAGCGGGTCGGCGGCGGAAAACTTAATAAGCATTCTTGTTGGATTCTGTCAGTGGATTCATTTCTTTATTTATGCGTTTACACACTTTTCAGGCGAGTGGAAATTTCGAGACGGGCCTTTTGCATGATTCATAGCTGCTGCCAGTGGTACAGAGTCAAAACATTATGACCACCTGCAGAACATGCTGCTGATTCTATGTGTGCCACCAGTAAAGCTCTGAAATGCCCAGGCGTGGACTCTGAACACCTCTGAAGGTGTTCTGTGGTATCTGGCATGGTAGAGAACCTTCACATCAAGTGAGGGATCTTTAGAATCCCAGTTACCAACATGGTTCTTTAAGAGATTATGGGATCTACATATGTCAGCAAGTGAACAGTCCGTTCTTGGAAGTCGAGGTGTTGGAAGCCGAATAAAACTGATGTTCTAGATCATGTTCTAGGTGTTTTTCTCTCTCAGTATGCAGTGGCAAAGTGGCAACAGGGTCCTCACAACTTCCAGGACTTAAAGCATTTAGTCTTGGTACTACAGGACACCTTCAGAGATCTTGTGGGGTCCATGCCTTGGTAGGAACTGTTTTGGTGGTTGACCTACA
This sequence comes from Acestrorhynchus altus, assembly GCA_034509495.1. Lineage (NCBI taxonomy): Eukaryota > Metazoa > Chordata > Actinopteri > Characiformes > Acestrorhynchidae > Acestrorhynchus > Acestrorhynchus altus. The sequence continues at coordinate 2,158,904 of CM067506.1, read as the reverse complement.
CAAGACTAAGCAGATGGTTTTAATGTTACAGCTCGTTGGTATTTATCTCAGACCTTGACGTGTCAGTGTTACAAGGTCATGTTGTGTGAGTGGTCATGATGTTTCGGCCCAACAGCTCGTCTGTGATGTTCGTACATGTTTAAAACATCATCTGTCTTTGAGGAGCTGGTTTTGGTGAAGGCTGCCAAACGTTGCCTTCAGGAGGAATCAGGTTTTTATCATTCTGGAAACACTCGGACACAGAGGAAACGCATTCGTGGCCCTTTTTTACTTGGTTCTAGACACACTAAACGAAACAACATAAAACTAGGCTTTGGAGCAACTCAAGGCAGTCGGGATTGTGTGGATTTGTCCTCCGCTGTATAAAACCAGGTGTACGTTTGTGTTGGGGTCTCAAAAGACATGTTACTCAGAGACTTCTTTTTACAGCTGCAGCAGAAATAGGGGCTAGACGGAGGCTCGGGTCTTGAACATGTGCTGAGAGAATTTTTGCCAACGCAACACAATTCTCTCTGTGTGGGAGCGAGACATACGGGCCTGTTAATATTGCTGGAATACCACGTCTGAATTACAACCGACTTCAGCCTAAACTCTGGTGGGAAATCTGGTGGAAAGAGCAGCTTTTATTAAATTTAATTAGTTGTAAATGAGTCAATCATTTTCACCCAACACAGCAACGTTTTCAAAACATTGTTTTATATCAAACCTAGTCTGATGTTGTTTGTAATATGTCTTCATTTATTTTTTAAAATAAATAACTTGTACACAGGACAATATTCCGGTGGTCCCAGCATCAGCAGGTAGTTGACCTTATCAAGCCAGAGGACCAATATATGCTCACTATAGCGCCGCACTAGTGATTTTGGACGATGGCTGTAGCAGCCAGTAGAGAAGGCCAAGATTTTATATATGTATAAAAATTCAATTTTTTGGTGCATATAGACCCACCGTGACTGGTCACTGACATATGACTGAAACTGAGAACTACCAACCTCATGTTTGCAGGTCACACTGGTATTAAGGGAAAGTATTTTTTGTTTGAATTGATGTGTTTTTGAAATCAAAAATGTATTGACTTCAAAAATTTATGTTGACTTATTTTTGGCATTGATGTCATTGGTTACGTCAGCTCTGAAGAAAACCTTCATAATAAGAAATAGAAATTCAAACAGGTAATCTGGAATCTGGAGCGGAAGGCATTATTAAAGTATCCCTCTCAGCCCTGTCCATCCCAAAGCCTTACTTTGTCCAGCCCCTTCCCACAGCATCCGCTGTCCGTCCTTAGTGGGATCTGTGGCTGGTTTATTGGCAGTAGCCGTCCATGGCTCCCACAGATGGGCTTTGATGTATGTCACTCACACGTGAAGAGAGGGGGCTGCTAAAGACACACAGCTTCAGTTTCTCTGTGGGCTTCATGGGTGGCGCTTGTGTTTTCACAGCTGGCCTCGTGTGCTGGGAGCAGCCGTAAGGCCGCGGCGCCCCTGGAGCTGGAGACAAGGCCTTCAAAGCTCTCCGTGGTGCTAATAAGGAGGTTTTGTAACCCCGTTTACCACCGCGAGAGCACACACACACACGTTTTCATACAACCACAGGATATAGAGCCTTACAGACAGTCTTCAAAACAAAGGCCCTAAACGGGTCTCGGCTTGAATACGTGATTCCAAGAAAAAACATATAATTGGTTTTTCTTCACAAAATGTGGCGTTCTTTAAAGATCACCCACACATTTCCTTTAATTCTCCAACATCCATCCGGTGACTCAAAGCAGACCAAACATCGTAGCACTGCTTCTTTAAAGGGCCAACTGACCTGAAACTGAAACTTAATTGATCAACTGAATTTATTGATACAAATATGTGTCGAATGTGTTCTTTTTGCATTTCCATCCAGTGAAAATTCAGGAGGCTTTTCCTTTCATTGTGAAGGTGCTGTGTTGAGGATTTTTTTTGCATTACTCTCAGAGTCGGTCAGACCGAGTCTCTGACCGGTATACACTACTAGATTACTCTCAGAGTGGGTCAGACCGAGTCTCTGACCAGTATACACTACTAGATTACTCTCAGAGTCAGTCAGACTGAGTCTCTGACCAGTATACACTACTAGATTACTCTCAGAGTCAGTCAGACCGAGTCTCTGACCGGAATACTCTACTAGATTACTCTCAGAGTCGGTCAGACCGAGTCTCTGACCAGTATACACTACTAGATTACTCTCAGAGTCAGTCAGACTGAGTCTCTGACCAGTATACGCTACTAGATTACTCTCAGAGTCAGTCAGACCGAGTCTCTGACCGGAATACTCTACTAGATTACTCTCAGAGTCGGTCAGACCGAGTCTCTGACCAGTATACACTACTAGATTACTCTCAGAGTTGGTCAGACCGAGTCTCTGACCAGTATACGCTACTAGATAACTCTCAGAGTTGGGTCAGACCGAGTCTCTGACCAGTATACGCTACTAGATAACTCTCAGAGTCGGGTCAGACCGAGTCTCTGACCAGTATACGCTACTAGATTACTCTCAGAGTCGGGTCAGACCGAGTCTCTGACCAGTATACGCTACTAGATAACTCTCAGAGTCGGGTCAGACCGAGTCTCTGACCAGTATACACTACTAGATTACTCTCAGAGTCAGGTCAGACCGAGTCTCTGACCAGTATACGCTACTAGATTACACTCAGAGTCGGTCAGACCGAGTCTCTGACCAGTATACACTACTAGATTACTCTCAGGAGTCGGGTCAGACTGAGTCACCGGACCGTATACACTACTAGATTACTCAGAGTCGGGTCAGACCGAAGTTCGACCAGCATAATGCTACTTCAGATTACTTTTTCGAGTCGGTCAGACCGAGTCTCTGACCAGTATACGCTAATAGATTACTCTCAGAGTCATCAGATCAGTCTCGACTCAGCATACACTGATTACTCAGAGTCGGCCAGACCGGAAGTCACTGACCGTATACACTCATTAGATTACTCTCAAAATAGCGTTGGTTGCGTCGCATTTCTGATTAGCTGCAGTGGTTCAGTTCTAAATGTTAAAGATATAAGGGGTGTTTCTTCAGCCCTTGGATGCACAATACTGTGCAGCCAATCGGAACAGAGAACATTTACATATACCGCCTGAAACAGAAAACCGCCAAAAGACAGAAGAGGAACGAAATGGGTTTGGGGAACACAAACCCACATGGACTGGGGTAAAAATCAATGTGAAAAAAAGAAGGATATGAATCACTGGCATGTTCCTCTTTTTCTTACAAAGGAAGAACCACTGAGAAAACACACCAGGACAAATGAGCACAGACACACACAGACCCCCAAAGAAAGCTTGCTTCTAGCCCTGCAGCCTTTGCAGGATCAAGCAACCAGCCTGTCACAGTCTGTTCATCTGTCCCTCTCCCAGATAAACACCCCTATTCTCATACACCCGCACTCCACTCCTCCGTCGAGCAGCTGAAAAAAAACAAGAGAGGAGTAAAGATCTGCATAAAGATATCGAGAACGCAAGTATTGTGCAAACGTGGAGCACATTGTCAGGAAATAATATCCTTATCAGCACCCATCTCACCTTTTGGGATTTGAACAAATCGTGATAGTGGCCATAGCGAGCTTTTTCTGCTCATAAAACCAGAACTTGCTTGGCAGAGCTTATTGAAATTCAGCCTCCGCTCCACCCGCCCACCTCCCCACCTTTCACTTTGTCTTAGGGTTTCAATGAATTTCAAACAGTGACTGCCAGATAATTATTTTCATTTGTATATTTTCCCTCTTCTATGAAGACGTGCAGGTCGTGAGCTAGGCACATTGTTCTTCCTGAAAGCTTTTTTGATGAAGAGCCACAGCCACAGTGTGGCCAAATGTGACAGTATGTTATCACTTAGGGTGATTATCACTGCACGCTGTACAGAGGTCTGGAATCAGGTTTAATATTAGCAATTTTTTTACTGTTTTATGTAAAATAACAGATTTGAGAACCTTAAAGGGTACCGGTAGATGTTGTACTAGACGTTTGTATCAGATAAAGAATACACTGTAATGTTCTAATCATGGGACGTTTAATAACCTTTAAGCTTCATATGAATTCCATAATTTGCAGAGCTTTAGAAAGTCTTTTCCTCTGTAACTATGATTATATAACTAGTGATTTAATGTGTCATTAATTATCCAGATATTTGTGTTATATGATTTTGCCATCAGATAAACCAATCCCACTGCCATCCCACTGATCCATCCCACTGATCCATCCCACTGATCCATCCCACTGATCCATCCCATCGATCCAGCACACTGAAATGGATATGAATTTTTTAAATATTCCTATTTTCATACATATATTTTCAGAGAGAGTATATATATATATATATATATATATATATATATATATATATATATATATATATATATTATCATAACCATTTGGCTTTTTCATATGTATTTTCATATGTATTTGTTTCCAAATTGTTTATTCTGCTTATTATTTTTATTAGTTTGTTTGTTATTTTTATTTTTATATTTCTATTTTTTATATAGTTGGATATCAATGTAAAATACCTAGATCCTGATATATTCTGAATGTATTAGATCATTAAACATTACAGTGTGACATCTCAATATCATATCTATATATATATATATATATATGCAAAAAGGTGTAGCAGGTCCTTTTTTGGTTTCTATTAGTGACCACAGCGAAAGCCAATTCCCAGTAAAGTGATAAAAACCCATTGTTCCTCCAGAATTAGCTGTTCAAACTGTGGAAAAAATCACTATAGGCCCTCACTAACCCGCGGGGGGAGACCGGCTGTCGGTTTTGTGTAATCGTGCACCTTAAAGATCAGCAGCGAGTGCTTAAGTAATTCCTAAAGCAGAGTGAATCTCTTTCTTTCTGTTGGGCCTGTTTCTGTGCCTCTTCTGGGGGAAGGAAGGAGCGATGAGCTCACAGAGGATTAAAAGTTTACTATGTTTGATTGGCGTGTCTCAGGCCTGGTGGGTCGAGCCAGGTCCCACCAGGGATTCGGAGGCTTGAGCGAGAGCTAAGAAAAGACAGACAGGGGTCTAGGCCCCTAATCCAGCGATATTGGGAGGGATTCTTGGGACGCGACCGTCGCTCCTTGCTTCTCGAGGTGACGAGACACCAGTAGAACAGAGCACTGAGGGAGAAGGGGCAGTTGTAGGGGGTTGGGTTGATTCTCCATGTCTTTGTGTATAGAGGTTTCACAGTTTAAGGCTCAGTGGCTCGAGGATTTGGGACTGGTGGGAGTGAGTCAGGAGCTGGGGTGAGGTGGGGGGTCAGTGGTTTGAGAAGAGGAGTTTGGGCGGGGGGGTGCCAGCAGGGTGCTTGGGCCCCTGAGGATTAGCCACCCAGAGGATAATCACAGGATCAGCTCATATGCAATATTTATCTTTTAGTGGAGATTCGGAGAGAGCGAGAGAGAGCGAGAGAGAGCGAGAGAGAGCGAGAGAGAGCGAGAGAGAAGCAGCAGTGTCAGTAGATTCATCTCATGGTTATGAAGTTCCCCATAGACATGCGTTTCCCAGAGTCAAATGAGTCTTTGATGAATAATAAAAACTAGAGGATATAAATCTCTGCTCTTGCAAGGGTTCAGCGTGATCATGATTCTTTACTAAACAATGGATAATGAAATCTCAATTATGCATAATTTAAACAGATTACTTTGGAACGAGTATAAATTATCCTTAAAATGACTTCTTCAGCCGAGTTCTTTAGTTGTCTTAATGCAAAACAAAAGTGACGAGTAACTGTTTACTGGGAAATTGATTACAGACAATTTTTAATGCTTGAAAATATTTTATTTTGGAGACAAAGTAGAGGAAGGGAGGGGAATGCCAACACAGCATTCAGATCTCAGTTATCAGATGATGTCATGCAGTGTTTTTTAATTATCTACTAAGACGATCTTTTTATTTATGATTCAAGGTCTTATGTCGTTTCTGGTTGGGTTGGGTTCCGCTCACATTTGAACCAGAACCAGTGGCAGAGCCTGGAATTCAGTATTGAATTCTCTGCAACAACAAAAGATGTGTTTTGGGGTTAAAAAACACCTCTAAATGACATCATTTCATCACTGTGTCATTATTTAGACCATTTTACACACCAGAGTGATGTCACTTCACGTGTGTGGTCATGCTGGATGAATGTGCTGATGGTAAGTCACCCTGGATCAATAAATAACTGGTATATTTGGGCTGTGGACCCTGATTCCCATCACCACCTCTCGTAATGTAGCTCGAACCTTGTTTGCATATTAACACTCAGGTATGACATAGTTCAGATCGACTCTCTGATTCAGCTGGAAGGCTATCAGAGTTCAAACGAGCTCGGCCGCGAACCGCGTACTTCCCAAAGGCGATTCGGCCTTTAAGACATGTGTGGGCCTAATTATAAACACTTTGCCAAAGACCTTTTTTTTATTTTCTGGCCAACTTTCTTTAAGCCACCCTGGATGCATATTTAATTTGAATAACGACGCCGCGAGCGTTTGTAATCCACTTTCTGTAAGCAGTTGGCTGATGTAATGGAGCTAAAATACTAATCCTTAATTCACTGGCATTAATCTCTTAAACTAGCTGCTGCTGTGTAATCTGTGTATGTGTTAATGAGCGCTCGCTTATGTGCTTGGATTGTATGATGTTGTACGTTACTGTACGATTAAAGAATGCGTGGGACATGAAAGAAAAACGCTTTCAAAGTCTCGGGGTTGTTGTGGGTGTATTTGTGCGTTTGCCTTATTATATGATGATGAATGCCTCTTAAATGGCAGGTGTATTTAGCTCTCCTTTTCAAGACCTGCAGTCTATATATATCAAATCCTTTGTCCTGTGCGAATTGTTCTTTCACTTCCTGACTGGTGTGGCTTTCCCCTGTGATTCTTACTGAGGCTGCTAAGAAGTTGGCCAAGGAACATCAAAGCTGGTCGGGCCACATATGCATTTTGCATTAAGTGGCAACCCCCAGAATGTCCATTATATCCACAGAATTAAACCTGCATGCGAGGAAGTGACTGACGTGTTCTCGTCGGACAATACAAGGAACATGGCTTAATAAGCAGGGAATTGCCAGTGTTGCTGGCCAGTGTTTGTTCGAATAGGATGTGTCTAAATACCATCCATTGTATGGGCTTGAATGTCTTTAACATACCTTCTGAGATGTTGTGCACGCACCTCTCTTGAGAACCAAAGATTGCTTAGATGCCTGTGGAGGTTCTTCTGTAGAATCATTCCAGTGAATCCTTTTCGGAATGCTCAATGTTCAAGCGTTGGTGATAGAAAGCTACGTTACAGAAAGCTCTCACCTTAAGTAGTTTACAAATTGCAAATATGGATTTTGCAGGCCAGACCAGATGTGTGAATGCTCCTGGATGTTCATCAGGCCAGTCAGTCACATGTGCAGCCCTGTGAACTCCTGGTCCAGCAGCTCAATATAAGCACTGTGGTTCAAATTTACAGTTGCCTCAACCTGAGGTCCCAGACACCTTCAGAACATCACGCAACATTCTCCAGCTAAAACCACACCTTCTCCACTGTCCTAATTGGCCTTTGGCATGCCATTCTGCTCCATGGGTTGATGGTCTTCAGTTTCCCGTGGAGAGATCTTTCTGATGTTTCTGTGTTACGTTCTAGAACCAGTTGTTGCCAGAAAGGGAAGCCGTTTTCATTTATGGAGTGATTGGACACGGCCAAATGCAGTCACATTTTTTAGCCAATCATTAACATCGGCTTCATGACCACTTTCCACACAACCAATGAGACATTCAGTCTATTCCCATTGCACACCCTGCAGTTATTTATAACCTGATATATATATATATATATATATATATAAAGTACATTTCCACATTAAGTCAATCTGAATGTTAAATAAGTAGAATTTCCCTTTAAGATACATGTAAATATGTTTGATTGAACCTGAATATTTATTCAAAACTAGCCAAGGTGCACTGCTTGCTCTAGTGTTCTCCTTTCACACTCAGTCCCCTGGTCTCCTTTAAACCTCGCAGCCTCCAAGACCCTCCGCAGATGTTGTCTTGTGCTGTTACTAAGAGATGCTGGCCCCCACCCCAAGCATGCCTCTAAGCCTCAGCCTGCTCAAGGAACAGTGCAAGCAAATGCCCTGTATTGGCCTACAATAGGGAACAGAGCGAGGCACACAGTGAGGGAGAGAAAGACAGAAGGATGTGGACGTAGGGATGGTTGGGTGAGAGCTAATTTCCTGCAGTAGATCTGAGGTCTAATTGTTCAGACACTGGAAGCAGAACCAGTTAGACTGCTTAATATGCATTTGATGATCAGTGAAAGTCCGTCGCACGATGGACGAAAAAGAAGACAAAACAATGCACTGGAAAAAATGACTTTAAAATAGCTGTAATGTATTTATTTTCACTCTTTCGTGTGAAATATATCGAATTATATGTTCTTGGGGACAAAAATGGATGGATATACTGCTTGAAATGCTTCCGTTTGAGATGACTCCAGGTTCATCCTGAATTCCTGAGGATTTGTACAACTGATCCGTCATGTAAACCATCACGTGCATTTATATTTGCAGATAGGAATTGCACGGTACTGTCTGGGACATGTTGCATGAAGGGAATGCAGGCTTTTCAGTTTGATGGAGGAGCAGCTCTGTTTGTCTTGCAGATGATACCTTGCTGCAGTGCAATTTCACACACACACACACACACACACACACACACACACACACACACACACTGCATCCGAGAATTTGTAGAACAACGTTATGTTGAATGATGGTGGCTGAAGTGCTCTTCTTCAGTCCATCTTCTTCCCTGCCATTGCTTAATTCTTCTGCCCTAAGCTGCGCACACTTTCAGCCTCGACTCTCAGTGATGAACAGCGAGAGTTGGCCAGATTAAGGCAGCCCTCCTTCCCAGCATGCATCGGCCTGATGTTGGCCCCGTCCGTATTAATGGGATTGTGAAGCTCATCCGAGCATTCCGATAATGGAACAATGCGGGAGCCATCTCTGACAATCCCTCATCTCTCGGCCGCTTCGATTGATCACCAATCCAATTGCTAACTGGAGTAAATTGAATTTGGAGCCCTAACATTGTTCGTTAACCACAGTGCCGATGAGATGGCCATACAGATTAATGATAATGGGGGTCCGGGATGGCTCTCCCAGGCAGCCGACGAGATTTGATTAGCCTCAGACTTGCAGTGGAGATGGAGACCAGCCCTCCCAGACTGTTAGAGGAAGCACTTAATGAAAGGCCCGTATGGACGTCTAATCGGGAAATGTTTGTCTGGGTGCTGGGCTCTTGGCTTACTGTAGACGTCTGGTGTGCATTGCAAGGCATTAGGGGAGAGAACTGGATCATAGGAGAGAAACATATAGATGAAACCTACTTGCACTTCTACTGTAGGACTGGCAGCTGTGTCCCTCCTTCGGAATCGCTGCCTACCGTCGTACTGAGTTTTGGATGTTTGTCACTTGGGACTCACATTGACCACGATATGCTGGAGGCTGCTTTGTGACTGTCAGCCCTAACCTTCTGAAAGTGTGCGAGGCAGAGTGTGAACACTTGGGCAGTGAGTCAGCGTGCCGCCGTCTTGTCATCTTTGCGAGACATTTTCACTTCGGCACTACATGCGTCCGAGCTCCCTCGTCTTGGCAGTTAGTGTTGCGGTGCTAATTAGAACGTATCTAAACATGTGCGGCAACACTCTGGGGGTCTTTCAACCACGGCATGTGTTGTATGGGGTCATACTAATTCGTCCTGTGGTGGGTGGACGAAAGCAGGGGAAAACGAAAGAGGGGAAGCGCGAATTACAGAGTTCCACAGTTTGTACGAAGGCGGTTCCGGTGCCGCAGCTTTGCAGCTCAGTTGGGGAGGTTCTGTCGATGCCGTTCAGCCTTTTGAACATCTGGCAGAGATTCAACGGAAAGCTGACACATCAGTCAGATATCTTTAGAAAGGCTCGTTGGGATGAAGGTGTGTTTGACCAGACAGGTCACATGGTTGAAGCCTAATTAGGGTGAAGGTCAGGGTTAGTGAGGGATATTTCATATTGTATGAAATGATCCAGACGCGGTACATTCACCAACCTGTAGTTATCAACAAACAACTGGTCAGAGTATGTACTACTACTACTACTACAACAACTACTACTACTACTGTTACTACTACTGTTACTACTACTGTTACTGCTACTGCTATTACTACTATAACTACTACTGCTGCTGCTGCATGTACTACTGCTGTTACTAGTACTACTGTTACTACTACAGTTACTACTAATGTTACTATTAATGTTACTACTACTACTACTACTACTACTACTGTTACTGTTACTATTACTGCTACTACTGTTACTACTATAAGTACTACTGCTGTTACTACTATTACTATTACTACTACTGCTACTGCTACTGCTACTGCTGGTATATAACATATAAGGTATATAAGGGATATTAGGCAGATATAAGAAAATGTATTGGTTTAAATAACATTTCAGAAATAGCATCAACCTACATCAGTCCATTTTGGGGACAACTTAAAGGACACTTGTCTTTCTCTGTATTACATGTCCTGCCCACTGAAAACGGAAAATCACATTTGTCTTCATATTAACCCATGAAATGTTGCCTTTTTCATTTGCACATTAACTCCGAGAAGACCACATGAGCTGAGAATCCACCTCTCCATGCTTCCTGTTTCATGACATTACTCTGACCTGAACCTGGGATTCAAGATGGGACCTCCACCCCCCCCACACACACACACACACACACACACACAATCTGATATTAATTGTCTTGTTTAATTACACCTGAGTAATTAGAGGGGGGAGAAACTCAAATCCCTGTTGATAAGTATTCATTAATGCATGCACTCTCAAAGTCAGCATGGCCTGTTCTCAAGGATATGAACACCCTACCCAGCCACACACACACGCATATATATATATACACACACACACACACACACACACACTTGCACAAATCGACAGTTAATGGACAGAGACAAAGCTGCAGTCAGCACCTTCGTGACGGCTGAGTGGGGGTGTGGGTGCATGTGTGTGTGTGTGCGTGTGTGTGCTGACAGTGCAGGCACGCTGTGAGAAGGGGCTGTACTGTTGCTGAAGACCCCCACTGGTAATAAACACCTGAAGATAAATGGCCTCCCTCTACAGAGGCAATCACATGCTCTCACCGTTTCATCGAATGTTAGGATTTAAAGGCCATAAACGTGTACTTTAACCACACAGCTATGACACGCCAACACTACACAACAACCTTCAGGCATCCCCGTTTGAACGCACACCTTGTTGAGGTTCTGCTGAAGTAAGTGTGTTTGGTGTAGCACCACTCATAACCCAGCAACTCAGTGATAGCTACCCATGCCGTGAGGAGAACAGCTTAACCAGAAACAGCTTCTAGGCCGTTCTGACCAAACTGTTAGGTGGTGTTGGGAGCAGTGGTCATGTGAAGGCACACACCCAGTGAACAGGACTGGAACTGTACCATCTTTACGGATGAATCCAGGTTCTGTCTGGGATCCAACAACAATCAGGTTTGATTATGGAAGCTTTGTGGTGAGCCTTTGCTGTGGAGCGTATTAGGGATATCTTCAGCGATATCTGAAGAACATCTTGTGGTCACATGTGTTGCTTCTCACAGCAGGGCTTATGAGTGGAACGGGTTGCAGGAGGCTATAAATACCTGCGTGGTGTGTGGCGGGATCATAAAAGAAGAGGTGGTACAGTGCATCCAACCAGACTTTCACTGCACTTCCACCTCTTCTCTATGAATCCCATCACACACTATTCTGGTATTTAAAGCCCCCATGATCCTCGTGCAATGCCATCTGCAGGAGCCTGAAGTTACTACCACCTTAAACATGCAAGGGGATGAGGTTTTTGATCTGAGGGTTTATTTAAGTGTGACTTCATTTAAGTTATGACTTATTTAGTCACTCAAACAATAAGTTGCTTCCAACCAAAACAAACAGATTCCAACCCTGAAATGTTGACTTCAACGTCCATATTATGATGTCCAGTTTGTCACCTTTTGACATTTTGAATTGTGTTCCATGTTGTTCCAAATGTTAAAGACAAACAGGCCAGTCTAAATGCTCCGAAATGATTAGAGGATTCTGGGATGTAAAGGTCTGTTGGCGGACAAATGTTTGGGAAGCCCTGCTGAAACCTAAACTCAGTGCAAGAGGCGGTGGCTCCTGCAGCTGGTTCTGTACTCTGCCGCTGTTCCGCCTGAAGTCATGTGGGGTGATGTTGTGGGCTTAGCTTCGCTCATGTGATTCGCGTCCAGCGTCGGACTCATCGAGCCACTCACTTCCCGCAGCGTTGCCGTGGGGACGCGTGTTGCCGTGTCGAGATAACGGGCCCAACCCTGCTGTGTTATCACTGCTTCCCTCCCTCTAATCGGCTTTCAGCGCAGCGCGAAGTTTTAAGTTGGAATTTTTTTTTCCTCCCTGTTTCCCAAGCATGAGTGTGTGGCTCGCCTGTTTAGTTAACAGAATGCAAATGGCAGGCAGTCAAGGTTAATTTACTTAGTGCCAAGTCTCAGAGCGTTGCCTCGTCTGTAGCTGGAAATGCTTCTCATCTGTGAGATTTTGTTCTATTATGAACTGTTTAAAGAGGGGAAATAAAAAAATCCCTTTTTCCGATAATGTGCCTTTTGTTGTCTCCGATGACTGATGGTAAGCGGGAAACAAAAGGCCCGTGTCCGTGTCAGAAGGAGTGATTTATTTTTCCACGCTCCTTACATTTTGCTCATATACTCCAAAGATGAATTTCTTGCTTTTTAAAAGCCCCCCTCATATCCCCCCCCTTGCTGTGCAGTGCCACTGAAGGGCACGAGGAGCACCTTGATTAAGACACATAAGGAGGGCTGTGTAATTGTCAGAGTGCCATAAACAGTGACTGCTCATCAGCGCTCATGAATATGCAGTAAATATTCATAGGTCTGGGATATTATGGAAAACGGTGCGAGCAGAGCCTTGTATCTCTCCGGGTAAAGGTTAATGACTCAATGAGGGAATCCAGCCGTGACCTTCCCGCATCTCCTGGAGCGGATCCTCCTGACCTTTTTTGCGAGCGCGCGGCCGCTGCGGCACCGCTATCTCGGTGCCGCACTCGCTCGCTCTTCTTCGAGCATGCTTCATGCTCATCAGCTCCACTTCTGCACAGGCAGGAGGTTCAGGTTTCTTGCCTTTCGCTTTTGCTTCTCGATTCGAATTCCGTCAGTCTTAAGACGACACAAAGGGACAGGTGGTGAGAGAAGCAGTACTCCCTAAGTTTTTTTACGGATATCGGATATTCACCTTGCCTGATCCTTTTGAAGTCATTCTTCCCTCAAAGGGCCCCAGCAAAAACAATCTAGGATGCGGAGAATGTGGCGCGAGGCACTGAGCGCTGCACACTCACGGTAGATAACGGATAACCTGTCGTTGCACTTAAAAAAAGGAAAAAGTGACAAATTGTGATAAATGTAAGTGGTGCTCTGTACACTGCTCAGGGTGTGCTGTAAACACTTGAGAAGAGAAGGAGAATGCATGATTATCAAGGAGTTGGGTTTGAAGGTGGTGGTGGTGGTGCTGGTGGTGGTGGTGTGTTGGGGAGTTGACAAATGCATATGAATGACGGGCCTTTAAGCGATGTTTCGAGCTAGCTCTCTCTTGGGATGGGAAGATCTCCCAAGGGAGAAGATGCAACTGAGAAGCTCTGTTCCCAACGCACAAATCACCTGGGGCACTGGCGACGGAAGCTGCCAATGCAATCTTGAATGTTTAGCCGAGCTTCAACAAGATCTTCAAGTGTCTGATTAAAGTGACGCACCAATAAGGCGGTGAAGAATTCGAGTGTAAGTGACTATAAGCTGCCAGGTGAGCTTGTGTTTACACGAACGTATCCTGAGTTTCGTGGGAGAATGTTAGCAAGCATCACTTGAGAACTGGATATGAACACCCACCTCGAGTGACCTGATAAACAGGCAGCTAGATTCCACGTCTCGAGTGTGTCCCCAGTCTTGACTTGTCTTTCGTGACTGAAGTAAGTGTGCTGCACATTTGCTTTCTTTCTTGACACGTCGGCTGGGAGACAAATATGTCCTCGATTGTGGATACATATGGACTTTCATCTCCAAAGTTCTCTGTGAACTTCTTAAAAAGACATTTATTTCACATTCTACTATGGTTATGTTAACGTTATGTTCAACTTTTCACTAATTTATTACAGCAAATTAACACATCCACTCACTATGACTCCTTGCGATGCTCCCGGGACTAGGAGGGTGAAGACAAGCACATGCCTCCTCCAGTACATGTAACCAAATGTGGATTTGAACTTATGATCCTTGTCTCAGCACCTTGGTCTGGTCACTCACTCCGAGCCCCAGGTTATGTTTAGGTTACAGTTAAGTAACAGAGAGCCAGTGAGGGTGTAACTGACCACGTTTCTGATAACTGTGGGCGTTTAAGCAGCACATTAAGAGGCTAGTGTTAAACGTTCCAGTTTTATCACCTAACGAAGAGCTATTATTAGCACTCCTTAAATCTCATACTTCGGCAAGTGCCGAAGCAACCTGCTATTCCCATGGTGCCACGTTATTTTAGCTTCAGTTGTCAAACAGAGGCTCGGGTGTTTCTTTTTAATGAACGTGCATCGTCCACACCTCCTCGTCCCTGCTTCCTGACACTGCAGTGACTGCAAAGTGTTTTAATTGTCCTTGTTTTGGAGATTAAACTGGACAGTCACTGTCTTGGGAATTGTTAGCCTCCTTCCTTCGATTACCACTGCCTCGCTGTACCATCAACATGCATATTTTTTTTCCAGTCAGTGAAATGCTAGACTTCGTGGCTTTGGGGAATTAGCTTTGCTTGTTCAGAAGCTGCACTGCAGATCCGTGTCATGTTGACTTCTTTTAAATCACTTAAAAGCAGCCAGGGCAGTAATTAAAAGCTTGTTCGTAATGTTTTGCCGTGACATGCCGAGGCTTACTTACATCGGATTCTACCCAAACCGGGAAGGTCGGTTTCTTAAAAATCTCCATTTTTTTGAGTGAAATCCTTCCATTTTCTCGTTTTTATCTTCACTCAGCAATCAGCCCTTCTGGTTTTCAAGTGAGAGAGAAATGTGTCTTCTGTAATTACGGTGTCCGTGTGAGATGATCTACTTCCCATTAGCTCTCGCAGACTTGTTGGGTTAACGTCACTCTTCCCAACCTGCTCGGGGGGTCAAGAGTGCCGTGGTCCAGAGGGCGCACCGAACTGTCACCTATTTCTCGCAGCTGCTCCGAGATCGTATTCTGAAGCTGGGTTTTTATCAGGGTAATTTGTGCGAGCACACTGAAATGAAGTCATTTTTCCCCCTCTCTTAGCTTCTCTGAAATACTTCACGTCCCTCAAGGTCAGCTCTTCAGGGAGACCTTCGTCCATTAGCAGCCCATTAATCCAAGAGTTGGAGCGCAAGGCCTTGCTCCGGGTCCTCTTGTGTTTTTTTTTTTTTTTTCCCTTCATGCTCCACCTATCCAGCATTACCCTCCTCGGTAACCCTCCTCTCAGTCCAAAACACACTCTGTAATTTATCCTGCCCAAAGCGTGCAGAAATGTAAATATGGAACAAAAGTGTCTTTTTCAACGTTGGGAGCTACAGGAACGCCAGCCAAGGCCAAAGTTGGACCTTTTCCCCACTTCGACCTGATCATGTTTCGAGCGTTCTGCGGTATGTGTGAGGCCCGCTGTGCTCCCTGCCCAGCCTTTATCTGCAAATGCCAGGCTTGGAGACGAAAACGGTTCTTGAACTTTCCTCAGAAACCTGTGGCTCTCTTAAACTAATCGACTTTAATTTGCCTTTTCGGCCCCTCCCTTCACTGCCAGCCAAATCTTTGTCATAGCAAGAGCAAGTTAAAAAGGTATCCCCCTAATAAAAGCTGGGAGTGTGACTGATGTTAATTAATATTCAGGCTTTATGAAGCATGCTCCTGGTCCCAGCGTGGCCCTCACTGTCTACTGGCCATTAGAGTCATAAGCTAAACACTGATCTGCCGGCTAAAACTAACGAACCTTGTCTTCTGAAATGGAGCCAGACCAGTAAATGTACCTGAAGGGTACATTATCTTAACACAATGAGTGCGTTTATACGTCCGGCGATGAGCAGCATTAAAGGGGAATTTCATTTAGCGTCTTTCTTTCTTACTGTGATTTATTGGAGGTCAGGTGGCTCGATGTATTGGCTGCTCTTTTCTGGGTTCCAGTGCAGGACAGTCCTACTAACCGTTTGTCCGGCCTTTTATTTTTTTTCCACACAAAGCCTGATACACATTTGACACTGGAGATATTAAGATTCTTTTCCATTTATACAATGAAACAGGTTTAAAAATCCTATATGTCTGAAAAAATGACCAGTTAGTGAAACTGAAGGGACGTCTGAAGGGGCAGGACTTTGTGAAAGGCCTGTGAAGATCTTTGCTGATTTGGTCCCCACTTACTGTAACACACACACACTCCCGAAAACACTGGTAGATCTACACCCCACACTGCTGTACACAGATGCACCTTTATTGGCCTGCTTGCAGACGTGTGCACACTTACCCGGCTTTTTCTTCGAGACGACGTCAAATCAAATGACACGTTTTGAGAAGTTCCAAAGAAGAACTCGGAGATTCCAACTGTCAAAAAGTCACAACAGCAAAAACAGACACTCAGTGACCGTGAAGGTGTGTGTGTTCAGAAAACGAACATTAATATTACAATAAACACTCATTAATTCACCCTCATCCAGCCGCTGAGCCTGGTGTAATCACACCGAACGGGTTCAGTATAACTAACAGTTACTTTTGATGCTGATTAATTACAGGATGCCACCTGTCAGCTGGATAATAACTAGCTGAAACGTCTATGCAGTGTTTTCTGCCAAGTTTCCTAAGAGGATGCACATCTTCCAGCATCTGGTAATTGAACTGCGAAATTCCTTTAAGATAAAGTTGAGCTCAACTCTAGACTCTATTTTTAAAGTTATAGTGTCAGCCTGTCCGTCCTAATTCTTCCTACCTTCCGAAAACCAGCTCAAGGTTGTTGTGTGCCGTGTCTCACGCCTCATGCTCAAAGTCTAGACCTTGCTCACACACACACACACACACACACACATATATGCGCGTGTGTGTGTGAATATTGTCTCGTCCCTGGAATTGCTTTTTTGTGGAGAAGTGGCGCGAATTCTAAATCTGGAGCTAATGAATTCCTTTTTAATCCAAATCAATGCTCATTACTCTGTTAGTTTAGGACATGCTGTTTGTCTTTGCTCTTCAGAACTGAATGCTTTGTGCTCTTTAACCAGCGTTCATCAAATTACGGTATGAACAGAATATGATATCAGGAAGTGGAGAATGTTAATGAATGTCCTTTCATCCACGTCCCTCAGTCGTGCATTTTCAGTGTCCAGGCTTTGAAGGACTCTGAGGTGTTGTTGTAGACGGACAAAAAAAAAAGGTCATAGAATCAGAGCGACGGAGTTGAATAACAGATGTTCTGCTCGGTAAAGTACAACAATACTGAACGGTGGAAAAATAACGTTTATAAAATAAAGATTTTTGCTTAAGGAACCATATCATGGTGGTACAGAATGAAACAGTTACCCCTCCACTGCTGCGAGATGATAAACCGAGGCTTTACGGGCTCAAACCAAACAGATGAAAGCTGCCTTTTAAATATATGAGTTAATTAAGTGAGTGTGTGTACATGCGGTGTGGTGTGTACATGCGGTGTGGTGCGTTTACCATTGTTTTGTCTGACGGTGTGTTGTTTGGTGCCGCAAACTGCACATGCACACACGAACAGCTGGATCGCACAACCTTTCACAAAGAAACAGCATAAATAATGATGGTAATCTTCTATAATTAAATATGCAAACGTTGCCACAACGTTTAAAAAATTGTGCAATATTGCAATAAATCACAATAAATAGTAGCAGTGTGCTTTGTATATTTTGGCTTTTTTGTTATTAATAAAAAAAACGATGTATACGGAACACTTTTTCTGGGCATTGTTCTGCTTTATTGTGTCACGGGGTGTAAACATGCTGTAAAATGGTGTTTTTTGCATTTGTAGATTGTTTAATTGTACTAAAATTGTATTTGTATGGACGTAAGACTTGTAATTTTATGCAAAATCAATTGTAATTTAAGAAAGCAGAAAACTACAGTGTAAAATAGTATATTAGCATAATATTTCAATTGTTATATCCTTAATTTACAGATGATAACTACAGTTATACAAGGTTTGTATGCTATTAAAAATATATATATATATATATAGCTATTGTCCATAAAATGTAGAGAAGCAATAAAAGAAACAAAGGATCGGAAGTGGATCAGAACATGAGAACGTGCTTTTTCTTGGATCAGGCTCAGTTCTGTTGTACTGGACCGGGTTGGGACGTCACTAACATTTAGCAGAATGTTGTCATTAGTGCGAATTTTCCTGGATATACTCGGATTTAACGAAATCTATTGTTTATATGACTAAACCCTGTTTCCTGCTCTCGCGCATCAACCTAAGCTGTTGAAGTCCATCTTCTAAATGCCTTTGCGATGGTTCTTTAATGGGCGTCGTGCTCAGAGGCTATATTAGTTCATAATCGTCCTGCAGACGCTTAGTGGAGCTTTTTGTTTTATGGTGACTGTATGACTTACAGAGGGCCTCCCTGCTCATAAATTAGTGATCACTGTGTTTGCTGGGACATATTTGGGATGAATGTGGAGTAAGTGATCTTGTGGCCCATGGGATGGTGTCTCCTACCACTTGGAGAGCACTCACCATGCAGTGTTCCACTCACTCTTTTAGTATCCTAATGGATCAGCCTTGGATATGGCACTGTGGAATCCCTGAAGAGGCCTGCTGATGGAGAAACCAGTTGCTGCAGTTGTTTACCAAGCAGCTTAGCAGGAGTGGTGGTGACGTTTGTTATGATGATGGTTTGGTTGTTTAATGCGTCGGAGATGGTTCCAGATGGGGCCGAATAGTATTTTTAATGATTATATTCAATTACAGTGGCTTAAGGAATGTGAGATGGTACACTATACTGTACTGTAAGATGTTCTATGACTGGTACCAGAGAAGAACCATTTTTATTCCTATACAGAACCTGTAACAAAGCTTCTTTAACCTTTACAGAAATCTTCACACTTACATCTCTATTACAGACATGCTACTTTATGGACCCAAAAGTGGTTATTCTATATTCCCGGGCATTGAACCGCCTGTATTTGTAAAATCTGTGCATTTGATTGTATCTGCAGTCACGGCGCTTTGTGAATACCATCGTTCTGGAGCTGCTGCCTGCTGTGCTGATTTGCTGATGTGTGATATCGTGGCTCTGAATAGAATAAGGTGTCACCTCAGCTTCAGAGCAGTGTCTGGATGTTTTGGTTCATGCATCTGGAGTGATGTTTATGATCAACCATGTGGCCATTTTTTTTTCACCGCAGTGTTTTCATGCATTAGATCGAGGTCGCAGTAATGATTAGGCAGCGTGTGTTGATGAGAACGTATTTATCATATCGCAGCATCTACCGCACCGCGGACACTCGCGTTCTCTCATTTTGACACCTTGTCATTTCTCTTGTCTCCTCACTTTCTTAGATCCTGTTCTGTGCTGCGGTTGTTGGCCGTGGAACGTGTTCCCAGTGCAGTACATCTGTTGTCATTCTCTCACCCCTAGTGAAGTGTGACCTCACATGCTTGTTTGTGTGGAGCCATTATATATATATTAAAGAATCATTGTGCTTCCATTGGTTGAAAACCTCTTCAGCGATGTTTCTTTGTCTCCAGGAGCTCTTTGTTGATCTAGGTCAGAATTTCACTTAGTCTTTATACTGAGAGCACACGCTTGTTCTTGATTAATGCATTTTATTATTATATTTTACATTTATTGCAATAAATTTATAGGTTAAAAATGTATGCATTTAAAATGACCACGTTTGGAGCGGTTCAAGGGAAGTTTTAGGAGTGAACACTGATTTTAAGAAGCCTGTGTCTATAAGATTATCTTTAATCTTCTCACTTTATACAGTGCTGCTTTGGAAATTCAATGTGAATGAAAAATTGGATGTGAAAAGCTTGATTTTAGGCAATCCTACCAAAACTGAAAAGCTAAAAATTAGGGTCGGGTAGTGATGCACGCTGAGAGAACATCACTCAGTCCAGTGCAGTGAGGATCAGTACACACCGGAACTAATTAACCACATTCACAATAGTTCACAGTCAGGGTTGGGCATCGAAGTTGGCATGGCAGAGAAGGCGATTGGTAGCTTCTATTGGTAGCTTCTATATATATTTGTGAGACTTTTTGACCTAAAAATGGCAAAGAGGATCTTAAGGAGGTTGTATTCAGGGAGGTGTATTAGCATCAAATCGAATCAAATTTATTTGTATAGTGCTTTCACGACTGATGTTGGCACAGAGCAGCTCCACGGACATCAGAATGAAGGTGGACACATGAAACGAAGGATAAAGACATAAGCCTCGCCGTGGACCAAAGGGCAAGAGTGGCAAAGAAACACTCCCTCAGAGCTGGAGGAAGAAACCTTGGAAAGAACCAGGCTTGGAAAGGGGGGGAGGACCCCCCTCCTGCGGTCAAACTAGTCAATGGTAATAAATGTTTTGGGCTTTTATTTAAAATATCGAGTTCATACTTTTACAAATGCAATTATGAAAAACGATTATTCAGCGATAATTAAGTTGAATGGGTTTCATTCATTAAAACAAAAATGTTGATTTTAATAATGTGTGTAGTTTAGTTTGTTACGTTTGCAGGGAACCGAGGGAGTCTTGATCACAGTCGAGTAATAAGGAATTCTGTGCGGTTGGTTCTCTGACTGATCAGTGCTATCGGAGCTAAAGCCATTAATTAAGGTGATCGGAGGTCCCTGACAACGACTGTGTTCTCCCGCTGTGATTTCGAATGCTTCGATTTTTTTTTTCTCCTCCTTCTGTTAAAAGGAGGATCAGGTGTCTCGTGTCAATCCGCCCACTTCCACAAAGGGCAGCTGTGGGATTTGGCGTCTGAATTTGAAGTGCACCGTTCTGCTCTCTCAAGGCCGAGGTGCACACGTACGCCAGAGTACAATGTCAGCGAGCCTCAGAGGAGGGAGAGGAGAAGTGAAACAGAATCTTTTTCTCATCTGGAGTTGGAGCCGGACTTCACCTTTAGCCTGTTTAGTATGCCCAAGACGTAGTTCGGTGTGAAGCAAGCTGGCTCTCTTCCTCAGCTTATGCTGACTTACGCTGTCTACTGACTTAACGCTGTCTGCTGTGTGGACGCACCCGGGGCCCTAAAACAGTGCTGAAAGGAAAGGGCTACATATAAGGAACTATTTTACAGCGAACACAGTCTCAGCCTTGTCTTTGTTGAATAAACAAAGACATTTTTCAGGGGCTTTGGGAATGGGGGGGTACAGGGGTGGTGTTGGGGGGGGTGTTAGTACCACATATTCACTTATAGATTATTTTCACACATATTAACAATTATAAACATATATAACCAAATATTAGTCACTTCTAGAAGCCATTCCTGCCTGAAAGCCAGGCCGTGGAACATGCCGGTGGTCCCTGCTCATCAGTTTCTGTGTCAATATTTTGTCTTAACAGTCAAGGTTCCCTTTAAACTTCCAGCAAAGCTCAGAGGAATGTCCTGAGTGCAGGAAAAATTCCGACTATCCGAGTGTAGTCTTGCAACCACTTTTGGACTGTGGAACGAGAGTGGTGATACACCACTCCAGATACACTGAAGAAATAGTTGAGGAAAAACCCAGCCGTACTGTAATTCCAGACACACTGTTGCACATAGCACTTACTGTCATAACCCATTCAGAAGCATGGCGAGAAGAGGGCAGATTGTCAACACTGTTGTTTTGCTGCCTTTGTGATGTGATATGCGGTCTCGGTATCTACTGACAGAAACCCGTGGGGAACGATGGAGTAGCAGATTTTGAGTATTTGTTTGATACTTTGATTTTGAAAATAAATAGATAAAAATAACAAGCCTAAGCATCGACTCAAGAAATCTGTCCAGGCTCTGGTATGTTGACTATCACAGAATTTACAAATATCTTCAGGAAAAAGTGTTAGAATGATGCTGGATTTACACCAGAAGCCAACATGTCTGCAATGCCTTTGTTTTTTGATTGGCCATGTTCAGACGGCGGGTAAACCAACTGCAAGGGCCACTGTGGTTTTCATACGTAGATGCTCGAGAGATGGACATGCATCTTCTCGCCCTCCGCAGTCTTGTAGTCTGACGTGCTGCCGTTTCGAATTCTTACAACCCAAATTCATTGACGGCAGAGGCTGATATACGCTGCAGGTTTCCAGCCTGTGCTCAAGACCAGTACAAGAGACACTTTGAAATCTGATTCGAGTCACCGCAGTGTCCAATCTGAGACACATCTGTAAACACACTGTGTTTTGGATGTGGATTTTGGATGATAGTATGTGTGTGAGAACGCAAATTTTGAGTGAGGGAGTAGAAAAAACAGCTTTAATAAAAGCTTTAAAACTCGATAACGATATCGCCTCCGCCCATATCCCGCTGTTTATATCCCGATACAGATGTAAATATCAATACATTGCCCAGCCCTGCTGAATGCAATCAAATCTTCTCAGCAATGCTCCAAGATCTCGTAGAAAAAACTATATTTAATTCCCTTGATTTGAGAAGAAACAATGAATGAGCTGGTGTCCCAATACTTTTGTTCATATGGTGTGCTTTGCTCTCAATTTCAAAAGAATTCCATATTTGGTGGATTGCTTCCCTGTGACCAGTAGATCAGTAGATAACTGTCACCCTGCTGTGGACGATGTTCTTTTTATGTTTTATGAAGAATAATATAGACGCGTTACAAATATATCTCCCTGCTGTCCTGCTTGACCAGAGCCCTGCTGGACACTTCGGTATCCCACCCCAACTCCACTTACCACCTCGCCTGACCCGTCTTTGTCCCTGTCATCAGCGAGATAATTAAAACGATCCTCTGCGAAGGCCCCCGAGGACAGACCAGTGCAAGCCATGCTGCGAGACTCATATCCCCACCTCCAGTCCTCGATGATGGATGGACGGCCGTCAGTTCAATGGAATTGCATTTCTGTTCTTTTTTTTTTTCCTGGTCTATGTTATCTAATAATGGATTGGCCATGCATATATGTGAGGAATTACTTATGCTTGGCTAAGTGAATTAGCCCAGAACTATGGCCATCTGGTTCATGAAAATGAGAGAGGAACACAGAGCGAGCGAGATAGGCAGGGAATTGGAGAGGAGCTACATTTGCCTCTGAAATTTGCATAGCACTTTTTTTTTGTTCGGTGTTGTCAGCCACAACAAAAGTTACTGACTACCCACACATAATGTTGTGTAATTCCGCAGTTAACGGCAGCCCGGCTCTTTTGAGAGAGAGACAGAGCGCGTTGTGTTTATTCAAGTCTCTCGCAGAGGGCTTGGCCTCTTCACAATGGAATCCGGGCATGCTTAATGAATTCAGTGCCTTATGCTCTTCTTGCTTATCAGTGTAATTCGATTAGTGACCTGTTAAGCATGAATGTGGCAGACTTCTTCATTCAAGTCCATCAGGCCTCCGAGGATTGGCCCGTGTCACGGCAGTCACCACACCTCCCTCCGCCCCCGATCCGCTCTCCCCCCCAACCCAACTTTCCACCTCTAACCTCCCTCCGTCATGTTGGCAGACAGTGGAAAGGCAGCATGATTAATGGCCGAGCTCATGGTGCCATTGTCTGCAGACTGGTGACAGGGACAGAAATCCACCACCTACCCCCTGTCACATTAGCCACTGCTACAGGAACATTTGGCTGGGGGGAGTGGGAGCAGTCAGGGGCGCAAAGCATTGTGTCGCGGTGCCTCGCAGGAAGCTGCAGAATGCACTTGGATGCTGTGGTCGAGCACGATAATCTTTCCTCAAACAGGAAAGATGAAAACTGTGTTACTCAGAACAGGAGCTCACAGGAAACGGCAAGGTTGTGGACGGCCTTTGTCTGCGGCCGGAGAGAAAACGACTTTTGTTGCTATATTGGACCTTCCGACTCTTGACCTCTTTCGTTTTTATTGCCAGACTCTTGTGGCCGTCAAATCAAGACTTCAGAACAGCTTCTGCTGGGTTCAAAGTTAGTTGAAATGAAGTCAGGGTTGAAGACTGGTGGCCTCGAGGAGCACTGTCAGCTTAAATCAGAATGGCCCACCCTGCGTGTCACCCCAAAATATTGCTCCTCTCACATAACTGGTTGATTAGAATGGGACCATCCATTCATCTGGGAGAAAGTAGGTCAGCACATGACTTCACAGAGTGAAGCAAAAGGAAGTTTTGCCAGGCTGGATCTTTGAATCCTCCTTGGTGAGTTGCATTCATCTCAGGGGGTCCTGATTTGAATATGGCTAAGAGTACGTTTACACTAACATTTATGGCATTTAGAAAAGTGCTTTGCTGTTCACTCAGAAAATATCATCACTAGTGCCAAATACAAAGTCATTGCCGATACCTAGTAGGGATGTCATCATCCAATCGAGCAGAACCGGATCAGGGCTGATCCAGATAAAGGATTGGGTATCAGGTATTTTAGTCCTTATCCAGGTCTGATTCTTTGTTTTAACCACTGTGTCCAGACTGACATCTGGTGTCATCCAGGCTCCATTAATGGACATTATTTCCAGCCATCATTGGACACTTGCTTGTTACGTCACCTTGGTGATACCAGGGCAGAGAAAAGTCTAGATGTCTTCCACGTGTCTTGAAAAATGGTGGGTCAAGCCAAACTGTACCTGAACCTCAAAGGCTTTTATGATGGATTAAATTTGACCATTGCCATCAGGTGTGGAGGAGCTGGTCTGCTTTTCGTCTTTGTAGGTCAACATCAGGGTTGGGAAACTGATGAGCTACATGGGACAATGAAACTTCTTGCCACCTCATTCTGGAACAGTCGGAAACACCGAAGTTACATTTTCACTTCATTCCAACTTGCATGGTGCAAAAAATAACATGGCTTCTTATTCTATTTACTGTACAGGTGCTACAACGAAACTGCTCAACGTTTTAAGGTGGAACAAAGCGTTGAAGCAATAAGAAGCCACCTTAAGAGCAGGCATTGTGTGCTTTGTGTGTTTAGACCTGTGAATGAATGATGTGCTGAGTAACGGTGCAGTAACGGTATCGTCTTCCACCACATTTTTGGGCTTGTTGTATTGTAGTCGGGGCAGTTGCGGAGCTCCTCAACAACAGACCCTGGATCCATCATAAAGACGACGTGGTTCCAGTCCATAACAGTTCAAGTTTCTCATTCACAACACCACTGGGCTGCCGTGGCTTGGCCCGAAAGGACTAGAGGGAGGGCCATCGTTCTTCTCGCAGTCTGGTCAAGGACTCACCAGGAGGTACACTACCCAAAAGTAGCCCCTGAGAGGGGAAGCTAATGCCAAGGCCCAGTGTCTCATGAGACCACACCTGTAAACATTTACACAACTGCCTGAGCATATGTGTGTTATTTATTTTGTTATTTATTTCATTGTTCTTTTGATCTCACTCTTCCTCACTGACACCTCAGGAACGTTCACCAAACGTGCTCCTACAAATAGATCTCGTGACATTTAAACCTTGTATTTTGCCTTCAGTAAATATACACGAGCCAAAGCTGGCACAGCACATCCTGCTTATTCCATGAAGCCCAAAAGAAGCTCGTTTCTTCCAAATTTTCACCTGTACCTTTTTACCCGCCCACGGTAAACAGGATTTCCCTGCTAAATAAAGGGTAAAAAAAACGACTCCTGGAGCGATTCAGCTCATATACGTATTTTGTAGCGTTGCCTGGTGAGCTGACTTAATGCTTCATTATCATACCGTTGCGATTAACACAATGCCAGGTTTCTTTCCAGATAAAAGTGCTCCAGCTTATTAATAGGAAATGAGGAATTGGCCTGCCAGGCTACCCGGCAGAGTTTTTTTTTAGCGATCAGCGAGAACTTCATCTCACTTCAAATGTTTAAATGAAATGGCTGCATTCTACAGCGGGGAAATAATTAGTGGCGCCCGAGAAAAAGAAAGCGGCGATATTAAAATCTCATGTTCCCAGATGAGTTCGTGTTGTAGACATTTCGCTCACCGAGGAGGAAACGACTTCTGCCGAAAGAACAATGTGAAGCTGACCCAACCCTGACCCCACTGGTCTTTCCTTTGTCGTCTCGTGCCAGATCCAAGGCTCAGACCGAAGTTCGTTGCATGTCGAAAGAATAATGTCTATTGCACGTGGCAGAACACTGACACCGCAGAAATACTTGGTTTCAAATATTGTTCCATTGAGTTTAAACTGTGTCAGAAATGCAAGGTTTTGCTCCAACAGCAGCCATTTAATATTCAGGCTGTGCTGATGTCTGAGGCGGTGCGCTATGCCACTTCAGTCCCCTGATTCTGTTATCGCAGAAGCTGCCAAGGCCTCTAAACTCATTTTAAACTGCATCACAGCTCTGTGACACCCCAACCTGCTGGCAGACTGTATTTCTTATCCACCGAGCTGAACCCGCCGTTCCTATACAGCCTGGTCTTCAGAGGAATTCGTACATATGTGACCAAAACAGCATTTCAGAAACTGCACAGCGTGGACTTACCAAAGGTCGAACCTTGTGCATATGCATGAGTTACTGACGCCATCGGGAACCAGAAATCTAACGATTTCAACTGAGAATATCACAAAGTAGCCAGTTTAACCGAAACCCTTACTGACCGCGTTAACCACGTCTGCGGTTTTACGATTTGCAGGACTGTGTTTGAGTTCATATTTTCACTTTATTCTATAAAACATTGACTTTCTCCCAAAATGTAAATAAAAATGTTGCTATTTCAAGCATTTTTGGGGAGAAATGACAACTGATCCAAATAATAAAAAAAGAATGAAATAATCAAATTATGAATCATATCTAGAAAGAACAGGCCAGCTGATGCAGTGTTTTTCACACCTGGTGCTGGTGCCCCCCCCCACCCCCCAAACACACACACACACACACACACACATTTAGCTCAATAACAGGCCCTTTCAGAGTTGCAGGGGTGGGTTAAAGCAGGGAACCCTGTTTTAAAGGTTGCCAGGAAAGGGTTTGAGAAACACTGAGATAATGTTTAATAATGTGATAAAATATATTGCCATTGTCTGGAATGAACTGGCTTCCATGCTTGTGGGGTGGTCTTCTAGGGTGGTCTATTTTTTTGCATGTTGCATTTGTGTGCATTTACATGTTTCCAGTTTGCCGTTTTGAATGCCTTTGGAGTGAGTTTGAGTGGCGTCGGAGCCAAAACGGGTCATTCAGCATCGTTACCTGACCTCATCACTGCTCCCGTGGCTGAATGCAGTCAAATCCTCGCCAGTAGAAAAAGCCTACCTGTTGGAGTAGAAGCTTGGGGAGGGTGGGGAGTGTAAATGTGTATATATGGGTAGTTGATGTTATGAATTGGTCCACTTATCGTGCGGCGAAACACAGTTTAGGCTAAGATAAATGAGCTCTTCAGCTCACTGTTGTATATTTATGGAGGATTTAAGAGGCAGATCTAATGCATTCAGATTGTTTACTGTCCTTTTTAGATTGCACGTAGTTTTAAGCTTTTAAGATTATGTATCAAGGTTTGCTCGCTTTCGATTTACTGTCCCAATCAATATGCACTCATTGTCTCATTTTGACAAATGGCTCCCTGCACTTTGCGTTACTCTTTATGCATCGAAACAGCTAATAATATGTAATGAGAACTAAGCACTGAGCATTTCAAACAGCCTGAGCAGCCAGAATAAGTGCATGTAGGAGACCTTCTGAGGTGTCCAAGGCTGTGACTTTAGTAATGGTTTGGTAACATTTGGGTCATTTGTGTTATATTGCAGTTGCTGCTGTGAAACTGAAGAATATTTCAGTTTTAATATTGAATTGAGTGTAATTTACACACACACACACACACACACACACACACACACACACACACACACACACACACAAATTTGTTTATGTACTCAATTTTCACCCCAGTTTCCCCCCTGAGTGGCCCGAACTCCCCCTGTAACAGTGCCTCAAGTGAAGTAAGCCACCTTTGGAAACTGCTGCTATTGCAACACCGAGGAACAGCTGAACATGCTCGGAGGAGAACTGTTACATCAGCTGACAGAATGACTACAGTTCAGCTGGGTTAAAGGGGGAGAGGGGGCGCCCTTAGAGCTACTCCAGTTGTCCTGCCCATGGATTTCAGAGCATGACTGGTGATAAAACTGGTGATGGTGAAATGAGACGTTAACAGATTTGGAAACAAAATTTGGAAATGTGTGAAATTTAGGTTTTGGGGTTTTAGGAAACGTTTGCCGAGTTAGATGATATGGTTCTATGTACAATATAAAGTCACTGTGTTTTTCACACCCGTTCCTGGTGCCTCCTGCACATTTAGTGGATTCCCTGCTCCCAACATTTAGTGGAGTTCCTGTGTTAAGCAGGGAATCTTCTAAAATGTGCAAACTGGATTTGAGAAACTGAGCTAATGTTTAATAATGAGTTCATCACTGTCTTGCAAGAAAAAGAAAATGCAAAAATAGAGGTTTTTGTGAAACAGTGACTGTATTAACGTGTTTTCTTAAACACCGACAGTTATGAAATGACTACTTATAAATGAAGAAGTTATATAAGTTATGAAAAACGGGTATTAAAGCATAAACGCAAGTCATTCTTTAAGATAGGAGCAGGTTTTGCTTATTCATAGAGCAGAGCTGATTTACGATTGGTCACTCGTTTATGAGGACGCATCCAAACTGATGAGTACAGATTCAGAACATGAGCAATCAAAAGCGTATGTAAATGTATAAAAGAAAAGGAAAATAAGGAAAAATCCTGTTTGATCCATGTTTGTCAGTATCAGTCAGTGGACGCAGTCGTCGGGATCAAAAAGAACTGAATTCCTGAGTCATGTTTTCATTTCCATATGATCTGGGAGCCTCTGTAAAAGTGCTGATTGGCGTTGTCACGGTGTGTGTGTGTGTGTGGTGTGTGTGTGCGGATCAGTGTGTGGCTTGATGGCTTGGACAGGGGAAGATAATGGTATGGTAAAGATCCAGCTGTCACCTTGTGCGTGCGTGCGCGTGTGTGATGGTTGCCAGTTCACACAGCTCTCTGTGGCGTTTGTCATCTGGGTCAAGCAGTCGTAGATGAGTCTTAAGCAGCTGAGAGAGGTGGATTAGAGTGGCTTATTTCTTTAGACTCTTCCTGTGTAACGCTGGAGAGCAATTGATTTTTTTTTCTGTTCTAAACGACAGGAGGTTAAAAACAAGAAAGCACGCTGCTTTATATTTCCAGAGGAATGTGATTTACTGCTCTGATTCCGTGATTTTAACAGATGTGGTGCAGAAAGAGGAATAACACTACCACGGCTCAGTAGGCAATGCCGGACAGTGACACTTAAACTGTTCTTAACTTCTGACCTGTGAAGTCTCTGTAATTTACTCAGTAACCATAAAGTGGAAGATATGTGATTTAATCACCGGGAAACTGTACTAAAATATAAATCTGAGCTTAATGGTTGTGAACATTTTTTTTTGCCACTTTAACGGTTGGAGGTTGTGGTCAGACTGCTCCTTTAAGGATGGTCAGGGCCTCTCGGAGCCTCGGAGGCCTTCACGGGCACATTTTAGACACACGTTCTGTTTGTTTGCTAAATTAAAATAAATAAATAATGCACTTCATGTGCCAATACGTGTGCGCAGGTCACAGTTGATGGATTTTTTATTATTATTATTTTTTTTTTATATATTAAATCAGGCCAACAAATAAACGATGCTTCAGAATGTGCGCTCTCGATGTCAGATGTTGATTCGTGCACAATATATATATCTTTTTAAATCCCGCCTCAGACTCCTCTGCATCTGCAGCCTTCTTTCTGAAGCTCTTGGGATCTGGCCTTGGTGATTCCACTCACCTCAACAATCAAGAGTGAACCAAACTAATGCCTGAGGTTTAAGTAAGACAGCCTCCTCTGAGGTCCTCTCTAATGATGGTCATTTTATATGTGTAAAAAAAAAATCTGAATGGCTGTGGCCAGATGAGTGGGTCAGACAGGTCTTCTGGGTGTTCCTGGTATGCAGTTGTCAGTACCTCCTCGGAGGAGTGCTCCAGGTAAGGCCAGGCGGTGAACCGGCGACAGGGTGCTGACGTCTTCGTGTCAGATACCACAGGACACTTTCCGAGGTCTTACCGAGTCCACGGCTCAGTGGGTCAGCACTGGACAGCCTTAGGGGCATGTGCACAATATTAATCAGGTGGTCTTATTGCTATGGCTGATTGGTGTATACAATTACTACTCAACCGAACACTGATGAGCAACAAAAAAAGACCCAAGGAATTGAATTATCATTTTACTGGAATGAGCCCAGTTTATTATTGTCCGTCAATGTTGATGACATTATTATTGTATACGTTTACCGGACGTGTCTTTGATTGCACAGCTACTGTGGAGATGAAAAGGAAGCTGCAGGGACGTTGAGTTATATTCGTGTTATAGTTAGATTTGACAGTGTGCAGCTTTGATGAATTGTGGCCCTGATCTCGAAGAAAGCATTGGGAGTGTCAGTAAATGTTCCGCGAGTAAGCTTAATAAGCACTTCATGTTGACCTTTAGTTGTCTAAGCTAAAGCCCTGAGATCTCCCTCGCCTGTCTGAGCGGTAATTGAGAGTCCTAGAGGCATCTCTATGACTGAGCCTGTGTCCTGATGAGTAGCGACAGGCCGTATTTACAGTCTGCTGTCACCTAGTCCAGAAAAACAAGATAGCCCATCAGGCCAGGGTGTGAAGCCTGGGGGCTGATCCTGGCTGTGTTATGGCCAAGTTTAGGTGTGGACACGCCGAAGTGTTGTTGATTGACCCTTGGAGGATATTAGTTTCGTAGTCCACAGAAGGTCAGCCTGTCACTGGATCTCCTCAGCCTCCAGTCATGGTCATCTCTGTAGGACTGGAACAGAAGGGAGAGTTTCGAGAGGCATAAATACGCTATTTAATCAGGCCTGTGATTTTTAAGCGAACACGAATTTAGGCCAAGAATATTCTGCCCGAGTGTGACCAGACCCATAATAAATCTCCACAAAATCCCAGTTTGAAGCAGAATGCTCAACCACACTACATAAATTCTGTATGCAGGCAGAAAAATATGACTTAGACGTTTGACCCCCTCTATGTGGACTTGGGCGCTAAGTGAAGAATTAATTTTAGCCCTCGGCTTTGGGTCTGAAAGTGTGAAGGTGACTCTCCGCTCGCTCTTGGCAGGGAATTCGATAGGGCCTCTTTCGAACGTGGATGTAGTGCCTCTGTGACTGTCACGGTGGGTGGCTGGTGACACGGCGCCGAGTGATGCAGTGTGGCTGGCCTCAGCTGGACCTGCAGGAACTGGAACTAACTGAGAATGAGGCATCTGCTCTCTGCCAGCAGTGCCACCATCTGTGTCGAGCTCCTGATTAAATAAACTCCACTCAGTCAGACCTGTACCTTGCTTGGATAGATGCCGTTTCATTGTATGAAGATGTACGGATTCGGGGAAAGTGAGATACGTTTCCCCTTGTTATGTATGCAATTTGACGCTGAGCATGACTTTCAGAACCATCTTAAAATCTTTTCGTAATTTATCTGCCACGACATGACCTTGAAGAGTTGCATTCATTGCATAATATTGAGGTTCTGCTGATATGCGTGACACGTTGGCATTTCTACCCACTTTAGCAGTGGACAGTTGGTGGGATACAAGAGAAACACCAGTGCACCATCACCTTGTCCTGTGTACAGAATGCTCTTCGGGGTTCTCCGGGGTGGCCTCTAGTCATCATGACACAATCAGTAGGGGGGGTTATGTCGTATGCACTTTAGACACTCTATTTAGAAACCTGGAAGTTCCTTTCTCAAATATGTCCCTGTCCCGACGTTAAGGCTCAACGTCTCTATCTGCTCAGAATGCAGATAGAACCGTAAGTTCCACGAGGACGAAAGATGATGTATATGTATGTGCACATATGTAGCCAAACCATACCTGTCAACACCGTTAATGGGCTTCTTCTTTATCTAGCAGATGGCGTTTGATTGAAGGATTTCTTGTTTGATGTTATAGCTAATGTTCTACACCCTGCCAACTGCGTTCCTGGAGGGGAATGTAGTAAACAAGCAGCAATCTTAATGGCGTTTTTTTTAGAAAGATTAAAAATGTAGGAGATATATGGGAGAGTGTTCATGTGACATAATTATACACGCGTTCTATGGTGTAGAAAAGCAGGAGAGGAATTTACAGAAAAAATGGGAAGGTTGACAGGTATGAGATCATCTGAAGCACTGTCTTAATTGCATCATTTACTGGATGATTTATGGGACGATTTGCACCTCAGTTTGGGAATCATTTGGGAAACACCCCCCCCCAAAATATGCTATGCATATCGTGCACATTGTCCCAGGGTCCCTCTTTCCAGCCATTCTAAGAACTGTCTGTTGTATCAGTATAAGGTAAAGGGTGCATGCACATATGACCATGACATTTAAACCGTAGCGTCCCACAGAGAGGAATACTAAACGGGTAGAAGCCAGGGTAGAAGATCTGACATGGAGCTGGAAGCTCTAACTCTATGGAATACCAATGGACATTTGAAAGGTACAAGACCTTTCAGAGAGAATGGAATGATTATTCCCAGTGGCGGCACACTTCCTGGACAAGCAGCATGGTAGATGCCATGTGCATCTGCCTAAAGGCCACGCAGAGATGAATCGCCTTTTAAAAGATCATTTAGGCCTCTTAATGGATGACGTGAATTAATGTCTCTCATCCTGGAAGTCAATTAAACAGACGTTTTCATAACATATGATGCACTCTGTCAAATTATCATACAAACACTCACTCATAGGCAGTGGTCGTTGTCGCTTGTTATTGCATTAGCAGATGCTACCTCCAGGCAGGATGCTGTTTTATTTATTTTTTTTCGCATAGAGCTGTAAGTCATTTTCTCTGTTCAATAATTCAGCCTGTTCTCTTAGCGTGCCACCGCAATTGTTGCTGCCTTAATGGAGGAGCTCCTGTTAATTTGTATTAATGTCAGACGACTTTAAGAGGAGATAGATATATGGGTACGCTGGGAGTCTGTCAGGCAAAAAATTGGATTCATTAAGATGATGGGGGTGGAATTGTTGAGTTTGCGGCCTCGAAGTTTCAGGTCATTGCTCGCCACGAGGAGAGAACTCTCCGGGAAAGGAGGGATTTGAGGAAAGAAGAGGTGCTGAGGCCGGGGAGGAGAGAAGTGGCACAAGAGATGGAATGAGGGAGGAAAGAAATGGCATGAGACTGTGAAAGATGGTGTAACTGCCACAAGGAGTAAGAGTGAGAGGCACATTGACAGGGGGGGGGACAGAGGGAAGGGGAAAGAAATGGAATGCGAGATGGGGTGAAGGGCCAGAGCTGGAGCAAAGGCAGAAGAGAGGAATGGAATGAACGATGAAGTGAGCCAGTGAAGGAGGGGGAAATAAATGAAATTGAGCAAGAGAAAAGAAACCATTTTCTTCTTTAAGAATTGACGTTGTCGAGTTTGCACGTCAGGTTTATCGTCATTCTTTG
This sequence comes from Acestrorhynchus altus, assembly GCA_034509495.1. Classification (NCBI taxonomy): domain Eukaryota; kingdom Metazoa; phylum Chordata; class Actinopteri; order Characiformes; family Acestrorhynchidae; genus Acestrorhynchus; species Acestrorhynchus altus. The sequence goes on along the minus strand of CM067506.1, from coordinate 2,125,259 downwards.
CATTTTATTGATGTAAAAGCAATGATAATGTCATGTTTTTATTCTGTACAGTCGAGGGCTGTTTTCAGTGATTACAGTGAGGCTAGAAGAACACGGTACAGGAACAGGCTTCTGGGAGCTCATCTGATTCATTTTAATGAAGAGCTAATTAGACTGGATTTTGAGTGAGAACCTCTGAGATCCGTGGGCACGAATCAAACAATCAGATGTTTTGGTTTATTTGCATATTATGAAAGTTTTTCTGTTCAGTAATATTGAGTGTGTGTGTGTGATTGAGTTATATGGAGACATGCTATATAAAAAATGGGCTTCATGTTCGGAGAGGCTTCTAGCTGCATGTAGAAGCTACTGGCATCTTTGTGGACTTTGTCATGTAAAATTTGATTATGCAAAGGAATATAGGCTGCCTGTAAAGTTCAGATGGACATGAACTCAGCTAATGAATGAGCAAAAGAGACGATTCTGTTTTTGAATATAGAATATCAATATATTATATATTAAATATCGTATAAAAGTATAAACAAGTTAACAAACGAGAGATTACAAGTAAAGAGCCAAAGAAATCAGGAACTGTGAATAAGGAATGAACGTCAGCATCTGATTTAGTTGCATCGTCATAAGAACAGTTAAAACAGTACAACAGAAATATGCAACTGCAAAAAGCTGCTGATGCACAAAACAAAGATGAGCAGAAATGATAGTGAAAAGGTGAATTGCTCGGTGATCCTCATCCAATCAGCACAGCCTTTATGCACAACCAAAGGGTGACTGACAATCGTTATAATTATAGAAATGGAAATATTAACATAGTGGTTTTTACTGTGACCTGACCCTCTGAACTTGGCATGTGAGAAGACTGAACTGCCACATGGGACAGTGGAACAGTGTTGTGTGGTTGGAGCCGAGCCACTTTGGTTGCTTTGCTGTCGGGACGCATTAAGGTGCTACAAGGATAATGTGGTCGTATGTGCGTCTGAGTGTTGTTTCAGTGATTGGATTTCAATGCATCCTTGAGACAAATTATACCCCGTTCACACCTGCACTTTGTACCGGCCCTTTACCATCGGATCCCCCGAGATGAATGTCAATGACGTGTGTTAAGGACGCTTTCAGTGCGCAAACCAGAGAGCGAGCGAACTGTGAGGAAACAAGAATTTTACAAAAAATATATGTGTAGTTAAAGGACTAAACTCCTTTCTAAGCATGTCCTGTACATGCATGGGTCAGTTTTAGCAGTCCCTTCAATGCCTTTGTATGTCCAGTTGTGGTTCCACTCGTCCTGCTGCAAACTGCAAACTGCAAACTGCAGACGTGATCTAGATGCTTTTCTCTCCCTGCGGTTCTGGTTCATTAACTCTGTTTTGCTTGTATTAAAGAGTGTGTGAGAGAGAAAGTGTGAATGTATTGATGTGGGTGGACGATGCCTTTGAGAAGTTCTCCAAAAAGCTTGTTACTTGTTTCTGTCACTAAATGTGACGTATAGAAACACACAGGTCTGCACACCTACTGTAGAGACTAAATAAAGGTTCCTCAGTGGTTCTTGACTGAGACCTACAGATTGCTTCTGTGGAAATATAATAATTGGTAGTTCGTAACGAAGTTCTTTACGTTTCAAAAGGATTTTTTTTTCCAGCTGAATTAAATCCCAGTTTAAAAGCCAAAGGAGCTTCCAGTGCATGTTTACTGCTCTGTCCATGTGAACATGATTAACCTACATACAGATAAAGTGCTTTTCAGTCCTTATAAGCACATAAAATTGTAGGATCAAGAACTTTATCATAAAAAAATGTTCTACAAACTTGAGTACAGTAAATAAGAACCTGCAGTTTAAATTTTGCTGATTAAAAGTTTGTCAAACTACAAAAACATCCCACAAAACGGCCTAGAGTTCTAAAGGTTAAAGAACCATGTATTAAAAGCTTCTTTACAGAACCAAAAGTGGTTCCTCTCAGATGTCATCCTAAAGGGCTCCTTTTTGGCACCTGCGATTTAACAGCACATATCCTCTCAGTCGTGCTCCACACAAACATCTGCAGTCCCCCCTTTTTCACTCCATAGCATATGTGCAGATATGCTTCATGTATACACACACACACACACACACACACATCCACACGTGCACACACACATCTTGGCATAGGTTCAGCCTCGGTGGGAGGCTGTGATCGGGCCCTAGGCTTGGCTTTCTGGCCTCAATTCCTGCTTGGCTCCTAGAAGACTTGCAATGAGAGAAGCCTGGCTTTGATGTGCAAGATGTCTTGGACAGAATACAAGATGCAAAGGGAGAAAGGAAGGCAAATGGCTCATTAGGAGGAGTTTTGCTATTTTATTTAGGAAAGTATGAGCCGCACTGTAGGAAAGGGCTCCAAGTAAACAGGGGGCCAATACACACACACACACACACACACACACACACACACACACACACACACACACACAAAGGGAAATGCATGTCAGGATTTTTCTATAGGATGAAAAAAGTGGTGAACGAAGTTTTGTGCTTTCAAACTCCCAGATGATTGTTTGGAAAATTAACAATTAAATCTAATTGAATAATATCTTCAAGGCTGCGACGTTCCACCACTAATCACCCTTCAGGTCCAGGACCAGCTGCTGTAGCTCTTGATCTAATGATTTTTAAAGAAAAGCAGCTTCTAAACAACATTGGTCCAAACATTTGGTCTAAACTAATAAAAGTTCAAGCAGAAATGGGACAAGCATTTAGTGCATACAATTATATAACATTCTATAAACTGTACGTCATACAGTTATTTAGAACGAATTTTATAAAATTCAAATAGAAATCTTGATCTGGGGAACAAGCTGACAAAAGTGATAAATCATTATAAAAGCATTCAGAGGTTTTTAATACACAGGAAGTCACACGTATTTAAAAAAATAAAATGAATGTATTTCTTGTTTGTTTATTTTAGCTCTTTAATTAGTAATATAATAAACATCTGTTATTAGGATATTAATATTAATGGACAGTGGATTAAATGGGACAATATAAATAATAGAGTAAGCAATGCACTGCATTTATACTTTTAAACTTTAGTAAAGTTAATATGATTTGACTAAATAATAAATTAAGAATTATAAGCACAGAGATGAAATGCAAAAAGGGAAAATTGGCAATATTGTTCCAGTCGTGTTCCTGGTTGTCGTGTGTATTTATTAAAGTATTTTGAGTTGCTGCTTTAATACGTTGTATTTTGTTGTGTGAATAACCAAACGTGACTTTTTGGTTGTATAGAATATTCCTCAGATGTTACCTGTTAATTTATCATCATAATAATAATCATAATAATCATATATTGTACCATTTTGCCCCAAACTGTCTGTTGTGTTTTACATGTGTCTGCATGTACATGTTCTGGGGTTCAATTTAATGAATCGACTGTGATGTACGGAACCTTAAATGTAATAATAACTACTATTATTAAAACCTGAAACATTTTTAAGGAAATGTATGTAAAGGTTCTCTTGGGGTAGAAAAAGAAGGTTTAAAGAGTTTTGTTTTACAAAACTAACCACGAGTCATGTATTATCAGCAAATAATCCAGCTTGGAAAACACTTACTTCCAAAATTATTATTATTATTATTATTATTATTATTATTATTATTATTATTATTATTATTATTATTATTATCAAATACAAACTCTATATATTGCATTCTTAGCTTAACAGCACTCGGAAAGACCACCTTCCAAAAGGATTTCCAAGATGTTTCTTATTCCTTATCAGGAATTAAATAAAATAAAATTAATAAACAAAAAATTAAAATTCAAAACCTGGTCAAATCGATACAAATCTCTAAATTCTCTTTTTTCATCTCAAATGAAGACAAACCTGATTGGTATATGATCTCCTGAAATCTCCTATAAACACCTAAAAGTACGTCCAACTACAAAAACAGACCTCAAAATTGGCTTCGAGTAAATGTGCTTGATATGATTATCGTCAATTTTAATATCACGGTGTTACCACTGTATTCCTAAAACCAGTCTACTGCTGCAACCCCACAGCAGACCCAGTCGGTAGGTCAACGGTGTGGATGAAGTTCTAGCATTGGGCAGAGTGGTCTGCATCATTCGGGCCGTATGTGTGTGCTGTTGTCCAGCTCTGGACGTTATTTTGTGTAGGGAGCGTCATCCAGTGGAACCCGCAGATGGTTCTCGCTGAAGTCTCGGTTTGGTAATTACTCAGCTGCGAGGCTCATAATAAACCTATCGTGTTTGAGTAGACAGTAAACATGATTTTTTCCCCTGTAATTGCGAATGGCTGGTCACCGTGATTCATGATGAAGACATCTGCTGCAAATCGTGAAGGAAGCAGAATCTGGCCAGCTGACAGATGGCACTTTCACGTACATCTGCATCATTCTGTACATTACGGAGTAACATAGTGCTCGTGTTTGGCTGCACAATATTGCCGGTTAATAATTATCACCATATGTACCTTCACAACGTTTGTCCTAGTTGGATAATTTCATTGTATTCATGTGACCTGACACATCAAATCACGCTGTTTTCATTTTCAGTGATCAGGACCCCACAGGACCACCACACAGCAGCTGTTATGTGGGTGATGGGTCATTCTCAGCACTGCAGTCACACTGACATGGTGGTGTGTTAGTGTGTGTTCAGACACAGCAGTGCTGCTGGAGTGTTTAAACACGGTGTCCACTCTATTAGACACTCCTTCCTAGTTGCTCCACCTTGTAGATGTAAAGTCAGAGTCCTTCATCAGTGCCCACAGGACTGCCCACTGTTCTCAGTCCAGCAGTGACACTGAGGGGTTTAAACACTCCAGCAGCACTGCTGTGTCTGATCCACTCGTACCAGCAACACACACTAACACACCACCACCATGTCAGTGTGACTGCAGTGCTGAGAACGACCCACCACCCACATCATAGCTGCTCTGATGAACTACAGTGTGGAATTATAGATGTACAGAGTGCTGCTGTGTGATCAGAGGAGCTGATAGGATGGACAGTGAATGTAGAAATAATGTTATGGCTGTGATTTTCACAGCTTTTTTGCCACAACTGTATCAAGGTCAGAGAGCGGAGTGGTTGTCGGTGGATTATAACGATGGTTCTGGGTTCTTTTTTGTTTCCGTTCTCTCAGACGAGCGAGCTGCTCTATGGGAAAGAGGCTGTGGTGGTTTTAAACATCACCACCGAGACCCAGATCCAATTCAACACTCGGCTTGCATGAAGCGACCACATCCATAGTGTGTCCACGGTTGTGATAGTGGGACCAATAAGAAGCTGGGAAAAAAGTAAACACGCAGAATTGAAAGTTTCTTTGGCTGCTGAAAAAAATCTTATCTAACACTCCATGATACAGTATGACGACGCTGCACTGAGACGTTAGACTGAGAACATAAACTCTCCCCCAGTCTCTCACTTGTTAAAAATCATTTGAGAACACTTTTCCTGCTCATTTTGCTCTCTCTTCAAGCACACAAAAGAAATCCTCGTGCCACCGGGAAACCAGGAATTGATTTACTGAGTGCAAAACTCACACATTCACACACAACCACATAATCTGCCTTTGTGCAAGCAGAAGGTATGAGGCCACATGCCTGCACTGGGAAATTGCCGCAATCTGATCCATGTGATGGTTCTTGATGCTTGATTCTTGACTTATGCTTAGGTTTCTGCAGCTCTGTTCAAATGACACACTTGGTTGATTTCATGGGTAAAGGTGAAGGTGCTCAGACCCACTCTCCTCCGTACTCAATCCATCCACATAATGAATCCACACACCAGGGGGCAGTGAGCACACGTGCCCGGAGCGGTGGGCTGCCCTATCCACAACGGAACTTCAGCCACGTCCTGCAGGTTCAGGGATCCGAACTGTCAACCAGCAGGTGACAATAAAAACTATAATGAACATAATCGTTATTATTATAAAACAGCCATTCAGCTACTTTCAACTGCACACACTGCTGACACAGATGTGCAAATGCACACACAGCTTGTCTAGTCCCCTTAGAGAAGTACTGCCAGTGGAATCGGAATCTCTGGAGCAGATGAACCTAAGCCTATTACCAGGTGTAGGCTAGAGGGGTATAAAGCCCCCCAGTTTCATTGTTAAAGTGAAACTGTGTTCTGTGGAATGATGGAGCTCCATCCAGTACATCTGGGAAGAGCTGGGAAGAGTGCTCCAAAATCTAGTAGTCTAGAAGTCTTCCCTGGGCAGAAGAGACAGTTACTCCAACAAAAGCAGGGTAAACTCTTTTTAATGCCCTTGATTTCGTAAGAATTAATCATCTGGTGTCCCAATACTTTTGTCCTTAGTGTTTGTATATAATTTCTGTAGGCAGAGCGTGGCGCCTCTGCTCCACATTCTTCATCAAGTTCACGTTATTTGTAATTTCTCCACTTCACAATGCTTGACAGCCTTAGCCTGTGGCACTAAACATCATCAATTACGTATAGATTTAAAAGCCAGCTTAGAGCCCATAAAGTACGTTAGTCACTGACGGTTCTGGGCGTTTGTGTCTTAGTGGCAGTGGCAGGTGGTAGTATTTGGATCTAATGACCTAAATTAGTCATTTGTTTGAAGCAAATCTGTTACCTGTTGAACTGTATGTTTCAGAAATGTTATATACTATCATATCGATATCTGAAAACGTCAGATATTTTTAAACTGAACTGTTGAAATGGAACCCTGTGGAAATATGTCCTAACACCAAACAGTAAGATGCTCAGATGATTGGAACCACTTGTGCTCTGTAACAATGTTTCTCAACCTTGGTCCTGGAGGCACCCCTACCCTGCAGATTATAGTGTTTACTGCCCTCACCACACTGAATCAACGAATCAGCTCATTAGAAAGCCCTGTAGATTGCATGAGGTGTGTTAAAGCTGAAGCATGCAGGGCAGGGGTGCCTCCAGGACCAGGGTTGAGAAGCACTGCTCTGTAACATTCAGGAAAAGGCCATGTTTAAAAATATTTCCTGTTGAAGATTTGTTTATTCTTAAGTTTCCTTTCATTTAGAAACCAAATGAAGAAAACATGTGAACAGTGGAGGTGCTTATAATGGTATCCTTATATTTACACGCTCACATTTAGTTTGATCAAATCGGGCAAACAGTCCCAGAGTACTTTAGATGATAATCGAGTTTGGATATCTGTTGAATTTGCAGACGTGAACGCTGTGAAAAATTGGCCAGGACTGTAATTCCTCCAGTTACAGTAGTGCAGAACAATAATACTTATTAGAAGCACAATGATTGGTTGACTTAATTCTTTAAAAATAAAATCAGCTTTCTGAGATTAGAGTTGTGACTATATGCTTGAAGGATGGGCAGATGTCATTTGTATGTTTGACATCTGACAGCGAGGGGTGGGCAAGATGACCGGTGTAATTAACCCTGTATAACCGTGTACTGGGAGAGAATGTAAGTAGCAGTTTTTAAGAATCTGCTAGAACTGATTCATTTTGTGTCTCAAAATTTGATAAATATTGTGATTAAATGTTTGTCCCATATCGCTCACCCTGCTGAGTGCTCGTTTTAGCATTTTGGACTGGAGAAATTTAAATTCAAAGATTTGAATGTTTTTTTCCTTCTATAATTTATTTATATATTTACTATATTTATATCACCCTTCGTATTCTAGTTGCCACCTTCCTGTGAACAGAACCTAGTTTCATAACCAGGTTGTGTAATGAAGCTTGCATATATTGTAATGTATCGTAATCCAGTCTGTTGATTTTGATCGTTATGTGGATTGATAACGCTGCATTTCATTTCCGAGCAGGACAGTCTTCGGTATGAGTAATAAAACATCAGCAGCATTCCCACACTTGACCTTGCTGAACCATCACCGAACCATTAAACACAGTTTAAATACAGGCAGTTTATTTTCATTTCAAACTGATCTGCTATCTTTAGTGTGCGGGTCGATCCGTGGTGTATACTTAAGGTTTGGAGCCAATGCGCTGCTTTTAGCAACCTGAACTGTAATTAAAGTTCGGTATGAGTGCGTGTGCGCCTGCGTGGGCTGCGCAGCCGTCCCGGTATGACACTGTGTGCCTGGCACGGTCTCTGTGCATCCTGCCCAAATTCGTGTAGTGACAGGCAGGCTCAGTAGGGCCCATGTCACCCCCCGTATGCTAGATAGTTATTAGACACAACTCTCTCCGTGGTCGGCAGACGCATCAACCCAGCACGTCGCTGTGTCGACCTCGTTTAACTTCTCCGCCGTAAGCGCCGGTGATTTCTGCTTCGTCGTAAGTCTCGCCAAACTCAAACCAAACAACCGACCCCTCGTCTTCTTCGATCAATGGATGGAAATGAAGTGGAGCCCACCTAGTTGATTTTATCCACTTTTATTTTTGCAATATGACCAATAGTTTATCATATTCAAGTGTGTATGAAAAAAGTTAAGTCACTGGTTTATTCTTTTAAAAAGCTAAATACAATAAGCATTGGATCAAGGCACATACAAGACTGGCCAAAGGGCATATATGCACTTTGGTCTTCAGTTGTAAAGAACAATTAACTTTCAGTTGTGGCAACTTAAGAGTGGCTTGAACGGTGGGGGGAGAGGGGTGGGGGGATACAGATAATCGTTCTAGAATGAACAAAAATAGTCGACACTTTGTAAAAGAAAATGAACTTGTGTTTTTAACCACATCTTTTTTTTACCCAGCTTATGAGCTCCATTTCAAGGGCAACACTTACACACACCACTTGTACACTACTGTGTGATTTCACCCTATTGACTGGAACAAGCGAGATGGGCTTGTTGGCCCGTCTCCTCTAGTGTCACCGAGTAGCAACCTCTCATTATCTGTGTGCTTTGTTGGTCCTGTGCTGGACAAGCTTGCCCAACTGAGGAACAGCATGCTGGGCTCTGTGCTATGTTGCTCAATCTCCCAGGAACAAAAGAAAGTAGTTTATCTCCAGAATCCAAGCATAGCGGAGACTTAACACCTGGCAACAACATTGCAGAAATGCCAACTAAGGTTCTGAATGAATTCTGGAGGTTCTGCGATACCGCAGCACACCTACACCTGTCCGTTTTAAGACAAAAAGCTGCTGACTCCTACCCCTTCAATCAGCTTTGCCCTATATCACCAGTGGCCCTGTTTGCCTCTCATCTTTTGAACGGGGTGAACGTTATGACCTGTGCTTATTCTACAAGGTTCTCTAAAATCTGATTGTTCAACACAGCAATGAAAACCCACTTTCACAGTTGACAAGTCATATCTCAGTAGAGCACAAAGATTTTAATTGGTCTGAAACCTTAAGCAAAGGATGTACAGTACAAATTACTACAAACCTCTAAAATATAGAATTGCAGTTGTTGACAGCATACACTGACGGCTCAGTGACGGCCTGCAGTTGTAGCCTTTCTTCTTTTAATAAACTGTCCTTAAATATAAATTATATGGCAAATGTACAGAACATTGCTTTCTCAGTCTTTTCGATCCAGTGTTTTGCAAAAGACCGGCCAGTCCTGAAGTCAGTCATTCGTTATAAAATGTCTCTTAAGTCTCCACACTATCATGAATGGGAGTGGTCTGAATCTGGTATTCCACTGTCTCTGTAGCTTCTGTTGTTGAGACTATTTTCACTGTGTGGACTCTTGTAAAGGTTTAAACCATTAGGAGGGAAAATTGTGTGTATCACAAACTCCTCCTTGGACACAGGCATGTGATTTATGGGTATCATTTGAAAAGAGGCCTCTCTAATCTCCAGGATGGAGTTGTCCTTCTTTGTCCCGGCCTCAGCGTAGTCATCCTTCCTCCTGCGCCCTTTATTGTATGTGCAATTCCTGGAAAACAAAGAACCATTCCTATGGACGTACCAGCACACCAGCGCCAGCATGATTATGGCCAAAAGTGCCACAGCCCCTCCAATGATAGCAGCTAAAGGCAAACTAGAATTTTTGTAAGGCTCCTTCTCTTGCTCCCTGTTCAAGGTTGTAGTGGGGTTGTACGCTTTTAAGGAGCCAGTTTCTGTCTCTATGCAAACGGGCGTCTCGTCTGACAGGTAAATATTGCTGGTCTCCATAGGAACCATGCATATTCGATAGGAGGACTCAGGCTCCAGAGCTGTAAGCAAGTACTCTGTTCTGTCCCCTTGTACAATGGTCTCAGTGATGGATCCAAATGCAGGGCTGTGTCCCAACTTCAGCCAGCTAAGGCGCAGGGCGGTCATGGGTTGAGAGACCCTCCAGGATATGTGCACTGCGTCTGGACTATTGGATTTGACACTTATCGTGATTATCTTACGACTTGGTGGCGTAGTGCTGCGGTAGTTCTTACCAAAATCTGGACCCTTAATCACCGGTCTTTTAGTCACATACATCGGCCACTGAGGTCGAGAAGGTGGCAGTGTGTTGGAAACTGTGCTGGTCTCGTACGTGGGAGAGACCTCTGTATCAGAGCAGCCAAAAAGCTCTGTAGATAGATCCTTAATGGCCATCCCTTTGACCTTATCAGGGCCTTGGCACATGAAGCCACGCACATTGACCTTCGCTGGCAATAAGCGCAGCCAGTCACGCACCCACTTCATTCTGCAGTTGCAGTGCCATGGGTTGTTGCGCAGCAGCAGCTGGGTCAGGTTATCTAGGTCATCAAAGACCCCCATAGGCAGGCTGGTCAATTTGTTGCCTGACAGATCCAGGCGGTACAGCTGTCGCAGGAAAGCAAAGGCACCTGCTGGCACCCGGTCTATGTGGTTGTCCTGGAGCTGTAACTTCTCAAGGCTGTTGCCTGGCAAGTTGGCAGGTGGGGATGTAAGGGAGTTCCGCACCAGTGAGAGCTCAGTCAAGTTGATCAAATTTACAAAGGCCATTTCCCCAATGCCCCTGTTGTTCAGGAGGTTGCCGTCCAGCACTAGGCGTTTCAGATTGATAAGATCTTGTAGGGATGCCTCAGAAATGGAAGAGATGCGGTTGTCATCAAAGCGAAGCTCCTCAATGGTCATCGGCAGACCTGCAGGGATGGTGCTCAGGTGATTGCGTGAAAGGAAGAGCAACCTCAAATGGTTGCTGTCCCGGAAAGCTCCATCCTCAATGCTGACAGCTGACACGGAGTTGTCATCCAGGTGTAATTCCTCAATGAAGGGAATCTGTGCTAGAGAAGCATGAGTGATAGTCCTGATGTTGTTCTCCTGCAGGTGGAGTTCTTTGACATTCAGGGGAAGGTTGGTGGGAAACTCGTCCAAGTTGTTGCAGTACAGGTAGATTTTTTCCACACTGTTGAGCCTCCGCAGATCAGTAGGGATACCGGCGCTCTTAATTCGGTTGTTCTGCAGGAAGAGAACTGTGGCATCCTCCGGGATGCCTGAAGGGATGGAAGTCAGCTCTCGGTCATTGCAGTAGATGAAAGTCCCGTCACAGCGGCATTGTGACGGACAGGAGGCTGAGGTCACCAGTGGATTGGCGAGGCCCAGGAGAAGCCCAGCTCTGATGAAGAATACGAAGAAGGACTTGTATTGGCATGCCATTGTTAATGTCCTCTGCTTTGCTTGTCCCCTCCTGGAGGAACAAGGGAAAATAAATCAAAAGGCATTCTGAAGTAAAGGCAAAGTCCTTCTGTAAATAATTGCAGTTTTGTTCATGCAGCCTCAAGCATGATTTCATGCTAAATGATACAATTGAAGGCAAATATTTCATCATTACAGCTGCTGAATTCATATAAAAATGACTATTAAGATTTCTACCGACAGGAACAAATGAAAAACAGCCTGAATGATCGTGCCGTTAGTGTTCATCTTCACAGAAATGCAGCATGCCCAAAAAACAAGGGGGAAAGGAAGGACAATGTACAAGTTTTAAACAAGTCTAATTAAAGTGGAAGGATATTCCCAATCAGCCGTGAATATAGATAAGAAATCCTTAAACACACAAGCTTCCTGTGACTGCTTTTATCTTTACTGAATGCAGTGTAACAGAAGACCCTTGCTGTTGTACACATTTCTGCACTGAGCCAGTACGTTTCAACCCTCTCTTTCGTAGTAACATGATTGTGATCAATGAACGAACTCAGGACTAGCTTATGAACTCTTAAAAAACTTTCTCTTACTTCCCCTAAGGATTTTTGTCCTCTAAAGGATATGCCAGATCAGACCTAACCTTTTTAAAAACTGTGAAACCTCATCAATATACACTGGCCTGCATTTAAAACACAATTTATTAAATGCTTGGGCCGTAGTTTGCCTAATACTTTTAAAGCTATTATGTGTTTTTTTGAGCTCACTTCGGAGTTTCCTTCACTGACATTTTGCATAGGGGATTTACCACAGTGCAAAAAAAAATTATATGCCTATTTAGGGGATAAAGTCTCACATCCATGTGCCAAAAAGAGCCAAAGAAAGCATTTTGACAGCCATAAAATGGATGAGTGACGGAGCTTTTACAGATTACAGCATTAATTAAAAATGAAGACTTTGTTTCCGTCTAAATTCATTTCAAACCCAAAAGTACAAAGTGATGCATATTTACTGTTGATATATTATTTTGATTTACTCACAGTTGACCACGAGCACCGAGAACAATCCAAATGTGTTAATTACATTTTGTCTTGAATCATTTTTATACTGATTTAGTTTTTCTTTAAATCAATAATCTATTTTTCTGCAAATATCTTAATAGACTTTAGAGCGGTATTGCAAGCACAGCCATCCATATTTGTCATACCTGATTTAGAAGAGCCAGTAAATCCCCTGCTACCGTCCAGAAATCCAATGATGCTTTAAGCTCCCCTTTCTTCTCGCTGCCTCAAATTTTTTCCCCGTGCTGTCAGAGGAGTCTCTTTGGTTATATCCTCACCCGACTGGTATTTGCTGAAATGATCCTTGCTTGTACTGCTGACCTCCTGCCTTGTAGCGCAGTGTCCAACAGTTCATGCCATCAAAGGCTTTGTACCACACAAACCAACAAGGGAAAAAAAATGACTCCTCTTCGACACGACCCTTAATCGTATCGCTCCAGCACAGGCATACGATTGCGATTATTAAAAAAGAAAAGGGGGGGGGGAGAAAAGGGAAGGGAGAAAAAAAGACGAAAGGAATGTCCAGTGCGTGGAGAATCCTTTTACTTTGCGGCGCAGTGGCTGTGACCCCTAATTAGACCCTATTGTGAGAGTGGAAGACTCCTCTGTGGGAAGGGAATGGCTCCTGTCTGTCCTGCGGCAGACTGGACATGGCATTGAAAGCCCAGCTGCCCAGTGCCCTCGCAGTCTGCAAGTAAGGCAGGCTCAAATCCAGGGCGGCTCTGCTCTGAAGCCCAGCCTTACAGTTAGCCCCAAATCGTGCTCCTCCACTCCTGGCAGAGGCATGAATAATGCATCCAGTTCGTTCACCCGTCTCCCGCGCTCCTCCTCGGGAACCTCCTCACACTGCCGGATACTTACTCCCTCTCATGTGTCTTTCTCCTGCAAATCGGAGAGAAAGAGAGAGATGGGAAAAGGGAGAAAGAGAGAGAAAAATCAGTGTTCAGTCATGTCTACAAGTTCACAACAGAGAAAATCCTTTTCAAAATCATCTGAAAATCGAAATACATTGGCCAAGCAATATACTGCAGCCTTGTATGGGAGCAGCTGGTTATGCACGCTGTGCCAGGCCTGTGACTGACAGCATGCAAGGTAAATTGGCTCCTGTCCTTTGAACATAGTTTTGAAATAATCGCCAGTACATTGCTTTCTATAAACAAGCTCTGTGGAAGTGTTTATACACTAAACATTCAGTAATGGGTGCACTCAAGGATGCATTTTCAACTGCAACATTGTGCCTCAATAATGCCCTTCTGATTGTGCAACAAAATTGTTCACTGTAAAATATAGGTTCACATCATTGCACAATATTTCACGATTCTTCTTGGGTCTCCCAACATTTTCACCGATAACTGATTGATTCTTCGTACAACTAGTTTCCACCCCAATATTGTACACAATATAATAACCATCAATTTTAATTCCACGTTAAACCAGTATAACCCTGTTTGAACCCTTATTCATATTCCTTTGGTTAAAACCTTCAGAGTTCTTCATGAAACCCACAAAAGCAAAGCAACATCAGCCTTTGCTACCATGATTGTGTTCACTGGCCTGTAAGGCTCTGACCCCAGCAGACCCTCCCCTCCATCTTCTCTATGGAGATGGGAGAAAAGAATGTCCTTGTGATTGAAACGCTACAGTGGTTGAGGCCCTGTTACAATGGCAGGGGGGCTGTGTCCTCCTGCCCTGCTCAGGTCTCCATAGTTCTGGGGCTTTGATATCTCAAAGTGGCCAGTGTGGCATTAAAACAACAAGATGCTCACAAAAGGGGTGAGGGGCTCTACTTCTGGAGACACTGAGACACTACAGACCGCTCCGGCTGGCCCACCAGCGCGGGATAAAATGCCCTTGAACTGTTCAAATATGCATATGGCAGATGATCAGGAGCTCATCTTAAGAGCGTTCATGAATATCCAAGCAGTAGGCTCCTTGCCCGTGTCACCTCTGTTGCCCTGATGCAAGTGCCTACCACTTTCTCTTCCTGCTGCACCTTCTCCTGGCCTACTTCCCACATCACCACCACCAACACCACCACCCCAAGTATAGGGGTATAAATAGAGCACTCCACCTGCCAAGCCAACAGATCTGCTACATTTTGAAACACAATGGCTTGTGCCCTTGCCTGAAACCCTCCCCACCAGCCTTTTCATGGTAACCTGTGTTCTGTAAAACACGAGAGAGTATGGCTACAAGCATCCTAGACATAGAGCTGTTGTAGCCAATGACATGGAGAAGATTAGGGAATTGAGAGCCTTGTAACTCAATTTACAGGCCAGGGCTGACGCTGTCTAATAACACGCTGTCCTTTTGTTGTGCCAAAGCACAGCCATGAGCCTAATATCGTATAGATTACAGGGGGCTTGAAACGGCAGGTGTGATTCTTTGCTCTTAAAACTAATTATTATTAAGATTTTACACATTTTATTAAATTATTGTAGCAAAATAAAAGAGCACATGCAATGTGTGCCAATCATGACATTCAGTTCGTTCAAAATAGCAGTAATATCGCCTGGGAATGAAACAAATCGAGGAAAACGTGCCCAGTTTCTAAATGCTCCCTCCATGATCTCTGACAAGTCTTCAGCCCCATATTCAGACATGCTCCCTGGAATTAAGATCATCTTCAAAGTCACTGCATTTCCGAACAGCCAACAAGCCAGCGTGGTGGTATTCTGGTGCTTGCAGTAGTCGTTTAGTGCTCTGTCAGTGAGGTGAGGCCAAACGACCAAATGGTGGACAGTATTAAAGAAATGTGCAGTTATTAGGAGGGTGAAAAAAGGCTGAGGCTGTGACTATACAGCTCTATTCCTTAGCACTCTCTTAACCAGGCAGTGCCTGCTGAGTTGATGGGATGCACTAATGCTAAACATTTCTGTGCCTGAAAGCTCTGAGCTCAGTGGGTTTCATCCACAGTAGCCTTGCTGTATTGTTCATTACACGGCAGGCACGAGTGCTCTGAAATTCGCTGTAGGGTTCTGAATGGGTCTTGAAAGGACAGCAGCCCCATGCACCACGCACTGGCTATATTCTCTACTATTCTGTACCCCTTTTCCGTGTATTGTCCGATATTTATATTGCCTAACTTTTCCAAACCCTTATAAAACCCCCTCATCCACTGACTCTTGACTCTCGTCTTTAGGGGAGAGAATGATGTGTAGAGGCCTAAGTGATAGACACTTCTCCCTATCGTTTTAATAGGCTGCCTTTTCCTTGGCCAGATCTGCTTCTGCTCTACTGCTCTTCACAACTGATGTTAAATTGAGCATCCTGTTTGGAGGAAAAAAACAACTCACCACCACTACCCTTTTCATTTTGTCTGGGAATGCTTTGAGCGGAGTGCTCAATGCCGTTCAAGAACAGCAACATCAAACTCACTATGGGTTCGTTTAGCCATTGATTAACTTTCAATTATATAAGCAGCCCGAGTGGTATCACCATGAGTTCATTTTACATGCTGTAGGGTGCCGTCTGTGCTGCATTACAGCTTTGGAAGCTTTGCTGGCTGGATTAAGACGAGTTACATAACCATCAACCTCAAAAATAATTCAGAATTTCATCATTATTGTTTATTTAAGGCCTTACATGTTTCCCTGAGTACTCTCCCAGTTTGGAAAAGGCTTGGATAAGATACTGAGATATCTTGTTTTAAATTAATTTCAATTTGAGGTTTCTTTAGGGGCCTACAGTTGACCACCTTCACCGTTACTGTTGAAATACTCAGAATGAGGTGTCAGCCAACATGTTTATTGGATAATAGATTCTTTGTCATATCTTATATCTAAACATAGGGCCAGGCCAAACTGGACGCACAGCTCTAAACACGGCTCAACTGCTCATTTTCGAGCAGGCAGAGGATGTTTTGGAATAGGTTCGTCTCTGGCTGGATCTCAGGCTTTGGGAGAGGAGTCTGGAAGAAATGGGGGGTCTCTTTTCTTTTGTAAAATGCTGAAAAGGAGAAAGCAGTCCGTGGCAGCTGCGCTGCTTTTCCCCACTTGGGGGTGGTAGGCTCGTCTGCATCAGGCCTGTGTGTGCCTCTCTCTCTCTCTCTCTCTCTCGCAGATGCACACAATCACTGAGCTGGTGCTTTAATTACCACATGCGCACCCCCTGCCAGGGTACAGAGGATAGCTGCCACTGGACAAGGGCAGCAAGGCTTGGGTTGATTTACTGCACTGTATGTTTCTTGTTTCCACTCCAAAGGGGGCAGATTGGTTCTTGCCATCACCTGAACCCTAACCTGTTCAATTTTGGTCTATTCAACTGGTGCTTATTCAAAGCTTTTCGGGAAACTTGACCATAACCATGCCAAGATGCAGAAGGTCATGAAACAGGGGAACAAAACCACCTAGGTGTGAACCTGTACACTTTTCAGGCGCTTCCCGGGCCTGCAATGGGAGTGTGGGTCGGGAAATGTATTGGTCCACGACACAAATGTACGGGCGACTTCTCCAGGGGCCTCCAAAAGACATGGCTGCTTCATGACGTAGTGAATGCCATGGGCCAGTGTTTCCAGCCTCCTGTGGCAACAAAAGAGAAGAAAAGTGGCAGTATGGCTGCCTCACAATTACAGCACTGTCAGCACTGTACGAATTCCTGAAATAATGGACTTTGCAAGGCTGAATATGGGCTTCTTTTTGGACCTGCTGAACCAGACTGGGAGTTGTTGACTTGCTCAGAGCTCAGCCCTGATGCAGCACACAAGACCTTCTTACAAGAAGATGCTGATATTTGGCAGAAACTGAGCCAAAATGCCACTTCTCCCCATCCTGTCAGGCTGTCAGATCAGCTTTGTGGCCGAAAAACGTCCGAGTTAATGCATTTGAGGCACTTTCTTCACAACATACACAGAATTTCTCAGGATTTTCACCTGATCTGAGCTGGATGGAGACTGCTGAATCCTCTCAGAGCGCTTTATACTGCGAATTAGACAGATTTAATCAGCTCTCATCAGCTCTAAGCCGCAAAGCTAGGAATTCCACATCCCAGACATCGTCGTGCGGACGATTCAGCCTTTTCACGCGAAAACGCAGATTTCGCTCCAGAAAACACGACGTAACGCGGCAGGGAAGGTGAAAAACGAGGGGGGATAAGTTTGGAAGCGTCCACAGGGGGCTGCCTGGCCGGTGGACACACTCTGGTCCCGTTTCGATCGCTGGTTTGGAGAAATTTACCTCAGGAGGTGAAAGTGAGCTAATTTGGTTAGCATCGGGATTTTCAAATTAACGGTTTTCGCTCGCGCGGCTCGGGCGCGCGACCGTCAGCGCAGCGGCGCACGCATGCGCAGAGGGCGGCTCGTCCGCCAAAGTCTGCAGGAGAACCGGGTTGTGCGGGTGATTGGTCAGGAGTGGATGTTTTGGGGAGAAAATCGGGTGAAGTGAGGCAGCGTGTGAGGGAAGAGTCGGACGTCTGAGGGGGCTGTGGACAAAACACCCCCCAAACACCCATTTATTCGGGTGTTTATTCGCATCTGTGGTGGTTTTCCAGCTCGGGTTCCTCAGGATCTCCCCGAATTGTCCCTCAGGATCCCCCCGAAAGGGCTCGGGAGAGTCTCTGACTGCTTTCTAGTCGAGGACACACTTACCTGCGGCTCATTTATGGACAGAAAGGAGGAGAAAGTATCCTTCAGAGTCCGATATGTTCGTGTATATCCATCAGCGCGTCGGAAAACAGCCTCCACGTCCGACAAGGACCGTAAAACGCACAGCCAGACCGCGTCAGTAGCGGGGTGTCTCACTGTCTCCGCGCATGTCCTCGCACTCCTCTGGACAGAGGGACAGAGGGAGGGAGAGAGCACGTCTGCCCGCTGCCTGCAGATCACTATAAGTGTGAAGTTGCTTCTGCCTCAACCCCGAGCTCACGTCACCCGATGGGCGTGACCCCGTCCATTTAGGCGCCGCCCCCTTTCCTCGCCCCTTTTGGCGACTTTCGCGATCATTGAGGCGGCCGCTAGGGGGAGTAAAAGCCAGTGAGATGGACGGGGGTGGACCGCCCTGAAGACCCAAAGAGCCCTGTGTGGACATTGCTCGTGAGGGGGCCACACCAGGAACATCACCCTGATCAGGACAGAATGCCAGGCCTGGGGAAAGACTGGTGGACAAAGCAGGGACTAAAGAAATTAAAGCTGGATTAAAAGAGATTTATATTGATCAGATCTGTTATCTGAGTAATGTCTTCGTTTGTCATCTATTACATACTCTAATGATAATCGCTGTGTCTGTCGATACACATCCGCACGGTAGATAGACCTTAAATACCTGTATTCCTTGTACATGTGTTTATAGACCTCTTATACACCTTATAGACCTTTACTCCTTATATACAGCATCTACAGACCTTATAAACCTTTATTCCTCTTATACAGCATCTACAGACCTTACAGACCTATATTCTCTTTTACAGCATCTACAGACCCTATAGAACTTTATTCCTCATATACAGCATCTATAGACCTTATAGACCTTTATTCATCCTATACAGCATCTGTACACCTCATAGACATTTTCTCCTCATATACAGCATCTTATAGACCTTTATTCCTCATATACAGCATCTGTAGACCTTATAGATCTTCATTACTCATATACAGCATCCACAGACCTTTATAGACCTTTATTCCTCATATACAGCATCTACAGACCTTATACACCTTTACTCCTTATATACAGCATCTACAGACGCTATAGACCTTTATTCCTCATATACAGCATCTATAGACCTTTACTCCTCATATACAGAATCTGTAGACCTTATAGATCTTTATTCCTCATATACAGCATCTACAGACCTAAATTCCTGATATACAGCCTCTATATACCTTATAGACCTTTATTCCTCATATACAGCATCTATAGACCCTATAGACCTTTATTCCTCATATAGAGCATCTATAGACCTTAAATACCTTTATTACTCATATACAAGTTCGACAGACTCATACACATTCCTCATGTTCTTCACACACAACAACATCTATATATTATATGTGTGTGTGTGGCACATTGGAATGACCTCACATGCTGACATTGTGTAAATATAAGTGTGTATTTGTGAGTGAAAAGGAGAAAGGGAGAGGGCCGAGGGGTGGTAATTGCATGTGGTTAATGAGACCATGTGTGTCAGTGTGAACAAGAGTGAAATCTGTGCTTGTGTGTGTGTTGTGTGTGTGTGTGTGTGTGTGTGGCTGTGTATACATGATAGAGAGAGAGAGAGAGGGAGAGAGGGCTGTAAATTAACCTCTTAGATTCAGGCATGCTGTGAATGTTTCTGTTCAGGAGGCAGACATCATGTCAGCTTTACGATTCTCCACAAGTATCAAATTGGGTCCAGATGGAAAGTTTGTGTTATCTTCACTTTGACACACACACACACACACACACACACACACACACACACACACACACACACACACAGAGACTGTGCAGCTACCCTTACAGGTGGCTTGTGAAGACCTGTGCGCCTGACCGCTCTAACCTGACCTGATCCGGACGAATCACATGTTAAGATAAATGCTGCGCAACCAGCTAATTAGTGTTGCTGAAGATTCATTTAGAGACGAAAGCTCAGAGTCATAACGCTGATGCTCATATTGCTTTGTCATCTCATTAGCTGCCTTGATGAAAAGCAGACACTTCTACTCAAGTGCTCAATCACATAATGATTATTTTTTTTTGCCTCATGCAGCATCCTTTGATATTCTATATCCCCATCTTACCAGTAGCCTTTGAAAGGGCAGGTCTGGACTGCTTTAGCTGTTACAGCAAGTCTAACGGACCAGAAGATGTGTCCATTGTGTCCGTTATTTCTCAACCCTGGTCCTGGAGGCACCCCTTCTCTGCACATTTTAGTACTTTATCTGCTTCCGTCACATGAGATCCAACTAATCAGCTTCAGAGTTACAGAGGGTGTATTAAAGCAGGGAATCCACTAAAATATGCAGGCAAGGGGTGCCTCCAGGACCAGGGTTGAGAATCAGTGTCATAGAGGAGCTTCTGTGCTAACCCTTTTCCAAGTCCTTCTGTAGTGCTTGGGCATCTTAGGCTTTACTTCCAGTGCTTTGTGCATCAATGAATTGGTGCACGTCTTATGAATGGGGGTCTGTAGGCCTACTTTGTCAAAGCTTAATACACATCTTGCATCTAGGGGGCATTGAATTGATTCACTTTTGTCCTTTTCTTCGGGGTGTTTATTTACTAAAATGACCGTTGAGTTAAGCCCTGAACATCTGCCAGAAACACACTTGGGACAAAGTGGCCCACTTTATGCTTTTGTTTTCTGCTGGTTGCCCTGAAGTGTCTTTGGCCTTAAATTCAGAGTCAGTGAATGTCCAACAGTAATGCTCACATGTTCTTAATGATGTAAAAATGATCAATGATAAAAAAAAAAAATCTCAGGTACAGAAAAAAACAGTGTTTCAAAGCAAATGCTCTGCAATTCTTAAGAAAGAAAGAAAGAAAGAAAGAAAGAAAGAAAGTGTCCAGATTACTATGTGAAGACAACCACCTCCTTGTTTCTACTCTCTGATCACACAGCAGCTCTTTGTGGTTCTATAATTCCAGACTGTACTTCATCTGTTTCTCTGCAGACGTTATTCTCCTCCTTTCACCCTGATCTTCAATGATCAGGACCCCACAGGACCACCACAGAGCAGCTATTATGTGCGTGGTGAGTCATTCTCAGTACTGCAGTCACACTGACATGGTGGTGGTGTGTGTCTCATCCACTTGTACCAGAGCAACACACACTTACACACCACCACCACGTTAGGCACTTCAAAGTCACTGATGCGAAGCAACAAGTGATGGTTGGCAACTAATATTGTCCCATTGTTGGAGTTTGACTGAGGTTCCAGAAGGTGGTTTTCACGCAATAACGAGTGATATCACTCATATCGCAAAGATCAGGGAGGATAGTTTGGGCCGTTTTATGTGAACATCCTTTTGAGTTGATGTTAAAGCAAAAATGATGAGTTAAAAAGAACAACTCAACTGATTAGTGAGATAGAAATGGGTTTGAAATGCTTTGAAGTCTGAAACGAAAGCTTTCAGTTTCACACTAAAATGCTCTCCTTTTCTTTTTGGCATATTTTGAATCTGGTAGTCGTCCTTTCTCCCGTAAAGTTTTCATTTAGTGGATACAGAGTTTTGTTCCAGCAGCAACAATATGCAGACTGCTTCATATTCGCAAAGCATCATATCCTGTCTGGTTTCTATTATTGAAATCTCCAAGTTATTACTGGATAAAATAACAAATACTTTTGACACGAACACTTATTCCGAGGAATTCACTGTCAGTTCTAGTAAAACGAAAGCCATTATTCAACGTGCCTCAGCTTCATAACATGTTCTTTCTTGGGCAATTGGGACGTAAATCAGGTTCTTGAAGCGTGTGGCAAGTGACAGCAGCTCCAGGCATCATACTTTGGAGGCCAGAGGTGGAATATCACAAAACACTCGGAGGTGGCGAGAGGTCATCGCTGGACGTTCTGGGCAATTCCCGTTCCCATGTCTCTGGCCCTCACGTTCGACCCTTTTCCTCCTGCTTTCTTTACCAAATCTAAGCTGACTCTGTCTGTCAGCAGCCTCTGATTGACTCTCAATCTTACAAAGGGCCCCAGAGGAGAAGCCAGGCTGGGTCCGGTTACCTCCGCTTCAGTAGTTGTGGGGGAGGAAATGTGCGGGCCGGATCATCTGCTGTTTCTCCTTCTCGTCTTTCCTAAGGATGCAATTTACTTTATCTGTCCCATCTTGGTGTGTTTTGACAACAGACATGGCTTTGAGGGAATGGCCTCTTCTGTCGCATGTGTGAGCGGGGAAGAGAAGAGCTAAGTTTGTTAAAGCACTTGATTCGGTTAAGTGTGCAAAGGCTTGAGGAACAGGCAGATGGAAGGGGAATCAACATCGTCTGCTTTCCGTGATGTCCGTGCTACATTCCTGAGTGTGCAGCGAAGGGATTTGCTGTAATAAGTTTGAATTATTTAATTATTATTATTTATTATTTTAGGATATATTGAACCACCTTCTCAGCGCCAGAGTGGGGTTCCTTTCCTTGCTGGGCAAGCACACCACCATTGTACCCATGAACCATCTCAGCCCCTGATTATGCAGATACAGTCCCTGCTATAACTACCAGAAATGAGTCTATAACCACTACAGAACGAGTGCAGTGAGGGTGATGGGTGAGGACATGAATAATGGAATAGAGCAGAAGAATCAGTAACTATAATGCACGTTTTAAAAAGTAATGCCCTTGTGACAATTCATTTTTTCTTTCAGTCATATTTGTTGTTTGTTGTTTGTGCAACATCTGCCAACCTGTCACCACAGGTGCCGTGGCAGAAAACATTGCACATGAGAGCATTATGTCTCCAAACATCTGAAGAGTAACATTTTGTGCTAATAAGATGATTTAGAGGCAAATATCAGATGGAAGACATATGCTAGATGTGTATGTGCCTGGTGCTGTGCCTAACATAAACTAATTAGAACAGGCTGAGTCTGTTTGTGAATTAAAGCAGAACCTAGTGTAATGTAACACACACACACACACACACACACACACACACACACACACACACACGCCCCACACCAGGCCACCAGCAATAGTATAGTACCTGTACAAAATGCAAAACAGGTCATTGGTTGAATATAAACGTTCCTTATAACGTTGTCATGTGGGGTAAAATATAACATTGATGTATTTTCATTTTATTAGAGCAACTATATTCAGAAAGATATTTCCAAATTCTCAAAAAGGTTTATTATAAGTGACTTTTCCATTGTAATAGTGTAAATAAATATGCCAATTCACCAACTGCAGCTATCCTCGTCGGACAGCGAACACACTCTGAGGTGTGCCGGGTCCCCAGCAACGGCTAACAGACGCCTGTGCCGACCAGCATCACCTCATTTATTGGGATGTGGGGAGAGAGCACCATCTACCCACCCAGAGAGCGAGAGCAGGCCAATTTCACTCTCCCTCTGACTCCGGCTTCCAATGGCAAGCAGCACGTTCCAGGACTCAAACCTGCGATCCTCGGATCACAGTGGTAGCCACTGCTTTGTGAACAATGTTCCACACATGTAATGAGACATTCACTACACTATACCACCTCTTCTACGAATCCTGTTAATACCACCTGGAACATGCAGGGTGACTAATTGTTTGTCTGGGGAGCTTATTTGCCATATCGACACAGACTTTCTCATTCATTTTGTTTATTTGGATGCTGAATTTCTCCTAAACAGTAGGTGCATAAACAAAATTAAATTTTTCTAGCTGAAATGTGTTCCACATAAATATCATGTATGGACAAAACATGCTAAGATATCTTTTTGTTCTATTTTTCACTCAAAGATGGTTTCACAGCTTTTCGGGGTACCTATTGACTGCTTGACTCGAAAAGTCACTGAACCACATTTTGCAGCATCCCATGGCACTGGCACTAAATCAAAACTGCTCTCAGATCAAATCAGTTGCCATCGAGTTGTTATTGGAATTGAGCCACTTTTGAGCCAATGCTTCTTCACACCCTTATTAAGCTGCTGCCATTACTTACCTCACGTCTATTTTATGCCCGTGGCCAAATCTAAAATGAGTACAGCTGGTCTCTCTGTTGCCTCACTAGATTTATTAGTACAATTGTTTTTCTTGGTATTATGGAATGGATCTGTCCATCCTGTGCTTATATCTGATTAAAAGCAGACAGGCTTGTGGATTGTGTGTGTAAGAGGAGGGCTTTGTGTGTATAAGTCACACTGATTTGATTACATTACAGCTTTTACTGAACATCTGTACACATATATTAGATGCACATACTGTAAAAATACCTGGGGGTGTTATTCTGGCCAATAAACCAGCAGATGCATGACTTCATTTCCAGTCGGTTGATTGCATTTTCTGCATCTCCTGATCCTGAAGTAATCCCAAATACATTCAGTAATGTTGACATCTGGACTCTGGGGTGGTTGGTCTACTGCTCCGTGAACAGCAGCAGGTGACGTCTTTGTTTGATCTGCAAATGTTTGCTTTTCTCAGTAAGAGCTTCTTGATCCGATCCGTGTTCTTTCAGAGCTGAGCTGGGTTCTCACAGAGGAGGGATGGACAGAAACACCTGTGGATCACTCCTAACAAACTCCTAATAGACTCACATTCACGTTCATTGTAACTTTAAAACACCTTAATGGGACATTGCTCTCGGTATCTGGTGGGAAATGCAGGAGAAACCTAAACACTTTCAGCTTAAGCCTTTCAATGAAGTAATTCCATGGAAAGAAATACAGCTCTGGAAGGACTAAGAGATCACTTTATATATATTATAAATTATATATAAATATTTACATGCATTTTAGTAAAATAAAAAACTTTTTTATTCTGTAAAGTTTTGACTATCGCAAAGGTTGTGGGTTCGAATCCCTGAGCCGTGCCCTTGGGTTAGGCACTTAACTGCTTCCCGGGCAATGTGGATAGGACTGCCCACTGCTCCGGGCATGTGTGCTCACTGCCCCCTAGTGTGAATCCACTAGTGTGTGGATCACTGTGTGTGGATGGGTTAATTTTCCTGTGTGCAGGACAGTGAGTCTGATTTAAGGAAAATTAAATTTTTGGTATATGTTACAAAGGTCCCATCTCCAGTCCATATACACAGAATGCATACTTTTGCACGGTACTCTACATTGTTGTGTAATCCTTAATAACAGATTCGTTATTCCGACATAGACAGAGTGGGATTATCACCTTCAAAGTTAGGTGCCACCATGCATTGATGGATTTTGACACCTATATTATGAAAGTGTGGATGCACACGTCAGCATTTACTGTATGTGTTGTGTTGTTGCTCCTATAGTGTCAAGCACCATATTGAGCATGTTGTTGTCAGCACATTGTACAATATGGCTGATGGGATCGCTCCATTGTCTTCTTCCATGGGACGCCGCCTCCCAGCTCACAGGACGTCCCTGCTGGTGGGCATTACACCCCCTCTCTTTTCTTTTTTTTTAACATGGTTTCCATATGTTGAGGCTTAACTCACAGACCCTCTCTCTCCCTCCCTGGAGACCAGATAAAGAAACCCCCCAACAAGCACGGCGGCCTGGAAGAAAGTGACTTCCTGCCGTTCTTGGGCCTGAAAACCCAGTGCTTATTTGTGCAGGATGTCCGAATCCTCACAAGAAGCCTTCTCCACTTTGCCCCCTCCCTAACTTCTGCCCTTTGTCTCTCCTGCTTGTTTTTCTAAGTCTTCCCTTGTCTTTAGCAGGGGGTTAAAGAAGGTATTGATGGGGGGAGGAGAGGAGGCTGACTTGTCAACTGCGAAGAGACCTCTGGACCTCCTGTAGGTTAATGAGCTCTGAAACAATGGCCTCTGATCAGATTAGTAGGGAAGAAGAGGAATCCTGCCCCCCTTTAAGAGCCCGGTCTTTTAGGCCTATCAGCAAAGACGGGAGATAAAAGATGCCATCAGTATACAAAGGCTTCCCAGTCTCACTGTTCAACTCTAATGTAGCTCGCTGGAGCGCCTCAGTCACTCTCCACCCTGTAATTGGTTTACAGTTTCAGCCCAAAATCACAATTAGCCCACTCGCAACTCAGCCTCACAACCTTTAAGGTGTTGGCGGCCTTTTCTAACTTGAACAATGGCGGCTATTTTCCTTCATGATTTGAATTGTAAAAGAGTTAAGCCTGGGGTTGATCGACTTGGGGCTTGTCCCCCCCTTTCACACCAATGAAACAGCGTCCTGCAAACGTTGATGATCAAAGGCTGTTTGCTTCAATTTGGTTACAGTGGACTTTTAATTCCTTGCTCTCCAAGGAATCTTGGGTTTTGGGTTCGGACAGGAAGGAACGTGTGATATAATAGATCAGCCTGATAAACGAGTGTTATTTGTCCCGGATGATGTTGTCCTTTATTAAGGTAAAGGTAAAGGTGCTCATAGACCAATTGTGTTTTTCTTTTTGCATACAGGAGAATTTGTCAGTGGGTGCTCAAGTGGTTGCTGGGTGGTTGCTGTGGTATCCTAAAACATGCTCCATTTGAGGAAATGTTGCAAACAGTACAAAGGAAATAGACATATTTAGATATTCTAGAGATTCTACAGACCTGTCAGTAGTGCGGGAGGTGCGGAAGAGCTCAGCCTTCAATAAAAAGGCCAATTTTTTAGGAAAGAGAGTTAGACAAGACTGTCGGCACACTGACAACAAACCTGTTTCTGTCAGGTTTTGATATTTTTATGATTAGAGCTGCAGTTCATCCAAAATTCTATTTGAAAAAAGGATTCAGAGGACCAAAAGAGTCATTTCTGTGATGCTTTGCCTTCGACATGTTGATTTCAGCAGCATCTTTTCGGCCAAGAGTAACAAAGACCAGCGTGTTCGAGCAGTCTGTTCCAGCCGAATCCCCTTCACATCCGTTCTGTTTAGTCAGATTCTTATTTTTGTTTCTCAGCCCTTCTTAAATAAGTGGGACTGTTATTCACAGCTGTTTAACAGCTTTCATCTTTAAGCACACAAGCACACACACACACACACACGCGCACACACACACACTTAAAACCACAGAACTTTACGGTAACACATCTGCTGTGAAGCATTGTGCTGGAAACAGACAAGGCAGGCCTATTGTGCATTCGGTCTTCTGTGGCTTATCGTAGTCGATGCATATGGTCGTGTATGTTTAGTGTTTTTAATGTATTTAAATCACAAAATATTAATGTAGTTTTATTAAGCAGAAACTGTTATCCACAAAAAAAAAAAAAAGACGTAGAAAAGTGCTTTGGTCTCCTCCATCGTGGCTTCATCACGTCAAGTGCAGCCCTTGTCCAAAATCTCTGGCTTCTGGCTTCGAGAGCACTGTTTTTAGGTACCTGAAGTAACCATCCATGTTTGGTTTTACCTGCATTACATTGTGTTCAGATCATCCTTCTTGAAAGATGTCATCCTTCAATGGTCTTGTATCATTCTTCCAAGAGGAGTTCTGAAATTTGCCTCCTATACGTGCAATCCAGCCTCCCTTACATCTTCATGGTTCACCGTGGGAAGAGCAGATGATTTTAAAATAGCCAGATTATGAAAGAGGATTCAGATATCAAGCTCTTTACCTTCTGCAAGCGGCTGTTCCAACCACTTACCCCGGGTTTCTGCATTGTTTCATTTGGCGTTAATAATACGTGAAAACCTTTTTGAGCTTAAATACGAGATGAAAAGCTCAAGGCTGTTCTGAATACGGACGATTACCATTGAGCCATTATCAAACGGATGCAAGCCAAGCCTGGGCCCTCCATATAAGAGCCACTAGTAGAGGTTCTAATACCTGCAAGGAGGGAAAAGGGGGATTATTGTCCAATTGCCTTTGTCCTCAGCTCAATCAAGTAAGCGAGTGTAACCGTACCCTTCTGTCAGATCTGGAGGTGTTTTTCCTCACACCTCTGAAATGTTTGAGAAGGTGAAGGTGCCTTTACATCCAGACGCTGGGCTCAAGATGCATTGTATCAGGTGTTGCTTGCCTCTTTGTCAGGATCCAACTCAAAGGAGGCTTGCGAAGGGGGCTGATGACAGGCTAATGAGAAGGAACGTTCTGTCAGCATAGGAGCCATGTTTATGGGCCTCTTTTTCCATTAGCAACTCTCAGTTCTGTCAGGACTGGTGCAGACTCCTCCACGCTCCTCCACCTTCCTCCTGAGTGCAGAGTGAAGAGTGGTTGAACGTCTCATGTCTCATTGGGGGCCGGGACCAGGTGGTTGCCTGAACTCTATCCCAGGTTCATCTGCAGGTTATGACCTTATTTTTGATCCTTTAAATACATTTGTTGCACTGTATGGAACAAAAGTATTGGGACACCTGTTCATTCATTGATTCTTCTGCAATCAAGGGTATTAAGAACATCTAACGGCAATTTGGGATCCCTCAAATCGATTGTGCCAACCGAACTCCAACAGAATAGATGAGGCTCACACTTAAGGTGAATTCATACTGGGTGTGTCACCCTCATTGTGTAGTCGTTCCCCCCAGATTACCCTCCCCGCTTTATCTTATTGGCCTGCTCTCAGCTCCTGCTTTTGGACTGACTGCCTCTGCTGTCCAGGGAAGGCTTTCCACTAGACCATTGTTGTGAGGGTTTGATTCCATTAGTGACAAGAAAAGAGTACTGGATGGAGCTCCATCATTGCAAAGAACACAGATCCACTGCTCCACAGCTCAATGCTGGGGGGTGTTTTACGCCTTTAGCCCACCCCTGACTTTAGGCATGGTCATTAGAAGGGGTTTCCTCAAATATTTGGATATAGATTGTAAAATGGACCAGGCAGAAGAGTTAAAACCAACTGAAGATTTCAGTGAGACTCTTTTTTTTTATACGGATAATGTATAAGTCAGTTTTACGAGGGATTATTGATGGTACTTTCAAATATTCTTGACTTGCAGGCTGTTGTCCTTGTTTTTTTCTTGTTTTATTTTTTTTCTTTTGATGGGCTGCTAAATGTGAGTTTTATGAGGACGCACGGGTTTGCGGATGTGAGATCGTTTTTCTGGCTCTCACAGGCTGATTATGATAATGCCGTGGGACGAGATTCAATCCTCGGCCATTAGCATAGTCCGCCACTGGGAAACAGAGGCTCCTGCTAACTCAACACTCAAAGAGAAGGTCAGGCTAATAATGCGAAGATGACATTTCCGACTGCATGTATAGAGTGGGAATTACAGTCATGCTGCGATCGGTCAGGATAAAAGAAGTGGGGGGAAAAAAAATCCCTGCCTGTCTGGAGTGAATGTGCTTGCATGTAGGATATAGGGGGGGTGCATGTATGGCTCGCCATCTATCCTGAGGGGCATCGTCCATTTCTGTCAAGCCTATTGTTTTATTTCTTGGTTACTTGCTGCACTTTACATGTGCTTGCCTTGGTCAAAAGAAAGACCCATTAGCATCTGAGGAAGAGTGCTGCCCTCTAAGCCGCCCACTGCCAGGGAAGGAGATGAATGGGCAGGAGGCATGTGGTGTGCTTTTAAAGACGTTGTGGAGGGATGGCGGCAGTGCTGGTGTTAAGGTGGCTCTTCTGTTCTTCTCTGTTATTTATGGTGGTGATTTATTCTCATTTCCTCTCTTCTGCTGAGTCGGTGGTGCCTGGAGCCCCACTCCTCCCTCCAGTCCTAACCTGATGTGGAAGTGTGCTGCGAGAGGCTGGGGGTGGGGGGGGCTTAGAAAAGTGAGAATGTGTCTCCTCCTACGCTGTAGAGGCAGTCGGAAGCAGTTGAATGTTGCATGCTGGATTTGTCGACAAAGGAGGTGATGAAATGGGGGTAGAGGAAGTATGTGGAGGCTTAACGACGTTCAAGGTCCTCAGTGAAAACGCATTTTCCCCAACGGGCAAGCGTCTGGAGCCGGAGAGGGATCCGTATTAATTGATTTCTTTTGAAGAACGTTGGGGGACGAATATGTAATTAATACAGAAATGACCCTTTTCTTGAATGTGTTTAGTTAACACCCATTTCCATACCCTTAAATACAGTGAACGTAAAGCAGAAAAACCAAAGGGGGTGTACAGTCTTGCATTCGTGACTGCTTGGAGTGAGCAACACTCATGTGAGGCAAGAACGGCAAGAACGGCAAATGACAAACAACTCTGAGTAAGTGAGTGAGTCTGGAACGATCCCTGGATGCCTCTGT
This sequence comes from Acestrorhynchus altus, assembly GCA_034509495.1. Lineage (NCBI taxonomy): Eukaryota > Metazoa > Chordata > Actinopteri > Characiformes > Acestrorhynchidae > Acestrorhynchus > Acestrorhynchus altus. Next base: position 2,095,075 of record CM067506.1, on the reverse strand, counting down.
GGTGCTGCTGTGCAGACTGCTGATTTAAAATGGAAATGGCTCCCATCTTGGCACGTACAGTGGGCCGATTACAAACGGCTGGCCGGCCAACTAAATGACAGATGGTTCACACCCATTTTGTGTGTGTGTGTGTGTGTACTCGTGCCTATGCGTGCGTGTGCGTGTCACTGCAGACAGCTTTCGCCAGCCACTTCTCTCATTTGTGTAAAGGTCATTCCTCAAATGCTAAAAATGTCAGGCTTCTCCCTTTCTTCTGGCTTTTAGCAACTCAATCACATTATGTGGCGTACCCTCACCATCCAGAACCTGTTAGGCCCGTAGTCGCCGTCTTTCTGTCACCTCACATGACCCTGCGTCGTGCGGAGGAATGGATTTGGGGAAGCGATGCTGTATTTAACTGAGGTTCACGACACCTTCACCCTCGAAGCATAGGCGTTCTTGTTAAAGCAATAGTTCCATCAGCTAGGACTTAGCACATCTTCATGAAACCAAAAGTGGTTCTTCTAGACCTTTTTCGGAGGTATCTTTAATTTTAAGGGTGTAGAGATGTAAGAAACATCAGGCACCCAGGGTTAAAGTGCTGTTGAGACACACAGAAATGAGAGGACAGTTGACAATTCCGTCTCTTATAAATAGATCTAGTCCAGAAAACCATCCAGTGTTGGACCCGAATGTCACTCTTCTGTTTACGGGAGATGAGGGGGCTTCAGGAGAAGACTACACTTAACCCGTATAGGATTAACGCTCATGCCTGCTTTAGCACGGCTCAAAGGGAAACATCCCCATGTGGGTTTATTCGTCTGAACCAGGGCTAAAGGACAGACGTAGTGGAGGCTGGAGAGTCTGAGCAAGTCTCGACGAGGTAAATAACACTTGGAATTAGGCCTCAGACCAGTGCGGATTGAAGCACCGGGGCTGGAATAACATCAGAGACGTGTTTGCTTGTGTTTGCACATTATGTGTCCTCTTGTCCTCTTTTGTTCCTTCATGCTCAGCTGAGTAGATTCAAATAAAAGCAGACTCTCAGCATTTTTTATTAGATGTTTGCTTATTTATTTATTTTCCGTGCTTCACGGGGGACAGTCGCATCATTCCCGTTCCCCCTCGGGGCTCTGAAAGCCAGTGCTTTGAGAAAGTGTGCTCTCCCTGCAGCGTTTGACCTGCGTGGCCTGCTGTTTGGCCGGCCGGAGCCGGAGTGTGGTGTTAACAGCGCTTGCGTCTGTGTGAGTGGTGAACTGCGTCTCTGCGGTGTTGATTCAAGGCGGCCATTGACATTCCCCCCGCCATGTTTAGCTTTCGCCCGGCGGCTGAGAAAACACATGCTGAGAAGGCAGCAACAGGTGAGGGGTCCAGCATAATCACACAGAGCAGATTACGCCTGTGAGCGCCGTGGCCTGATGGACGGACCACCTATCCAATAGAATACATACTACAGTATATGACCGACAATCATTTCGACATAATAGAATTAAGAAAATGATAATAGAAGTTGCTTTTATTTCCCCTTTTAGGTTTCCATGGTGATCAGGGCTTGATAAAGCACATTCCTCTGTAGACTTCCATTCATAAGTAGACTTTATTATGCTTTCAGTTTTAAATGTAGGTCTTGTTTTTTGTGCCAATATTTTGGTTCATTTACAACTTTTATTTAACATTTTTGAGAGAATTACACACACACACACACACACACACACACACACACACACACACACACACACACACACACTGCCAATAGAAAAGCACTTTCTTGATCAGATAAACATGAACCTAAGAGCACCTTGTGTAATGAGCTGGTATGAGCTGTGAAGCAGTGGAACTGTGTTCTCTGGAATGATTGAGCTCCATCCAGTACATTTGGGACGAGTTGAGACTAGGTGGGCTCATGAACATCAAACATCTTGAACCCACTAATGCTCTTGAATGCAATCAAATCCTCACAGCAGTGCTCCAAAACCCAGTAGAAGGTTTTTCCTGGACAGTAGAGACAGATACTCCAGCAAGAGCAGGATAAACTCTTTTTGAAGTCAACTTTGTTGGAGGTGGATGAGGATCTAATCTTAGATCTTGGTTGGTGGTATTAGTGACGGTGTTCGTGTGTCAGTTGGACGCTGGTGAAAGCGTGTGCCAGGATATCCAGCCTACTGTTCCTCCTGTTTGCTCAGTGTTGCGGTGTTCAGGCGGGGCTGTATGCTGTGCTGCCATCCTCTCCAGATGCAGGTGCTTCTGTCCCAGCTCCATCCTCCCTGCTGTGGAGGAACCTGGATGGATGAGTCTCGTTTGTTTGTTGTTAATGTTGATCCGCAGCGTCGCTGCACTGGTGCAACAGGAGGACGGGCTTTATGGATATTATGTGCCTGAGGAGGGAGATGCCACACACAGCTGCACTTGTACGTTCCCTCACACACTTATCCCATCATTCCCTCCGTATCCAATCACAGGCTGCAAAGCCATCAGTCTGAAGGTTGGCAGGTAACAAGCTGTCTCTCTCTCTCTCTGTCTCTCTCTCTCTCTCCCCCCACTCCATCTCTTCATCAGTCAGTCTGTCTTTCTCTTCATTCTTCTACCTTTTCTATGTCTTTTCTGTAACCCTTTCTCTCTCGTCTTTTTGATCTCTTCATCATTTCGTCCGTCTGCTCTCATTCCAGCTCTTTCTATGGTGTTGTTTGCAGTTCAGAGACGCCGGGCGGGACGAGCAGTGGTCACCTAATGAGGGCTGACATCTCTGTGCCACCCTGATGAAGCCCTTGACAGTGCAGAGGTGTTTGGACTGGGCATTTCAGGATGTTGAAAGCAGCCTCTGAGAAGCTGTGTTTAGGAATTGTGTGGATTATGGATTGATTCGTCAGCATTTATTTGGAAAAATAGTTTTGCATCACTCTTTCCTGCACGTTCTTTTCCACTGCGATATTTAATTTTTTTTTAGCCGTTCGTGGTTTTTTTACGTGCATTCTCAAAATGGTCAAAAACGTTGTAAAAACTTTTCTTTGGCCTCATTCTGTTCTCTTTTTCTGTCTCCGTTTTTCAACAATTCTCTCACATCTCCGTCTTTCGGCCTCGTTTCATCCTTTCATTCTCCCTCATTCCTCCCCCTCTCTTTCAGCATTCCATTCTCCATCTATTTGTATAGAGATAGAGATGGATAAAGGTAGGCATACAGAAAAGGACCATTTCTATCTCTATCCACGGATCAGTTTCTCTCCCACTACTCTCTTTCCCTCTCCATGTTGCTCTCTCTTGCATTTTCCCTCTCTTAGTCTCTCACTCTGCCTTTCTTTGTCTTTCAATCAATCTTTCCCGTTCTCCATCTCCATTACTCCCTCTTTGAATCTTTCGCCATCGTTTCGCCCGTTCCCCTTCTCCCCCTCTCCCCTCTTTCTCCCAGTCGGAACATCACAGCACTAAATTTCACGCCTGTAGCGTCTCCCTTGAGTAGAGGCAGAGGTAGGAGGAGCGGGGGAGTGTATGAAAGCCGGAGAGTGACGTTTTGCGGCGGACGAGGATTTCATCACCTCCTGGTGGGGTTTTGAGGGGGGTTGGGGGGTGGGGGGTGGCATTGGTGTGGGGGATTTGGATCCCCCCCCCTTTCATTTCATATCCCAGACGCCAGGTGTGAACCACACCTGCAATGGAGAGACTGTCTTATTCCACCTCAGTTAATTGGAGTGCAGTATCCCCACTAATGAATATTCCCTTCTTGGCTCAGCATGGAGCATTACTGCAATCCCAGCAAGCTCCCGAGGGATCCGTGCTCGTTCTCCCTCTCAGACTCCTCTCCTCAAGCGTCCAAGCAACCCTGCTCGGCCATATTATCACGAGAGCCTATTATTGATTGTTCGTATAATCTTAAATTGCTTCCTGTATGTGTGGGCTCGGGGAAGGCTTTTTTATTGTACGTGTGTTCTGAACATTACGTAATAGCAGCGTCCCCGGCTTTTGAAAAGAACGATGTGCACTGAAATACAGAGAAATACAGGTTGTAGGTAGTTGCATAACCGTAATAACACTAGAAAGGATCTGGAGGAAGAGACCTTCTTAAATAACTCTGTGGAGGATGCTTGTGAACTTCTATCACTGCAGGGTTGAGTGTTTTAACTCATGCATCGAATGCGTATTATGAAAAGAGGATGGTTCCTCTCTTGTTGCCTTTCTTCCTCGGCTCTTATAGAACGCTCTTAAGGAGCTTTTCCAGACGCTTCAGGTGTCAAGCAGTGGTTTCATGCAGTAACGTCAGCATGTCATCAAGTGACAGATATTTACTCCGCACGAAAAAAGACAGAGGGTGCCACCTTCACCCCCTCATTCAGAAGCCAGGACTAGAACTGGAGCTGTTCACACACAGCTTCGTCATATGAAGCTCAGTCCAAGCTATGCTTGAAGATGAAGGTGGCACAATCCTTCCGTAGCAATTCCACAAGTAGACACAACAGTGAGTGCTTTTACACACACTCAGTGATCTGATCTTCATCAGATTCCTCAATGATTATGTTCCTCAATTCCTCAATTCCTCTTATGATTATTAAGTAGTCACGTAAGCAGCATTCTCCCAATTTCAACGGAGTTCATTCTCTGATCAAGGGACAAGCATACAACAGCACCACCAACAGGGGCTCCACCTTCTTCCCTGCCACGTCACCATTCTTCTGTGAGATTATCGGCTGGCTGTAGAATTCCACAAGTCCATGCAAATGATCAGATTATTGACAAAATGGAATTTTCTGCAGTTATTGGATTATTGCGTGCATGTAAACATTCTTGGTGATTGGTGGAATGAGTTCATATGAGTTCGTATCCCCTTTGCTGTCCAATGCAACTGTAGTTTTCATTAGTCATCATTCTATTTTTATGATGTATCTCTGACCTGATTGCAGGCTTTTTCCTGTAGCACGTCCATGCAGAACCATTACCTGTATCGTATTATAGCTGCTCAAACCCGATGGTGGCCATAATTGAAGAGGGAGAGCACGAGAGCCACGAGAGCCGCAACTGGGGATGAGGCTCAATCTGTAATTGACATTTTCCACATTGGTCTCAAATGGTTCACCCTTCTGCAGCTGTCTTTATTTTAATGACCACACTTGTGCTCCTCACAGATAGCAGCAAACCATAAACCCTGAAGCTTAATGCCACGATCAGTACGGGTGTCAAAGTATCGTGATAAGCATCAGATAATCTATGATCCACCATAATCTAGGATCACCCCTCACGCTTCATGATGCGCATGAACTGTGGATTAATCACAGAATTTGAATCATAACAGTGTGGAACACAGTTTTTACCGTAATAATTCTCTCAATTCGGCGTCTGTAGTGGGAGTGGAGAGCAGAGTTATATTAGTGTGAGGTATGGTGTGGACACAGGCTGGGTAGAACGTTCAGTGGAAGGGAATGAAAACCCAAACTGTCAAATGAAGTCAATATATAATAACAAAGCAGTAAATGAAATCATCATGAATGATCATGATCTTAAAAACCATGATCTGGTCCAAACTGTGAGTTTTGTGATCCGTTACATGGATGACATTTACATAGAGACATAGTCTTCAGGTCCCACTGCTCTTGATTTAAAAATAAGTAAAATGGAAGCAATTTTATATAATTCAATTATATCAGTTATATATAACATATACCAGAGACGTCCATGCATCACTTATCAGTCCTCTGCTCGTGACATGGTCCGTGAACCAGTTGGCTATTATTGTTGAAGTGCGGGAACGTATCTGTAAAGTGCAAACTGATTGGCTCTTTTTGTTGTAGGTGCTTTATCCATATCCAATACCATAATACACTCTATTCAAATTCAAAATACAACTGGTTTTTGGTCTCATGTGTGTCCTGAACAGTTCCTTCTTCAGCAGAAACATATGTGATTGCATCGCCAACTAATCCACAATTACAGTAGTTGCCACCTAATCGGATCATCAATTTTAGTCGACCATATCGATTATTTGTTCCACCCGTAACAAACATCCCCAACCTTAACCCTAAACGTGAGTTTGTACTTTCATTCCACCTCCTCTACCACATGTGATGCGAATGACAATGAAACGATGAGTCCTTGATGATCAGGGATCAGTGAGTTGGTGCCGTCGCTGAGAGTGCCGCTCTGACTGTGTGGAGAGCATGAGAAATGTACATATTGCACACTTTAATGGGGGTGCAGTTATTATTCTGGAGCCTTTGTTGTTGCAATATTAAAAACGAGGCTGCGAGTCACAGCCATTCTTGATTGAGGCTTTAAACTAACATGCACGACCATGAGAAAGCAATCTTCACCCCGTCTCTCTCTCTCTCCCTCTCTCTCTCTCTCTCTCTCTGATGGGCCTAAGAGCACATACTGGATGATGTCATGCTGGAGTAACTACAGAGGGTGCTCAGTTTTGCTGCACTGCTGGTTATAACTCAGTGCTTGTGAAGTGCAGGGTGGTCCCTCACCTGTCATTTCTCCCTGCCTTTTCCGTGATTCCTTAAAGAGCCGTTTTAATCACTGTTTGAATAAGTGACATGTATGCTGCGGATTATGTTTATTTGTCTGTCAGTCACAGGCGGGACTGTGTGTGTGTGTGTGTGCGTGTGCGGGTATGCCTGTGTGTGTTTTTGTGTTTATACACAGCAGGGGAATGGTTGGAGACCACAGGTCCTAAGGTCAATATTGGATTTGATTTTCAATAATACGGGTTAAATATGTTTGTCGTTACAAACTGCAGCTATTGAATGACGAATGACAACCGTTATTGTCTATTACCGATTTCTGGGACAGACGTCCAGAAAGGGATGACCATGTTCATCACTGATGTCATGTTCATGTCACTGCTCTTCTGAAAGTGATCCGCCTCCCAAATAATATCTGACCAGTGGAAGTCCTACTGGTATGAACCCGGTCACTTATAACTATCAAGTGGTTAAAAACTGCAGCATCTTCTGACCAAGGAGGCTCATGCATGATCTCATAATCATCTAAATCACACTGATTGTATATTTGGACTGAAAATCAGTCGATACCGACACACAACAGGTGGATTTAAAGTCCAGTGAGTGTATGTATGTTGTAGGTAGTATGGAGACTGAGCTTGTCTTCTAGTTATTTGTGTGCTTGTAAGGTTTCAACATTTCAAAAACCCCCGATTCTCTTTGCTGTCTGGCAGGGTTTTGCGATGTTGAATGCAGCTCTATCTCAACAAACTGCTGTTTCGCTGCTGCTTTGGTGGGAACCACCTAGCTCTTTTGACTGGGAGCTGCTGGGGAATGCATCTGTTGTTAAGCAATGCTGGAACCCGACGCTGCAGTTGGCTTGGTTGTCCCCCCTGCTGTTGAGGCCCTTGGAAAAAAAACAAAAACAAAAACAAAGATGACTGCCCAGTAGACCTGCTGTGGATATTTTGGCGAGAGCTATAGAGTGCCCGGCAGACCCCGCTGAGGGTATTTTGGCTGGCGCTATAGAGCGCCCTGCTTTTTAACCTGCTGATTGTGAGCCACCCCAGGAAATGAAGCCCAATCTCACAAGGGTGGATCGGTGCCTCTGCTAAGGGAGCCGGAGCTGGATAGGTACAGTTACAGTGACAATGAGCATTGGAAATTGCTTGGCTATATTGTGTCCCGGAAAGAAAAGCCTCACATAAACTCATGAACACACAAACCCTGAACTACAAACTCAGTGTGCCTTTTGTCTGACTGTGGTATCGCCAACTATCGTCTTTGCAGCGTAATTGTAGGTACCTGTGAAGAGTTCTGAAACGCGACATTTCACGAGGGCATCATTTGTTCATAGTTACACGACGTGGATGTAATCAGTGAAACTTATGCTTCTGATAAATCGGCCTTCTCTTGTCATAAACTGTAATAAAGCATTAATAACAAGTGCAATTAAATCATTAAAGCAAGATATTATAAATATATTACAGACATGGGCTGCAATGATGAGGGTAGTTCTGAAATATAGTCCTAAAGAACTGAATTATAGTCTCAGAATCATATACTGTCTAACAGCCAGGCCGTTATGTTTAACGGTTTACGTGAGTGTAGTTAAATAGTAGTTACATGATCGTAACTGTACCTTGAGATCTTTTGGTAAAATTAGGTGATGGAAATGAACCTTTTTTGTCACCTAAAATATTTCAGTGTAGATCCAACCCACCTCAGGTTCTTGTGGTGATGGCACTTGGTTCCGTACTGAACCGTGTCTGGACTGGAAATGTGTATGAGAAACCGTTAAACTGGTTTAGAATGTTCTTCAGACCATGCATCTCCATCACAGACATGGTTTATCATGGAACCAAAAGTGGTTCTTCTATGGCGTCACTAAAACACCTTTATTTGTAGGAGTGAAGGTTGGTGCTGAGTGCGCTGTTGCTTTGCCTTGCGAATATGTGTATTTTATTTTACACTCTGGGTCGGCGGCCAGGGTGTCGTGTTCCTCATTAGCTTGTCTGGGTGTTACGCGGGGCTTAACAAGCTATTTGTTTGAGGAGCTTCGGCAGGTGTGTCTGTGGGTTCACAAGCCGCCATGGTGAGATTGGTTTGTGCGACTGTAATTACTAATTTAGTGAAAAGTGTGGCGAAAACAAACAGCGGCGGTGGAGGGAAACTCGGGTTGATGGAACTGGAGAGGAGGGGTGATGGGGAGCTAGCCAGGACGACGGTCCTCTAACTGTCTCCTTTCAGCTTCAATTCTGCTTAGGTAATTCCTTCCAAAGCCATCGATTCAGTTTGGGCGATTGAATTTCGCTCTGCCCTTAAAACAAACAGCCTTTCGAAGCAGCCAGGTGATCGGGAAGCCTGGGATCTGTGGTGGTGACGTGGTCTTGACATCAGTATGTTTATGCATGTTCCCTTTGTCCTCAGTCTACTTTCTTAAATGGTTCTTCCGAACCTGAAATTCTACCTCCGGTTCTTGCGTCCGACACTTTAATCTGTGAACTTAAATTAAAGGTAAGAGTTACTGTTGACCTGCTGTCAAAATTGAAAGAACCAAATACTATTATTTTATATGAGGTTCTCCTGTTTACTCCATGTTCTCACAGCTCTTTCTCGTGCTTGGCTCAGTGAAACAGGCACAGTGTGGATTCTAAAGTCTTGTTGATATTCAAGAAAGGACAAAACTCTCTTTTTTGGCTTCAAAACAAGTGCAAATTAGATACAGAATTGAAATTGAACATAAGTGCAATTCGTTGCCTGATTCACTATTTGATCATTCATGATTGCATAAACAGTGTAGCAGAATAAAGTCTTTGAAGAGACAATCGGACGAGGCTGTACCGCACAAGGACTGGAAACCAAACGACTCCTCTCTTTGAGTTATGAAGTACTATTCAGTTCGTTTTACATCGTGGAGGTAGGTTTGTGTAATTAATACTAGTGATTATCATCGTGAATCCTTCATGGTTGTCAGTCACTTACGGGCTGTACGCTTCCAAGATTTCAGAGGCTCTAAAAAGGGATGAATGATACCGGAAAAACAGCCTGGTTTCTAAAGGATATCGTAGGTTTATGAATAAGGGCATTTTCATACCTACATGGACCAAAGCAACTGCAACAAGACCCTTTAGAGGAGATGGTCTCGGTCCAGTTGGGCCCCAGCAAATTCTACTCAAGGCAGGTTGCTTTTAACTGTGATTTTAACTTTGATTTTTGGGTCCAAGTCCAATAATTCAGTAAAAGTACAAATATTAAAAAATACTTAAGTGACGTTGAATAAAAAAGAAATAGGACTTCAACTTTAGCAAAAATAAAAGTACATATTTTGTGTCATTTCTGGATTTTAATCTTTCTTTGAAAGGGATTTTTTGAGTTACAGGTGAACACAACCCTGTCACTGAGTGTAAATAATGGTTTAAAGTAAAAATACAGTGTTAAAATCGTAAAAATCACATTTTAATCTCTACAAGAACCACAACTCACAGTTACAGTACTGGGTTTACAGGTTTCATATTCAGTTCTCAGATGAAACGTGGTAATATAAGACTCCCATTTCTGGTGCTCTGAAAGTGTGATTAACATAGTAATTAGTAGTTTTAATATTTAATATTAGTAGCAAAGAAAAGCTGACATCACCCATCTGAGGGTTGGGTTCCATTTATTTACTGGTTTTAAGAAACTGGTGGTATTATTATTAACTTGTTAGAGAAACGATGCCCATTTAGATTTGGAAACCCATTTCTTAAACCACGGACGACCTCAGCTTCCCCCTCACAGACTCAATCACATTGGCTATTAAAATCTGTGATAATAATATATAAAATAATAAATAAATAAATAATCAAACAAACTTGTGAAATGTAGGGAGTAGAATTTAAAAGAGTGACTTTTATTATATTTAATTATACTTTAAGTAAATTATATTTAAGTATACTTTAGACTTCTTATAAGTCCCGATACTTTGTGACGTCAATATAAGGAAAATGAGGAGATGGGGTCACGCTCTCCGAGGCTTTGAGCAACACTGGAATTGCCTGCGTAGAGAAGCACAAACACTGGTTTTGTATGAGTCAGTTTGGATCAGATGGAAGCAGCACAACGCAGTTACAGTGAAACACGGGTGAAAGGAAACCCCGCGTAAAGCCGGTAACACACGAGCATGTATGTGTGTGTGTGCACCCTTTCCATCCATCTTTGAGTGTGAGGTCCTTTATCATCTGAAGAATGTCGTCGTTGCCTGCGTTTACCCGCAGGGTCCTAGATTATATGTGGAACATGGCAGATTTTTATCGCCCTGCCGCATCTTTCTTTATTAGAATGCGGTGTGCCTGCCAAATTTCACACCTCTCCCAGGCTAGCTACTCCCTCATGTTTATTCAGCAGCGATCAGCGGCGATAAAGCAGACGCTCCTTAAGCGTGCTCATCCGCTTCAGACACTGAATTTGTACCCCGTCTCTGGATTCCACTGACCGGGCAGCGCCGTATATGTCGACTGATCCACTTTTTTAACTTTCTGTTCCCATTAATGCTTTTGTAGTGGAGTGTTTTCAGAGCTTTGGAGGTGTTTCTACTGGAACGTCTGACAATTACAACTCAGTTTGCGTTTGGTTTTTAAAAGGATGTCTTTAAAAACGGCCTTTACAAAATGAATCCTCGCCATTCTTCTCTCCTCGCCTCGCCACCTTTCCGCCTTTATCGTTCGGAGCCAACCCGAGCACTTCCTTTTTTTGGCTCGACTCGTGTTTTTGTTTATGAATGCATTTTTCCATCTCTCATATCAACCTAACGATGGTTGCCCTCTGCTTGCTCATTAGTCGGGATACAAAAAAAGCTGCCTTTTCTGCTGCAGCGTTTGTTGTGAAAAGCACAACATGCTGCTTCCTTTCCTCACTATGAGGAAAAAGTCACACCGACGGTGAAATTCCGAATACAGTTCACCAGCGTTTAGTGGAAAGCACTCTGCCACTGTGTGACACAATGGTTCGTTAGCACACACTCACCTTGTGCTGGTTCCTTGTAGTACCAGACGTGTGTCCACAGTCACCTGAACACCTGGAAGCCAGGTAGGATTTGCAGTATTTCTAGGACTTTCTTCCACGGAATTGCAGAACCAGTGACCTTTTATCCCTGCATGTGCAGTTCTGTGCAAAGCAAACGCTTCCTTTATGTCATTTCCAGGCTGTAAAATAAAAATATCTCATGTTCAGTTCTTCAGGACACAGAAGAGATGCATTCCACAATCTGCAGGGAGATCTTTCCACACCTCCAAAGTTCAGACTTAGAAGTTCGAGCTTTGTACCAGTCAGGTTTGGACTCTGGGATTCTCGTTGCATTGTTTGATGGACACCATCTGCTTCTTTGAGTGATGACGTGTCTTAGATCTGATCTCCTCCTTCTTCATGGACAGGAAGCCTCAAAATGGAAAAAATCGTCCGTGACATTGTCATGAACTTTTCATTGCATTCATTGTAATTCCCTTTGTTTCACGGTCACAATCGGAATCTCTGTAATATGAGTGCCAGTGCTGATTTGGACCTCTGTGGTTGGGTGTGAAAAATATGCAGCTCTGTCAGTGCTAAAGCTTTGTCCTCTTGCTGGCTTCAAGATGATGGGAGGTAGTAGAAAGATGATGGGAAGTGCACTAATTGGCATCTAGGGTGGAAACTCTGCTTGGGTTTGATCCTCTGCACAGTGTCAGTTGCTGTCAGAGGGTCAAAGGTTGCTGAGAAGATCAGTGTGGCGTACAGGAGTGTTTAAACAAATGGTTTCCATTTTGGAATCATTGACAGAAGAGCTTTTAACGACACCACTGGAACACCACCTCCTCCATATATTGGAATTTATTCTTATTGGAAAGGCTATTTTCCATGCTGGCGCTCAAATTCACCATGACCATGTGTGCTTCTGTATCCGTTTCTGATGCACACAGTATTCCCAAAGGTACCTCTAGGCCTTTTTCCCAACAGACCCTTTGTCTTGATCCTGCCAATTACCTAATTGCCTGTTATGGAGCTGCAATTATCCATTAGTAACCAGTTGTCATAATAAGCAAAAAGTAGAAGAGGGGGTGGAGGGGTCTGAAAGTCTATTGTCTGAAATGACAATCTGAGGGATTAACAGGCAGTGGTGCGCTCTGTTTGAGGAGTTTTCTTTATTCGTCGCCAAGGAGCGATCTGGGGTCTAATCCCACTCCTCCAGGGCTGGCAGGCTTGCTGGGAAGCAGCTGGGGTCCTACTTTCTCCCCGCAGTGGAGCAGGCCCGGGTGTCCTCATTAGCTTAGCTTCATCCTCTTCCTCCCTCAGCTGTGAATCAAGTTGAGCTCGGGCTCCTCACCATTTCTGCAGGCATTAGCTCCCACAACCACTGGGCCAGCACACCCTAATGCCTCCATCTTAGGAAAAGCTCTAATCTTCATCTGAAAGGAAGCGAAAGAGGGTGAATTTGCAGGGGCGGTGGGTACGTGGAACGAGGAGTGACCTTCTATAGCTCTGAATACATTTATTCTGAGCTGGCGTGGCATGAGTCCACACAGGGTATTAGAGTGGCAAATGTATTCGAGCCACTTCAGAAGTTGTTTTCGGCGGTTTTCGGGTTAGTGCGAGAACTGTGACCGTGCTCTAGTGGACCATCAGACCGTGGATCGGTGGCGAGTTGTGGTTCAGGGCAGTGTAATCTGACAAACTGCCAAGAAAGGAAGGGATCAATTGGTCTGATCATTTGCAGGCATTCAGACAGCATTGACTCACGATGGCCGACTGTGAGTCAGAGGGTTCAAATGCATCACCAGAGTGCAAACTCGCTGACTCCCGTCTGGTTTAGTTTGCTCAAATCCTCTAGACGTCCAAACACAGACAACTAGCTGATAAATAGTGGGGGGGCTGATAAGGAAGGGAATCCAGTTGGCATTTGATGTCTTCAGAGCTGGCTTTTTGATCTTTCAGTGAGTGGAGCTGAAGTTCTTTGTGGCATTTAGATGCACAGATCTTTTTTTTTTTCTCCTCGTCTTAAATTTGATTTGATTTTATTCTTTTTGATATAGAAGCTGTCCGTCTACCTCCGAGGCGCGGATCAGATGCGAACCGAAATGGGAGATTCTGCTTGGCTAGTACTTCTCACGCGGACTCTCTGAATCAGTCATGGGCCATTTCTTCTCACTAATTCTGCTTCATTACCTGAATGGAATAACAGGAGACCTGAAAGGCAGGCTCAGAGCTCCTCTTGTAATTACAGAGAGAAAACGCAGGGCCACCAGCGATCAGCTCTTTGCATTGTTAACATTTTTGCCTGCATTCTATCTGGGAAAGCTCGCAAAATATGACCGTATTTTTTGGTTTAATGTGGCTCAAAATGTGGTTCAGAAAGTAGGAACCGCAACAGGAAATGCTCGAGAAAGGGATTAAGAAATAAAGTCAGAGGAAGCTTAGAAAAGGAAAAGAAACTGCTGCAAATGGTTTTTTTGAGTGATACCAAGAACCAGGGGTCATCAATCTTGTCAACACAGGGTTGGCGTGGCTGCACAGTTTCACTCCAGCCGAACAGGAGCACATCTTAGCAACCATTGAAGACTGAGACCACCTGATTAGATAGATTCAGTTTGTTGGGAATGGAAACTTGCCGCCACATCAGCCTTTCGTAGATAAGATTGGTTACTTCTGCCGTAAAATTTAAGAAGACACTTTTAGAAAGAGAGATTTCTGCGTGGGAAAAACCTCGTAAAGGTTTAAAGAACCTTCACACGGTGTTGCTACACCAGTATAAAGTTTATCCTAAAAGCTTTGCTTATGTCTTGGGTCCCAAAGTCAGTGGTTTTAAGGGTACAGACTGAAATTCGTTAGTACTGAGTACCGAGTACAGAATCCAGATTCATGTAAGATCAGTCAGCGATATATAAATATATATTTATTTTTTAAATTTTTTTTGAAATTCAGAAAAAAGTACTGGTACCATATTGGTTTATATGTGAATGATGGTCAGCTTTACTTTTTAGGGAACCAAATATGGTTCTTCTGCAGCACCTTGTAGGCACCTGTATAATGAGGTTAACTCTTATAACCTTCAGCAAGACCCTGTTTAACGAGTGCAGTTGAGCACTTTCCAAATAACTTACTATAAATTTCCTTCTTAATCTTATTATTAAAATAACTCATGCAAATCGTTGTATTTTCAGCTCAAAAATGCTCCAGATAATCAATTTTGAATCAAAACATGGTCAAATTCATGCAAATACCTAAATTCTTTAAAGTTTTGCATCTGAAATGAAGACATACACGAGTAGCCTAGGATCTCCTTAACATATCTTTAGACTTAGACCAATAAATGTACGTTAAACCAGGAAAACGTCCCATGACATCGGCCTTTGGTGTCTAAGAGTTAATGAAAGTGGACACTTGCTCTTCTGATGAAGGAATGTTTCGCTTATGCCTTGCTGTATCTCACATTGCTGATTATGACAGAGACCTGCAAATTGATTTGCAGCCCTGAACGCTCTCGGGGAAATCATTTTACACTTTCATTTGCAACACCTTTCGTTACCGTTTTCAGCTTTTTGACAGTCACATTTTATCATCATTAACTTTGATGAGCCGCTTTTATTGAGAGCTCAGGGTGTGACAGAATTAAATGACCGGCCACTTTCATCAGTTTTGGCAGAAGCCAGACTTCCGCGTTTTGTAGAAAGTGCAGCTTTGCACTGCATCTGTAACTGCAGTGCACTCCACATTCATTACTTCATGGTTCGAACAAACAAGAGAATCGAGGGCTAAGTAAGCGAAATGGGATGGAGGGATGGTGTATCTTAAGCTGGCTGAGCCTTTACCGACTGAGCCTCGACACTAAAGCAAGGCAAGCTGCGCTGCGCAGAAAGGCCCCTAATGCCAAATGGAAATTGCATTTCAGACGAAACACATAGATGTTCTTTCTGGGCTATTAGGGCAGAAGCCAAGCAAAATGTCCTTCCACACTCGCCTGTTTAGTGTCAGATAAAACCTCTCGCAGGACCTGCCAGACATCCATTTCAGACGTTTTGCTCTTCCACTAAAGTGCCCACTAGCCGCTCTCATTGCTCTACAATGGGCTGGGTTCATTACTGAGCACATTTGCCTGGCTAAATGAGATTGGAAACGAGATGTCCATACATACCAAGGCTGCCTGGAGTTCAGGGTTATTCCTCACTCTGGAATTTAATTATGAGAAATCAGTGGTTGCCGGCTGCAGAACGATCCACTGGACTTAAAAGCGTGGTCCGAGTTCTCCACGCTGTGTGGGTAAACCACACGTTTACCTGCACTGCGGGACACACGAGCTTCTACCTACGTTGCTTATTTCAAAATGGGTTACTGATGTTTCCTGATTAACCCTAATGCTTCCATGCTTACCTTCCACTGCTTTGAGTTGGGAGCTTTGTCTTCTAATGGACATTTCAGGCAGCGTGTGTATCCCTGCCGACTGGAACTTTAGAAAGCAATAATGATTTTATAAGTGGTTCTTGGTTTGCACACGCTTTTCTACGAAAACTATAGATGGTAGTTTGGTATTGATGGTTATTGGAATGGAGCCCTTCTCTAGAAATCAGCTCTAGCACTTTGAAGAACCTAGTCTTCAGGGAACCAGCATTTCTAGTCCCGAAATGGGGAAATTCACTTTGTTGCAGCAGAAGAGGGAGAGCAAGGCACTCAGTACAAGAGTAGATATTGTATAATATCTACAACGTTATAAATAAAAAACAAATAATATATGTAGTGCAGATAATTGCAAGAAGGAAGGATCTGTGATTCCGCTCCTTCACGCACTTTGGGTGAAGCAGCCGGTCCCTGAAGGAGCTTCCCGGTGCTGCCAGAGTCTAATGCATGGGGTGGGAGTTGTTCTCCAGCATGGATGCCAGCTTGGCTACCATCCCTCTGCCTCCCACCACCTGCACTGGGTCTAAGGGTCTTCCCAGCACAGAACTGGCCCTCCTAATGAGTTTGTTCAGTCTCTTCCTGTCTGCCATCGATATACTGCTGCCCCAGCAGACCACAAAACTTAAAAGATGGTAGATGTGTCTTGCAGTCTTGCAGTTAAGTGTCTTGCAGTCACGTCCTGCAAGTTCAAGGATTCGAACCAGAGACCTTCCAGTCACAAGGCTGGTTTCCCCAACCACAATAAAGCAGTCGAAGCTTTCGTTGCCTGTTTGGTGAAGCAGTGCTCTTTCCAAGTCATATTTTATGACATATTTATATTATAAATATCTATAAATCATCTCCTTCCTTATGCACATGGTATGCGTTCCGTTATGAAGTCGGTCTTTGAATAAAATGCTATTTTAAAGACCATTTTTCGGAATATGTCCCAAACCATTTCTTTGTTGCTTTGCTTTGCATTGTCCCTTTCACTGTCAGGCCACGGTCAGGAAACTTAACCAAGGGTGTTCTTTGCACGTACATTGGCAAGGCCTCCTCTCCAGCTCGAAAACCGTGGGTTCCAGACATTCAAACGAAACGATTTGGGGTAAAAATGTTTTTTAGATGTCCCCCCCAGAAGACCTGCTAATTGCCAGTTTTGTACAGTGTCTGAACCTCTTCCCGGCTTCATTTGCATTGCCAAATCACAGCGGCAGCTTTTTTTTTCTCTGCTCTCCTCTGGTCTCATATCAGCCTGCTTTTAGAAATAAATAGATAAAAAAGTACGACTCACAGGCGCCATCCTCTCGCTGCGTTCCCTCCATGCCCACAGGTTCCTGCGTGCTATTACAGAAGGAGCAAACAACTGTGAATGGACTCGAGCGTTGCACAACTTTGCTCTCTTAGTAGAGCAAACAGATTTCCCATGCTTGCAGAATTGTCCCAAACAAACCGATATTAATGTTGAAAGTCCATTTTCCCTCTCGCTGTAGCGCTGATGATATGGTATGCTTTAAACCGCAATGAAATCAAAGCGGGTTGATTCTGGTGTATTTCCTCGCTTGTTTTTTTGGAGAATGCAAGATTAAAGCCCGGTGCCTCCCTTTCTTTCTGCCTGTGTGTGATGGGGAATATAATTTATTGCGAACTGTTTTATGGTGGCACACCGTAACAGCCATTCGACATGGTTCTTTGAATCAGCTATAGCGTGAAAGGCAAATACACAGGCGGAGAGGAAACACATCGACTTTGTAACCTACAGTGAGGCCTTTTTGCTTCGCGTACCTCGTGTTTAGTGGGATCTTCTTCTTTTTTTGGCGGCACGATCGATTATCATCAAGTACAATGTTCAGATATTGAGACTACGTAAACACCCCTACACATTTTAATAAGAGATATTACCATATAAGCAGTATCCTCCAGCCAAAGGATAAAAAAGAATGTCTAATTCCTCACTTGATGGATGATAGAACAGTGGATTCAGGCCAAACTACACCTTTTATTTACCTTTTCCATTTCTTCGTTGACACATATTAGTCCACATTGACAATCTAGAACCCTGCTGTTCAGCCCAGTGCTTTCTTTGTGTGTGTTATTGTCAGAGGTTGGTAATATTTGCTCCATTACATTTACTTTAAAAGCTTATGGCCTACTTTCCCCCCCTTTATTTCTTTCCCTGAGGTCCACTTATGATGTTTTTATAGGTTTATGTAGAAAGACTGATTCATTTGTACCTGACCGTTTTCTAACCTACCTTTATCCCCCTGGAATCAGCTGAGAGTCTCTGTCACTGAGTTGCTGCTGCACTATGGAGCTTTGAAGGAGCGTGCGCAAAACCACTGTGCAACACTGCATGACCAGTGTGTGTAAACGGGTTTGTGAAAACACCTGTAATATTGCTCACACAGATGCTGGTAAAAGCACTTCGCACCTGTAAGATGTGGTTTTCGGGCTGTCAGATCTTTAGAAATTGGATTTCAGCCACTTTGATATGTGGTCCTAGATCAGATAGGTATCCAGTACACACACACACACACACACACACACACACACACTCACACACACACACACACATGTGAAGGGGCAGCACTGGGGGGAACATCTGGGGGGGATTAGATGCCTTGCTCAAGCACGGTTCCTTTACTCTTTGCTGGTCCAGGGAATTGAACCAACATCCTTCTGATCCCAAGCTTGCTTCTCTGATCATTTGGCGATTTGGCGAAGTGATTTTGACCACGTCTTTTGCCTGACCATATCTGGTCACTGTGTGTTGAGGGTCTGAGGGTGTTTTCACCCTAACATTTATTTACTCCAGCATCACTTACTCCGAGAGTTAGTACCTTTGGTGAAGTGTGAAAGCTGTTTTTCGAGCCCAGGAGCGGTCCAGATAAGCAATCTCTACACGCCTTGAGACTGGTGGTCTGGGGTTGGCTTCAAGCAGACCCTGGTTTGGTCAGCCATCCAAACACCGCCATATGTGTAGGGTGGCATGATTGGATCATATTTTGCAATACTGCTCTAAACCATTTGCTGTCAGAACGGCTCCTTGTTTGCAAGTGTCCGTGCAAGGTGAACTGCATGACTCCAGGGACTCCAGAGAGCGGTGTTCTTCAAGCTGGAGTTTTTATGCACGGAAAACGAATAAAAGTGACCCAGATGAACCGATGCCCTGCCACTTTGCCAAAATGCATTCAGCAAAATGATGTTTGAAAGTCGTGCGATCGATCCACGGTTCAAATGGAATCCTTAAGCGTGAAAGAAAACCTGCAATCAGGAGTCCTTCCTCCCAAATGAGCTCAGAATTGGTCCAGGGTGCAGACGTGTGTTTGGGACAGGTGAGGGAATGGACACCTTTTCATTTTCTTGGCTCTTTTTTAAGCAGCACTTTATTTTTGAGGACGTAAAAGATCACTGTTCAAACGGCTGGAAACAGATATGACTCGGCGCAGATAGTGTTACCTACAGAAGCGGGACGGCTGTGTCCCTTTGTTTGTCAGAAAGACACCTTTGTGGTGTGAGTGATGATTGCTGTTTTATGACATCAGCCTGCGGTGTGTCGTGCCTTAAGTGGATGTTAATTGCCACGTAAAGCAGAGCAGTGCCTTAAGATTCAATGACATGTTTGATATGGTTCTAGTCTGGAGAGGCTTTACATTTATTTGTCCCGGCCTTTAAATTTGTCCTCTGTGGATACCTATAACACAACACAGCCATTGCTGCTCATGTTTAATGACCAGATCGGTGTATGAAAGATAAAAAGCAACTGATAATGCTCATCCCAAGCCTGGTTTATGACTGTGTGTCACGTCCTAAAGAGCTGAGTAAAGTGAAATCGGGAGGAAAATAGTTTGGCTCTAAGATTCATTTGTATGTTTTAATGAATAGTGTAAAGGGAGGTTTAGAGTGCGAGGGAGTCTTTTGATCAGATACGGAGTGGAGGGGAGGTGGTCCTTTGAACTGGTAATGCGTTGATCCATAAATCAGCCTGCTTCCCCCCCCCCCCTTCGTTTGCTGTGAGGGGGAGGAGAGCGATATGGTATCATTGTGGGGAGGGAGGGATGCTCTCTACTCTACATGTTCCAGGCCTCTTGCGTCCCTTGCACTAGCTTATCTACAGCGTTCCACCGCAAGCTTCTCTTCCCTCCCTCCTCCAGAGTTGCTTCGACTCACTTTTTGGCAAAAATGTCACCGACACAGGCCTGTAATATACACCCGTCAGCCACCTTTAAAACCACCTGCCTAATATTGTGGAGGTTCCTCATCCCCAGTTCTTAAGTCTCTGTCTCTGTCTCAAGTCTCTGTCTCCTCTCACATTCTCCACACCAATAGTTCGAAACTATGTTCAGCATCTGTTTTAGGATAGACTTTACACCTTAACTTATGATTGAACTTACATTCAGCTGGCACATCTGGCTGCTGATGTTCTGGAGATGCTCTTACCCGGTCATCTATCCGTCATACTTTGGCTATTGTCAGAGTGGCTCAGATCCTTCCACCTTCCCATTTATCCTGCTTCCAAGCCATCACCTTTAAGAGCTGACCGTTCCATTGCTGCCTAATATATCAATTCACCTTATGTCAGTGATTTTAATGGCATATGTCTGAGGGGTATAAGTTCATAGATTCCTCTGCCAACTTAAGTCTGAGATATCTTCAGGCTGGAGAAGATCTTCAAGCAAAAGATGAGTTTGAAGAATGTAGATAAAAGATCGAGGCACTGGGAAACCATCAGGGCCTTTTGAAATTTTGCTTGTCGTCTGCAACAAAGGGCTGTAAAAACTGCTTAAAGGTGTCACATTCATTGACTCGGCGCTACAAACCACGGAGCGAATTGCCTAATTGTGATGTATTTCCTCATCTCTGAAATTCATTCCTGGCAAAGTGAGCGCGAGAGCAAGAAACCGGCCACTGTTATCTCCACTTTCCTGGGGTCGGCAGCAGCTGACTCAGCTGCGTTCGGAGACTTTACAGCACGGCAGCCTTAGTGGTGATCACCAATTAATCCGAAGAAGCACGACTCTCCGAGGCTGATAAATTAGTGTACTGTCACCATTTCTCGCCGCGCCACCCGCCGCACTGAGACGACAGTTCGGCCACTCCAGATGGCCTGCACTGTAGATGCTGCTGCGCCACGTGCTTCTGCCTCTCCCCCTGAAACAGATGCTGTGCTTAAACGGGACTTCGGGCATTAAAAGCAGTTAGCGTTCCTAAGAGGACTTTCTCCAGCTGTTAAGGGGCCCCTTCTTCATTTAAATAGGATGCAGGAGATCATGGGCAACGTTACTGTCACCACAAATGACTTAAACCTTTTGTGTGAAGTTCAAGTGTGTTTTTCAGCCTCGGCTGGGACTTACAAGTCCTCTTCAACCCCTAAAAGTCAAGTTATTATTCCTGTTGCTTTGCTATGCTGTTATCTAGCTGCATTATTCATTACATTGCCTGATAAATAAATCTTTACTTACTTTTAGGTTACATTCCTTACACACTTATTTTATTTCTGCCATGATTTTAAGGACATTTCTTTGTGTAGGGAATACTGCAAACTGCAGGTTGTAAACTGCGATCAAAACACTTTTATATTGGACTGCTCTCTAACTTTTCCCAGTTAATCACAATCCAGCTGATGAATTGCTAACCTCGAGCTCCTCTGCCCCATTTGGGAAGGACCCTGAACTCCCCGGCCACCATTTCACAATGGCTGCCCACTTTCCGGCTTCTGCACCTAGACTAGTTTCCAACCCTGCCCTGGACTAGTTTCCCACCCTGCCTTGGACTAGTTTCCCACCCTGCCCTAGACTAGTTTCCCACCCTGCCCTGGACTAGTTTCCCACCCTGCCCTGGACTAGTTTCCCACCCTGCCCTGGACTAGATTCCCACCTGCATCACTAACTGTAAAATTTACACAGACCCTAATTATCACTAAACTAACATTACACCGGTACACCTGAGTATTATGGATGTGTGGGGGTCCAGTGTCCCCTAACTAACTATGTATAAGTAGTTGACCAGAGGAGGAGGAGTCCCCCCATGTGAGCCTAATTCTTCCTGAGGTTTCTTCCTCCAGCTCTGAGGGAGTTTTCCCTTTGGCTCAGTGTCTTTATCCTTTGTTTATTTCACCTTTTATTTTTTTATTTGTGACAAAAATGCTATAAAAATTCATTTTGATTTGGCCGATATAAACTTAATTTTTGCGCAAAATAATTGTAGCATGAAGGTGAATCAATTGCGTAGATTTTTTTGGAGGGAGAATTAGTCATTTAGACGAGCGGATTAATCGATAGAATAGTCAATAGCTTAATCAACAGAATAAAAGTCATTAGTGGCGGCACAACTTCCACACCATCCCCCAGCACTTGGCACATTTATCCAACTGAATTTTTCTACCAAATGGATTGAAACGGGAGAAAGAAGACTCACCTCACTCAAACCCCCATTTTTTTCTCTCTTTCTAGAAGTATCAGTGCTCACTGTCTAGACTGTCTGATGGTAATGTATCCTTGCTGCTTGGCCAGCAGTGACATATCATATATTTGCAGGAGACAATCCCTTTATTTATATTTGAGTTAAATATGCTCTTGGGATATTATATATCTGCAACTCGAGATTACATATCTCCAGCCTGAATTCCTGCCAAGACTGACACGAGCCTGTTGCTTGATTCAAAACTGATTAGTCCAAATTGAAGAATGAATAGGCCTCCCTCAATGGAGCGGTGGAGGTGGGCGGGGGTGGTTGGGAACTCGAGGCCCACACCTACAGCAATGTTACCTTTCGCTCAGACTGACCAGGAGCGCTCGGCCCCTCATCTGTAAAGTTTAAAGGAAGGGCCCCAGTGCATTCCTGGGAAAATATTTGCCAAAGAAGCCGATACAGCACGTCTTTTATTCGGACTTGAGGAAAATACTGAGGCGACATGTGATCCGGTCACTTGGGGCCATGTTTTGGCCCTCTTTCACACTCCACACGGCATCTGGGATCGGCCCAATCTGCCTATCTTGAGTAGGGGGATGGGGAAACCTGCTGGAGGATTCGTTACACTTAAGTGCGAGAGACTTGGCGTGGTTAATCCGAGACTACCAATGGCACGATCGGGTTTCTTTTCCACGCTCAGCTGCGGTCAGGGTGCTTAAAACACGAGAGAAACACACGGACCCTTCCGTGAGCTTTGTTTGCAGTCCCTGAAAACCACAAATCTAATGGAGAGCATGTTTTTATGAGCTCTGTAATACAAAAAAAAAAACGCTCTGCTAAACGGATGGGCCTTTGCTTTGGAAGCCTTATGTTAGTGCTGACCACAAAAGTCCTGCGACCCCCTGTATCTGGGTCTGGACTAATTAATGATGGAAGTGCAAAATAAAGCATATCCTGTCCAGCTCACTGCTGGATCTTTTCAGTGTTGCTCTATCTTGCCCACAGGCTTGGAACAAGAGGACAGGCACAATAGCTGGCTTTTTTGGGAGTGTGCCAAGCAAGTGAAGACCGGTGCTTGGTTTGTAAATGATGAGGTTCCGGAGCACTGAGTAGTGACGGATCCAGCAGGTCATGGAATAATTAAAACAGTGTGCTTTGAAAGGGTGCATTGGGTTTGCAACTCATTAGGACTTTCCCTGATAACAGTAGATGTTTGTAATCAGTGAACTTTGCCTGTTTTTTTTTTTTTTTTTTCATGCACGTGTGAGTGATAGACCGTAAGTGTTTCATTTCAAACAGTTTATGTCATTTTACCATCACCGGCACCACTGTCACGAGAAAGGCTGTAGACTTCCTGATTTCCCTGCTCCAAGCGTTCTCCAACACGTTCTCCAACACGTTCCAAAAACACGAATCAGGTGAATTGGCTACTCTAAATTGCCCTGGTGTGTGTGTTTGTAGGTGTGAGTGAGTGAATGTATGTCTGTGTGTACACACTCTGTCCCGCGAATGACCTTAGAACGAAAGAGGTTCTGTGAGGTTGAGAGAGGTTGAGAGAATCTAGCAGAGGGGGAGTAGTAGTACAGTCTTTTGTGTGTGATGTGGCCACTGGCTTAGAGATGAAGATGCTGAGATTTTCGTTGGGAGTGACGAGGATGGACGAGATTAGAAATGAGCAGATCAGAGGGACGGTGAAGGTGGAGCAGTTTGGAGATAAAGCCAGAGAGGCCAGGTTGAGATGGTTTGGAAAGGTGTTAAGGTGGTATAGTGGATATATCGGACAAAGAGTGTTGGAGATGGAGCTGCCAGGCAGAAGGAGAAGAGGAAGACCTCAGAGAAGGTTTGTGGATGTAGTGAAGGTGGACATGGAGAGGGTTGGTGTAACAGTAGAGAAGGCAGGGGATAGGGCAAGATGGAGGCAGATGATCTGCTGTGGCAGCCCCTAAAGAAGAAGAAGAAGGGGTGATGTAATCTCCTGTAATCATGAGGAGCATATAGCTGGTTCACAGATCAGGAGGCTCGGCCTGGATGGGTCTGTTTTTGAACACTGGTACTTGTAAGTACCATCCACCTCCACATTCACTCCATTGATGGTGAGCTTCCTCAAGTTCACCACCATCTCCTTCATCATACTGAGCCAAATACTGCAAGAACGGTGCTTCATTACACAGATGGATAATGACCCCAGATATAATGTGGACGACCAGATCAGCAGATCTTTAGTTTTTTGTAAATTGTCATGTACATTTTAGTCTCACACGAAGCCAAATACGACCGGTCTGTTCCGGTGCAAGTGAAGCTCTGGTAAATACAGAATTCCTTCTGGAATATGTTGAAGCTGCTGAGCCGAGCTGAGAGGGGCCCGGGCACACACTCGGTGTACATATCTTGGTTCTGGCTGACAGGTCTTCCCATGATAACCATGCCTGAAATTGTGAAGAATGCCAGGAGAGGAGGGAGTGGAGCTCTCCCCCAAGAGCAAATAGCCTCCATGCCTTCTTCTTGAAACATCTGTAAACAACAGCCTGTTGTTGTATTTGAGCTGTGCATGCACGTATGCATATACGCACTCATTCTAGAGAAGAGGAACCCTGGTTTTGATTGATCTGCAGGTTTGTTTATGAAGGAGTTTATATGCATATTAGTCAAGGCAGACTCTCGCTTTAGCTGCCCTATCTGTGAGTTATTCTTCATTTAAATGGAAGTGGGAGGAAATGTCTTCCTGGGTTTTAAGAAGCATTTTCTAGAGATGTCTCTGTGGTGCACTCCCTCTTTCACTCGCTCACTTTCTCTCCCTATATTTTTATTCATGCACACATATATGTTTTCTCTCTCTCTCTCTCTCTCTCTCTCTCTCCCTCTCTCTCTCTCTCTCTCTGTGTTTTATGCAATGTTGTGTATATAAAAAGGGGAATGCCTGAGCGAGACTGCCTTTATCTTTCACTGTGCGTGGTGTGTGTGTGTGTGTGTGCGCGCGTGTGTGTGTGTCTGGTTTTGCTTAGCGTAAGTGAACCGGACTGGCAGTATTCATTTGAGATAAGCCAATTAAGCGGCCTTGCAAGTTTTTAACTATCTGTGCTTCATAAATGATGAAAATGTCGAGAGCACTGGTGGTTACTGGTGGCTCCTCTGTAATTAGAACTTTCATTAATGATCACAAAGTCCCACTCCTTTGAAGTCTTCTCTTAATCCCGACAGTGTCACATTCTTTTAGTGTGCTCAGGGAGAAATATTAGTGTGCGTGTGTGTGTTTGTGTGTGTGTGTGTGTGAGAGAGAGAGAGAGAGAGACAGAGAGACAGAGAGAGAAGGCATAATCTGAGGTCAAATCCCAATTTAGCCATAGCAGGCCAGTTGTATCACCCACCTTCAACTGTGCAAAGCTGTGGTTGGGACAGAATCTGAGGAGTGGTTTGAGGAATGCTTTGAGGAGTTTTATTGCCTCATTATTACTGCCAGTAAATGTGGTTTGTGATTTCAGCATTACGTTAGAAAACAGTTACATATATGTAATAAATAGAGTAGTTACACAATAACTTATACGTCCATTACTGCACTGAAACACGGTCAGTGCAGCACGGACTTTGGTGGGTGTAGGGGGAGACAGTCTTTTGTGGGTGTAGTGGGAGACAGTCTTTTGTGGGTGTAGTGGGAGAGGGTCTTTGGTGGGTGCAATGGGAGGGTCTTTGGTGGATGTAGGGGGAGACAGTCTTTTGTGGGTCTAGTGGGAGAGGGTCTTTGGTGGGTGTAGTGGGAGGGCCTTTGGTGGGTGTAGGGGGAGACAGTCTTTTGTGGGTGTAGTGGGAGACAGTCTTTGGTGGGTGTAGTGGGAGGGCCTTTGGTGGGTGTAGTGGGAGACAGTCTTTGGTGGGTGTAGTGGGAGGGTCTTTGGTGGGTGTAGTGGGAGACAGTCTTTGGTGGGTGTAGCGGGAGGGTCTTTGGTGGGTGCATTGTAACTCAGCAGCTATCACTAGAATATCTTAACCCCGTGAAATGGGAGGCGGTGGATAAGAGCTGATCAGATCTTTTAGTGTTGTGTTTGTAACACTCCTGTGTCGCTGTGGTTACAGTATATATCCATGGATCTGCTGTAAGACTGGAAGTTCTACACAACTTAAACAAAGACGACCCCTCAGTTGTTGTCATGGAAATAAGGTGGATACTCTAGCCAGCTAAACTTCGGTTCACTGATTCAAACACCACAAACTCAGTCCCTGGTGTTGCACAGCCATCTGTGTCTCGGAGTCTGAGAGAGCAATAATTGGCCTCGTTGGGTGGGTAGGATGGCCCTCCCACTGCCCCTTCCTTCAGCACGATGCTAAGCCACACTGGCATCTGTTCAGTTCCAAACATGTCGAGCCGTCCAGTGATGTTGGCGTGGTGGGAGTTTGGGACGATAGGGTTGGCTGCTTTCTGAGGTGCCAGAGGAAGAACATACAACCTTCACCCTCAGCACTTGCAGTATACTGTGTATAGACACCACCGAACACCTCTAATGCATTATAAAGTCAAACACTAGGGCTGCTTCTGGGCTGCTTTTGAGCATTATGGGTATTGGTGCCATTCCTGATTTTGTGAAAGCCAACCTGGTCCTCCTCGCGCAGGAAGCCGAATATTAGGACGTCATCCAACTGGAGCCGTTTTCGCTCAGCTGTGTGCAAACCATCCAAAGTAGCAATGATTGAATGAAGTGTGGAGCAGATGGTGACTTTCTATAGCAGTCCTATACTGAGGGGAGAAAAGGGAGAAGAAGAGAAGGCAAAAAAACACAACACGACACGAGCCAGATGTAAGTTAACACGGTTTGATCTACCTGCGTTCGCACCCGCGCTGCTCTCCGCCCATCCATTCCGGCGACCCTAACCGAATTGGTTTTTAATCGCATATGCATTTAGACCATCTGTTCTTCTGTCTACTTGCCATAATTTGCCCTCTGTCTTCTCGACCCAGTGATGCAACTGTGCCTCTCTTTAACTGTAAGCTCTAGAACCCAGATATTAGGTTGGAAGAAGGTCACGTAGATAAACGCACTGACAGTCTCACAACAGGTTCCCGCCATCTACAAGCTCGGAGGTCATCTACAAATGCGTGTAAAATGCTCTTCCACAGAATTACCTTAATTAGTGGACACATGGCTGTTTTTTTTCACAAATGGAATCCACAGGAATGCTCTTTATTCACCCAAATCCCCAGAGATCTTGAGATGTGCCACAGGAGCCCAGCTGAGTTAAGTGCAAACCGAGATGTGCATTAGATTACAGTCGCATTCAATGCATTTTAAATAGGGAGCCTTCAATTACCAAGTTATTGACCCTGCATCTGAGGGGGGGAAAAATCAGGTTCTAGTTTGGAGGCTCACTAATGTACAAGGCAGACTAGAAGTCCTAGAGGTTCTTCAGAGGATATTTTTAGCCCCCTTTTTAAAGTAGAGATTAAAAGAACCTGCCTCCATACTTGAAATTGCTGTGTAAAGCTCCCATTTCCTGCAATTTTTTAATGTAAGAGTGCACACACACACCACAACACCACCCCACATTTCTGTCCAGGAGGTATTATCTGCTCCTGAAAGCCCAAAGGAACGACACCAGTCTTCCTCAACCTGGCCTGATCAGCCTTCTGCCATAGATTTCACTGTACGCTCATCTGAACTGTGGCCAAAAGAAGAAATTAAAATAAATGTGAGGCCCGAGCTTGTTTTAAAGTAGACCACTAGATGATTTAATACTTGGCACCGCTGGAGAACCCTCAGGGATTTCTAAGGCCTAATGGTTTCGTTGAATGATGGGAATTAGAACATATGTGTCTGTAAATAAACTTTGCATTTTTAAGTTTTGGTCGGCAACAAAAGGGACATACGTTTTAGTCTCCTAGTGGAAAAACCCACAAGGGGGTGTCATCCTAAGTCATCACACGCCTGCATGTCTGCACTTGTTCCTGGATGTACAGAAGTAATGATAATTGTTCAACAACAACAACAACAACAACAATAATAGCAAGTAATTAGGTTCCATGTTACTTTCTCCATAGTGAGTGATTGCAGGTGGGCAGCTACTCCAAAGCAAGATGGGCAACTGATCTAGGGCACATAGCAGTAGCAGGAAGATGGGCAGCTGGTCTGAAGTTGGTAACAGGAGAGCCAGACATCCAACTGTGATCCAGATTTTGTTTCCTGTGGTATCTTGGTAGATACAGTAACGTGAGCTCTACCGTTGTTTGGTACACAAATAGAAAATTAGAAAAGACAGGGAAATCAGTCGGTCACATGGTGGTGCAGAGTGACTGGGACCAATTTCATGAAAAAACAGTCGCTCTAATGGTCTCCAGTTCTCCTCCTGTGGAGCTACCTTCCCTGCTAGTTTCAACTCCAACCCATCTCTTGCAGCATGCCCTTGTCAGTCAATCAACAACTTCTAAAGACAGTGTTTAGTTGGATCAGGTGGGTGGATAAGGGTTGGATTCAAAATCTTCAGAAGTAGGGTTGAAGACCACTGGTCAGAGGTCAGAAAGACCTTCAGTTTTGAGTATTTTAGTCTCTTCCCATTCCTAGAGATCCATGCCTGGTCTTCTGTGACTGGAAGTAAGTGCTTGGCAGTGTTGCGAGGATCATCACGAAGTGAACAGACTTTCGTTTAAGGACTTTGGTCATGCCTCGTGTCCTCCACATGCAACACAGATGCCGTCCTTACCTAAACCATATGGAATATTTCCTGTAGTTCAAACACTTCTGACATAGAACGTCTCTGGCAGGATCTTCAGGTGATGTCCAGATCTGATTCTAAAGACATCTTCTGAAGTTCATATGTGAAAATGGCATTAGATACATCACTACTACTGTGAACTGTAGCCTAACCAGTCTTTAACCAGTCTGTAAACTAACCAGTCTGTAAAGTGTTGGAGAAGACTGGTGACAGTTGTGAACTGTTGAAGGCATTTAATGGCCAAAAGATATTTGTTTTGCCGTCAGTTTAACAAACTGCTACTAGAATCCCAGAAGGGCAATGGACTGTAGCTG
The DNA here is from genome assembly GCA_034509495.1 of Acestrorhynchus altus. Lineage (NCBI taxonomy): Eukaryota > Metazoa > Chordata > Actinopteri > Characiformes > Acestrorhynchidae > Acestrorhynchus > Acestrorhynchus altus. Next base: position 2,065,866 of record CM067506.1, on the reverse strand, counting down.
GTGGATCTGTAGATTCACTGGTGATTACATCACGATGACCAGCGGTCAACCTTCTAGAACCCTGAAGAGCACTGAGAATGGTGGCAGGGTTAAAAGGCAGTTGCTGGTGTTGCTCTTTAATCTTGAAAAGACACACAATCCCGTTTTTCACGAAACGAATTCTTCGGATTAGGTCATTTTTGACGTTTTTGCAGGTAATCAGTCATTTGTCCCCGAATACATTTTTAGTAAAACCTGATTATGTTTAATAGTCGGTTTGAAAGTGCAAAGGTTTCATTTTCATTTGGGACTCACATCAGCTGCTGGTCTGCCCACATTTCACATTTTCTTCAGCCGTTGGCGTGCTGGCTGTGCCAGGTGCTGCTTTGTTTGGAGATGTATTTTTCAGTGTTTATATTGGCTCCCCCACCATCTAGTGTTCTTTCAGCTTTGGGAGCAAGAAGCAAGGATTCATTTCCTGATATTCAACACCCAATTACTAAGGGAACATGAGATTTGTCTGCTCCCTAGAAATGTCCAGTAAGGGATTGCACTTGGAGCGATGTTGTTTGCTTGTTCATGCCAATTCCAGTCGTCTTCTATATAATTTCTTGGGCGCACCCTCGCCCGAGAGTGGCGTTTTGAAGCATTCTGTTCTGCTTCGTTTCACAGAAATACGAACGAGAACGTGGACCAAGCACTTGATGATTTTGTTTCCACTCCCACCCAAATGCATTTGAATACTTTAGCTGCTGCTTAAAGTGATGACATCTGGCTGTGCTTGAAGGGTCACTTGATGAACCGTTGCACTTTAGTGCACTCAGCTTCTAAAGCAGTCACTCAGAGGACTCCAGCCTTTCGAGAGACTTTACATGACTTTACCTCGGTAATTATGCTACACTCGAGCCAAATGGACTCACCTGTTGACTCGTCTGCTATGAAATGGAATATTATGTGTTGTAAATAAATCCCAGATCTCTTAAGTATATGTTTTTAATGCTTTTCCGTGAGCCGGTGTGCTTCGATTCGAAAATGCATGTTTTAGCTTTCCAGTCACATCCACGCCTCATATTGAGACCACATAATGTGAACTTGCAGCTCTTCTGTTAAAGCAGTGGGGAGCCTTGTATTTGGCCTCACACCTTCCCACTGGTTACATTCCCAGAAAACAATGCAACGGGTTTCTGTGAGCGGCTGCTGGAAATGGAAATTGCTTGGTACGGTGTGCAGGGTGGGTTAAATTGGTATTTGGCTCCTGCTTTGGGTGGAGAATTTTAAGAGAAAATGAAAATGATTCATAAGCTGCAGGACGAGCATTAATTGGAGTTTAGATTGATTTTTCTGTTTGTAGGTTTAAGTAAGACGTACAGCAACCTTTACTGCTTTTAGGCGTGTTTACATGCAGCCAGATAATCCGATTGGATTCTGATTAATAGTCATTCCGTATGAAATACGTCCATGAATATTGAGGAAATTCCAATTGCAGCTTCTCTCCAGCTAAACGAGATGAGTACTCCTTTAAATAACCTGTTTTATAAGACAATAGTGTCCATTTCCAGTTGGGAAGTTTAAGTACATACTAGAAGACGTCAAAAGCAGCATGCAGTATTACTGGAAGATAGAAAAGAACATGAATGATTCTACTTTTTGATCTTTGAATTCCTTCAGTGCGAACTTTCCACACCAGAGGTTTTGTGTCATTTGGCCTCCAACTTGGGAATGTCTCAAGAATGTCTTCCTCTTGCCTCCTCTTTGATTCGTGAATGTGAAGCACATTTTGCTGAGCCTTTAAAACGACAAAAATAAAAAAAAATAAAATAAAAACCCACAACGTGGAAACGGGGGTTCCGTACTGTTGCACCTCTTCCTCCAACTACCCCGATTCTTATCATGGTACCATATACTGTACATTCCTTGTAGCTTGCATGTAAATGGAGGTTTCCCTCTGATTGTTGAGCAGATTGTACAAGCAAATGAGATGGCGAGCGATCTTCTGGAATACCTACCCGTTCATACCCATGCTGCAACAGTGCCTCCACCATGTTTAACAGATGATGTGTTTCAGACGATAAACATGTTTTATATCAGTCTCATCGATCTCTTCATCTTTGAGAGGGGAAGCCAATAGAGCGCCGCTCTCAGCCCTACGTTTCAGATATGAAAACATCTGCAGGTCCTTCCATTCCGCTGTGAGAAGGTGATGCAACACTGTGGGTCTGAAAGGATATGGAGCCGATTGAGTCACACACAAATCCCTGCCTGGAATTTCCACATGAAATCCATATGGGTTTTTATCTACTGTTTTAGGTGGTTGGCAGCCTTCGTGGTTCATTCTGTTAAAAGCCATTGCTCTCCAAGTTCCACAAAACAAAAGAATCTGCTGTTGTAGCGGCGCATGCAGGAACGCCAAGGAAATAAGGGTCCCGTCAACATCTGGAGAGTGTGGTACCTTTATCCCAGCTCCTATTAATAAGCGTGTTTAGTCTGAACATTAACTGCTGTAAGAAAGGCAACCCATCTCGACCCATCAGAGCAAAGACTGGTTCTGCTAAAGGATGAAAAAACAAGCCGTGTTTGTATTAACATTTTTTAAGATTATGTTTTCAATTATTTTGCCTTTGATAAAGTATTCTGGCACAGATTAATGACGACCTAATAAAGTTCATATCCAGTGGTGAACCTCTGGAACCATTTCGGATCAAGGCTTTCAGTTCAGGCCATGAATATCAAAAGAAATAGGAAAATAAGAAGCTCATGAACATTCACTGATTCATGAAGCTTCTAAACCACATAACATATATCTTACCTCCTATAATGCTGTTTACCAGGGTTTACTTAAGGAAGGAAAGTGATCACGTAAAGGATGAGTTCAGTTTTTGGCTCCTCTGTCCTCTTGTCTTTTTAAATTCATTTAATCAAAGACGTTATTTCAGACATTAAATTGCACTGATTTTTAGGAAACATAATTGCAAAAACTACAGTGAATGCAACACATTTTCATCTTATTTATTTATTTCTGTATATATTTTTAGCTTTTTTATTATTTTGTGTATAAAGATGGCAAATTATGGTCACATTGTTTGGGAATCAGATTTGGTCATCGTTGTTTGGTCAATTTGGTCATTGTTTGGCTAATCAGGTCTTTGTGTTGCTTTATTTATATATATATATATATATAAATATATGTGTGTGAAGGTGTTAAATTCACTGAAAATGACCATTTTAATAGACCACTTTAAGTCTCTGAGCTCTCTCAGTAATAACATGTTTCTGGTGGCAAGCACTCTAAATTCACAAAAGCCTGCCATGTCATGTCACACTGTGAAAGTCAGTAGAGACCAAAGTAGAGATTCCTTTAGGACTCAGATTTATTTTTGGGCATTAAAATGATCAAACAGACAGGAAGGAGTTTCAAGGCCTGCTTTAGTGCTGTTCTTGCTTTCTTTTATGGAATAATACCAGTTAACTTTATTGGTAGATGCAAAAAGGAAGTGTGTGTGTGTGTGTGTGTGCGTGTGTGTGCGTGTGTGTGTGCTCATGTGTGCTTTTGTGTTATTAAAGTGTCTCTCTGCTCCACGTCCTTCCATTTCAGATGCTATCGAATTTTAAATTGAAGTCTGTGTTGATATCCTAAGTTAATACGCAGGTTGATTGTCTTTTCCAGTCTTCAGACCCTCCCTTCTCAAACTTTCTCCAAATATTTGTATTTATTTTTCTAAATAAACAGTGGACCAAGTGACTAATCACTGAGGTGTCCTGAAGTAATGCTGTTCTTCTTTTTAAATTAAGGTCTAAACAGGTTAAACTCTGTGCCTGTAGGTTGCGTTTGATTTTGGTCTTGCTAGTCATGCCGGTTGACCATTTTGGTCATGCTGATTGACTTTCTTGGTCTTGCTGGTTATGCTGGTTATGCTGGTCAGAATGGTGTCAAGCCTTTACTGGTCAAGAAGTAAGCTGGTCAACCAGCTTGATCAACATTTCTGTCCATAAGCTCTACCTGTGGTCTGTGTCTAGAAGTAAACCCTCTGTAAAGTGTCTCTTGACTGCAGACAGTGAGACATCCACCCCCTGGACAGTGCTCTTGACTTAACTAGATGTTACAAAGGTTCTCCAATCATCTCCTTGTCTTCTTGCTGTCTCTCAGATATGTTTGGTTTGTTTTTTAAGCCTAAAGATGACCTACTTTACTTGCACACACACCACTTTCCATTAACAGGTCCTCTTGTCCTTAATTTTCTCCTGAAATAATGAGGGAACAGACCACATCTGGTCATAAAGCTGCTAATCAGCCAATTGACCAATTACTTTTAAGACTTTAAAAATGTAGGGGGGAAAGTTTGTAATTCCTAATATTCCTTAATTTTGTATTTGCTCACCTGTAGTGCATGGTAATGCAATCAAATATCAGGGGCTGCAGGGAATCACGCAAGTAGGGATGCCTGATGATACTAGAATTAAAATGGCAAACAAGCAAAAGTCTCTACACTTTGATCAGAGATTAAAGGGAAATTAATGAACAACATAAAAGAGGCCCATAGGAGGAACGGCAACAATGTGTCTAATAAGCAACCAGTGGGATAAGAGAGGAACCTAAAAGATGCTTATTGTTTCTATAGTGAATCTCATCCCATGCTTTGGTGAAATCTTTCCCCTTTTTCAACTGAACTGTGCATCAGCCTTTAATATGATTGTTCCATTTTAGGAAAACGCAGGGAATTCACAAATAGAAGATGCTGTGTCTGTTACTTAGTCACACCACCGAATGTTTATGGATTTCAATTTCAGGGTACTCATCAGCTCGAAGACATTCCACCACGTCTTCATTTCCCAATGTCTCGTCGAAGCGTTTTGCCTTTGTTTAATGTGCACAACTCCAACAAAGCTGTAAGCACATTGTATTCCCATTTATACAAATTTCTTGACAGTTAAACGACTCCAAATGAGGGATATTGGCTTAATGCGCCGTAACGTTTAAGCAAATTTGCTCAGATTTTAAGTAGGGTTATGAGCCCATAGAGAGGCTCTGGCCAAAGAGCCATGCTGCTGAAATGGCTGTTTATTTTTCACTTTATACAACGTATTAATGCGAGCATTGTGAGTTCATTCTAGTAAAAATATTACATTTACATATATTTGTTGTAAGCATAAGACAGGCATTGTCTTCACTGCTACACCACTTGTGTTTCTTGGTGAACAGTCATGAGATTAGGCCATAAAACGGACTTGTTGTCCTCCCACGAAAGCAAGATATTACAAATTTAGCCTGGAATAATGATGGTCCTAAAATATTGACATTGTTCAACCCATTTAAACCCTTGTTTACTACCTGAATCTTCAGATATGTCTTACTGGCCAACAGCATTGCTGCTAATATCCGGGACTCTGGTTCCCAGTAAGCAGCTGTTACTGCTGGAGCCTTTGCTGAAGAGTCTCCTGTAGTGTCTTCTATTAACAGAGCACTTTTAACAGGCTTCTCAGTGGGTGCTTCACTGAGCAGGGCGAACTGCTTGACGTTGGTGCGGTTTTGCCTTAGTGTTGGCACTGTCCTTAGTTTTCTGGCAGTCAGATGAGAGAGGTTGCCAGCTCCTCCTGAGGAATCCAGAGCTGAAAACCAGCACATCCCACCACCTGATCACCACATCATTTCACATATAAAGGGAAGTGAATGAAAAGAAAGATTCGGACTGATTACAGAACAGTCTGGACTACTGGATGAAGAGAACTCAACATCTTGAACAGAATTCACTTCTTCTCTTAGACATGTTAGCTTGTCAGGGACACACAAAGTGAGCGCAAACAATATTAACACCTTCATTCATAAAGAAATACTCGTTTTCAGATACAACGATCTTACACTAATCTTCAAAGTAGTCCCCTTGGGTGTCCACATACGTCTTGCTGCTCTCAACAGTGCAGGAACTCCTCTTTTGTGATGGTCCGCAGCTACATGATGTCTTCTCTGGACTGAAATCTGCTCCCTTTCAGTTGCATTTTCAGCTTTTAGGAAAAGCCAGAAGTCACACAGGGCCATGTTGGGAGAGTAGGGAATCGTTTCCAATTGGGAATCTCCAAGATTTACACAAAATTGAATGCAGTAGCGTTGTTTTTCTGTCATTTTGTCAAAAATGATAATCCAACAGCACTCGGTTACACTTGCTGCCGACTGACCGCTTCCGCAGGTCAGAAGAAATCCAAGCACGCACATTAGGATCGCCTACATGCATATGCACTGAAGCACGGCTCTCTAGCTTCATTTGTTTATGCACAAAAAATGATAGTCAGATATTTTTTGAAAACACCCCGTATGTCTCTGTCGAGTTTTGTTTTGAGTAGCCTGTCTCGCAGTGCAAAAGGCAAAAATGAGCAGTGGAAAGCTATGAGACTGTTTTGCTTTTCAAAGCAGCAAAATATCTCTGAATAGCTAATTACAGTGTCTACTGTAGTGCTATGACCTTCTCTGTAAGGGTGCCAGCTCTGGGCTCATGAACAACCGTGTGAAATTAAGGAAGCAGCGTATATATCGTGAATGAATTTGGTTCAGTTTAGTAAACAACCGCTGAATTTGTTCCTCTCCATGCACTTTGCACTGCGAAATGAAGCAGCCCTGTCCAGAACCTGAATCCGAAATGATGTGACCAGTGTACACCCTGAGGCGTGTAAGGTTGTAAGGTCTTTTCCGATTTACATGAGTGTGTTCCGGCAGTGGTACGGGATAATGATCTAGAGGGTTTCAGAAAGTCCGCACGGAGGCGGCGACTCATTACAAGGAAAACAGTCCGTCTTCCAGAGTGCTAATCAATAAATTGGGAAATATATCGTGTCTTCCAATCACAGCTTCTGGTTAACAATGTAGTCAGACGTTTCCACCTCGGTCATTTATTTATCCTCTGCTTTCTTCTGCTTTGTCTCATGTACGTCAGCCGCTAATTGCAGAAGCAGGTTTCTGTTCACATGACCTTGTTAGCCTTCTTTTTAAAACACTTGTCCATCGTTTCCTCTGCTGCTCATTATCCACCACCATCTAACACAGTGCTGTGCAGAAAACACACTTCAGTTCCACCAGCACCTCTCTGTTCTGTGTGATTGTATCATGAACATCTCCATTAATGGCAGACTGCTGCTGTTTGCCTTCGTGGTTTTCACAAGCAGGTGAAGAGTCCCAAGAGTCCCAATATTTGTCTGTGAGGATTTTTTAATTGACGATTTTACTCGTGTTTATTTTCCGCGGCTTTGCGCACTAATGACGGCACCCAGGCCGGGCTGATGACCTCGTTCATGTCTCTAACTGTCCTCTAAAACAAAAGCTGGCCTGATGCTGCTTTTAGGTGCTGTCTTTGTGCAGTGATTGGCAGCATTAGGTGTACAGCTCGTGATTAGAACCCAGGTGAGACAATGGAAGCCATTCTCTTTGAGGTGCAAAAATCTGGTTTGTTTCCATCCTGGACTGGGGGACAAAAAAAATAACAGCATTTCAAAGTGAATGCCTTAAAGTTTAATCAAAAAATAAATAAACACAGCAACTCTTTTTTTTTATTGCTTTACATTTTTTAATGCATCCTTATGATTATTGATAAGGTGCTCAGCAGAGAGGACCAAAGCAAGCAGAATCATTTGTCCTCCAGCTTTCAGCCCTGTGGCCTCAGGTTCCAGGTCTGGCTGGACTGTGTGTTCCTTCCCTGCATGCTTAATCTACTAGTAATGAGAATTCTGGGCTGTTTGATTCCAGTGAAATGTAGTTCATATGACTATAGTAACAGTTATGTAGGTAATATGTGTAAGTACAGGCACGTTTTGTTCGTTTTGTTCTGAGATTAACACACCACGCTGGGCCGCCCATAGTAAATTCCTCTCAATTTGCCTCTTCTAGGCATCACTGAGTTTTAATTTTCAGTGAGAACATACTGTGAACGTTAAAGAAAGGATTTACAGTCGGGGTAATAGAGGTGTAATAAAGACCGAAGCTAATTCTTAGTTCTACAATCAAATCTGTCAGCTGTTATTTGATCCATTGGCTAATCAAATCCTTTACTTTGTCCACAATTCCTGTGCAACAAGCAATTTCTTGTTTTTATGGTCCACCAGAATGACAGAAATCTGATTTGCATTGTTTGCAATTTGCATGATTTTGAATATCCTGCATTACTTTTTTATGATGAAACGTCTAACAGCTCAACCTATTGTCCTGGGGGACACATACAAAAGATTTAAGCTTTTATTTGCAAATTGTGAATATGCAACGGACAAATGAATCAGCACGGTAGCTTGGTGGTTAGGACGTCCTTCCAGCACTGGTGTCTTGGGTTCAAGGCCTTTTCTATGTTCTCTCCGTGTCTGCATGGGTTCCTCTGGGAGCTCCGGTTTCCTCCCACGTTCATGTGTGAATGGGAATGAATGTATGTCTGTTTGCTCAGATATGGATTGGCATTGACCCCCTAGTCCTCGATGTGGTCCGCCAGGTCAGCGGTCATTTCCGTTGGAGTGTACGCTGTGCACAATTGGCTGCTGCTTCTCACCGGTGTGTGTTGGCCGAGTGTGATTGTGTGTAGAGTGCTGACTGTAAAGTGTTCATTTTAATGAGAGGTAGACCTTAGAGATACACACCTAATTCTACTCCATGGAGTTTTTGTTTTGGTTTAGTATGTAAGCATGTCTGAGGATTTAAGCTTCCTGCTCAGCCGTAGCCATACGATTGTTATTACAGCCAGAACATGAACAACGTTAAACTGCTCAGGTATATATGCAGGTTGAGCATCAGCCCCGCCCCCTCTCTCTGATCAGTCAGAGTCTGTATGCAGGTTGAGCATCAGCCCCGCCCCCTCTCTCTGATCAGTCAGAGTCTGTATGCAGGTTGAGCATCAGCCCCGCCCCCTCTCTCTGATTAGTCAGAGTCTGTATGCAGGTTGAGCATGTACTCATGGAAACAGGAGCCGTTTGGAATGCATGTTACTGTTCAGAGTAATAATTCCCTCAATCTGTACGCAGAGCTGCAGTGAAAACATATGAATCACATGAATAAAGTGTGTGGATAAACCCGTTACGCCACCATTCTGTCCTGGGAAGCCCCTTAGACCCTGTCCAGGTGGTGGGAGACAGAAGGGTCTCAGCCAGGCTGGCATCCATGCTGCAGAACGACTCGCACCCCATGCATGAGACTCTGGCAGCACTGGGCAGCTCCTTCACTGACCAGCTGCTTCATCCAAAGTGTGTGAAGGAGCAGTATCACAGACACTTCCTCCCCGCAGCTTTTAGACTCTACAACCTGCACGGGTCTCAGGAGACCACGACAAACACACGCGACTCCACACACAGTTTTTCTGTGAGTCTAATGTTGCTAACAAACGCCAACATCTTGTGCTTTCCAGCTTTAAACGAGCCACAGTTGGTGTCAGCAAAGCAGAAGAAGTGAGATTGCACTCTCTTTCATTTTAGCCCCAGGTTTAAGGCATCTTCTAGCCTATTGCTGGTTTTGACAACCCCTACAAACCATATTTAATACAGTCTGGCACACGAGTCCAACCTAACTAAAACCCTGTCTGGCCGAGGAATACGGGAGACCCTGAGAAATATAAAAAAAAAAAAAGATACAGGCCAATATTTGCTTCCAAAGCCTGCAGAGTTGATATAGTGAGTGTTACAATGAATTATTGGAAAGCCAAATGTTTATGTAGGATGCCTCCATGCTTCTCGCCAATTTAACAGTGGCCCAGCCCTCCTCTGGAGAAATCTCATCCGTGTTATATTGGATGGAGTCGCGGTCCCGCCTGGGCAACTAGGGCCTCATCGGCCCGTGACGGCTGCCTAGATGCATGCAGAAGTGTATGAGCCGCCTGATCGGCAGCATGGAAAGCAGCAGATAAGCCTTCACTGCCTACGAGCAGGAATATGATCCTGAGCACTATGAATATTTGTCTGACCCGAAAAGTCTTGACGGCTCGATATCATTAATTTTACGCCACCCGGATAATGCAAGACTGGCCTTTCATGTTCGTAACAAGCTGCGCGGTCTAGATAGGCCAGCGGTTGGGTGATGTAACGATGCGATAATGTAATCACGATCAATTACCTTACGATCGGCTTTTCAGAGCATGCTGTGGATGTTGCATGTTAAGGTTTTTTGTTTCAGTGGTCATTTTTTATCGGTTTGAAGTTACTGGACAGGGCCATTTTGTAGTTCGGTCCTCACAGACCGTAGTCCATCCCTCCCTTTGTGAGCTCTCTCTCACCACCACAGAGCAGATATGATGTGGGTGGTGGGTTCAACCCCCTCAGCATCACCGCTGGACTGAGAACGGTCGTGTGGGCGGCGTCCTCTGAGCACTGATGAAGGACTGGAGGACGACCAACACAAACTGTGCAGAAACAGATGAGCTTCTGTCCCTGCCTTTACATCTACAAGGTGGAGACACTCGGTAGGAGTGTCTAAAACCTCCAGCAGCACTGCTGCGCCTGATCCACTCATATTAGTGTAACACACACTAACACAACAGTAGTTCATGAAGGAATGAAAGAATAAAACTTGGAAAATGAAGTTTTAGTCACCAGTTGAGATTTTAAATTTAAAATTAACTCCATTAAAGGTTCGGTTCAAGTATTAACTCGATTTTTTTAATTCTAACCTAATGCGTTCGAGTTGTTGTGACACGGTATATGTTTACGATGTTATACGTTCAGCTTCTGCTTTTGATCTCTTCAGTGAGACTTTAACAACAGCGCATGTCTTATTTAAGGCAATGAGTTCCATAATACAGCTCTTATACAAACGAACCCCCTAATGTGCTTTTCTACTTTAACTGGGACACCAGTGTTTTTAGTGGTGCTGGACTCCCGCTGTGTTTATCTGTCTCCTTTATTGTACTTTACATAAAAGCCTCATACCACCTAACAGCGAGCTGACGATAAAGTCATTTAGGCCTAACAGAGCTCACCCTGGCTACCTACGTCTTTCCTTTCTTCCTTCCTTCCTTTCTTTCCCTCTTTTAAAGCTATGAATCACACAGCCTTGATCAACGCGTTGGTCCGTGTTAGTGTTTACCAGGAGCAGCACCATTCTACTTTGTCGTTTCTCCTTGGAGCAGGCAAATGCACCTCACTCTGTGCTTCAGGTGTAGGAGGAGGAGTGGGAGTAGAGACAGATAAGACGGAGACGGAAAATGATGGCTGCAAAGGTGAGGGATCACGCAAATTGAGCATAGCATGACCAAGAGTGCTGCCACGGAAGGGAGAAGAAGAGTGTGATGAAACCGGAATTGACCAAAGCTGGACTTCTACGGTCTCAGAAAGAAATCCTACTTTGATGGCATCTCCAAGAACCGTTGCAGTGCTCAAAGGGTTCTCTGCAGTTTGGTACTTTGATTAACCTGCAGTCGTCTCCATAGTTATGCGAGTCCGTCTCAGTTGATGTCTTCTAAGTACGAACACCGTGATGGTGACGGTGTTGTACACAGTCCTTTATATAACGGCATGATATTAATCTACACTTGTTGTGGTCGCATAACGTCATCACAGAAATGATCAGTGGTCTTTAGAGTTCCGAGTCCTCTTAATTTCACTCATATTACAGAGGTGGGGCCGAGTAGTGTTAGGAGTCTTGGCCAAGGACTCAGCCCAGACTGGGAATCGAACTCCAGTGGCTTGCTGGTGGTGTTAGCTGTTATGTGATGGATGTTGTCCGGGAGGCACAGAGGTCTCCGCCCTCATTAGGTAGGACACTGCTCATCCAGCCTGTCATGTTTGAACTGCAAACATCACAACCATAAAAAGATCACAAATGGCTTTAACGATAATTCTAAAAGCCAAGACCTCTGTCCTGATAAGTCACTGTAGACATGGTAGGACCGGTGTTCTTGGTTCTTAGTCGTAGTCGTGTTGCTGTGTATCTGAAATTCACCTAAACACACTCCTCCTTCCAATCTGAAAGATTTCCTTCGTAGAAAAAAACTCTAATTATCACAAGAGTGGAATAAATATTGTGGAACTCCATGAATTATGCAGCCTAATTTTCTCTTTGCTTCCGATTCGGAGGAGGAGTGAGCACATCCTACCTCGATACGCCAGGACCATTTCCCAGCGTCTCTGACAGGCATGGGATTTGTGATTAAAACGAAGGGAAATGGATAGACTTGTCTTCATCCTGCTTAACGAATCGCGCTGTTTTGCCCTCTGTTCTTGTGACTGGTCTCTCAGTGTGGTCTGTTTATTACGCGTCATGTCTTGATGTTTTGTCAAAGCTACCAAACGTAAAATCAAGAGATTTCCTTCTTTGACCAGTCTGGTTGCTGGGAAATGTATATTTATGAATGTGGATGAGCGTGAGAGCGTGTGTGTGTGTGTGTGTGTGTGTGTGTGTGGTGACCTTGTTTGGGTAGAAGAAAGGCACGAGACTCCAGTGATAAAAGAGAATCTTTGTTTCAGGCTCATTAAACAAAGGTTTGAAGGTCAAATTCTAATTGTGGCAAAGTTGTGGGTCGATGTTGGCATCTGTTGTTTATGCCGCTGTTCTTGTCGTCCTTTTTTTCGGATGAAGGGATGGGCTTTGGGCACATCTGCGTCGCTTTTATGAGTGATGCCTTCTGAGGTGCGCTTCCTGTTGTCACCCGCACTTTCGCAGGCTCGCGTTTGATGTGTGTTTGATATTATTAAACAGTCGCCTTACGGCCGTCCCTGAGCTCAGGAGTGCTGTTCAGATCTACAGAGCTGCGGTGCTGTGTATCTGAATGCTCTACCATGGTGGTCTACTAAACACGAGGCGTAAGGCTGAGAGATCAAGAGCAAGGCTTTTTGTTTTTGTGTAAATAATATCATTTACTGAAGGGCAGCGTTCGTACGGCTGCGATCAGGGTTCAGCTGGACCTTCGTTTGGGTCAATCACTGTAAGTCCTCCGGCCATTGACCCATGCCCCGTGCCCCATGCTCCATGCTCCATGCCCCATGCCCCATGCCCCATGCCCCATGCCCCATGCTCCATGCTCCATGCCCCATGCCCCATGCTCCATGCTCCATGCCCCACGCTCCATGCTCCATGCCCCACGCTCCATGCTCCATGCCCCACGCTCCATGCTCCATGCCCCACGCTCCATGCCCCATGCCTCATGCTCCATGCCCCATGCCCCACGCTCCATGCCCCATGCCTCATGCTCCATGCCCCATGCTCCATGCTCCATGCTCCATGCTCCATGCTCCATGCTCCATGCCCCATGCCCCATGCTCCATGCCCCATGCTCCATGCTCCATGCTCCATGCCCCATGCTCCATGCCCCATGCTCCATGCCCCATGCCTCATGCTCCATGCCCCATGCTCCATGCTCCATGCCCCATGCCCCATGCTCCATGCCCCATGCTCCATGCTCCATGCCCCATGCTCCATGCCCCATGCCCCATGCCCCATGCTCCATGCTCCATGCCCCATGCTCCATGCCCCATGCCCCATGCTCCATGCTCCATGCTCCATGCTCCATGCTCCATGCCCTATCAGCTTTCTCTGCTTTCAATGCATAAAACAACAGTTATGACAACCTTTCAAGTTTTTGTTTTAGGAAGTTTTAGTTTGGAATTTTGGGAAGTGTCTAATGGCCACACAAGGAGCTTTTTTCCGACGTGAGAAAAACAGATGGAGCTAAATGATCCGATGACGGTGAGTTCAGGGAAAACAGCAGGTGATGCAGACTGTAAATTTCTCAGTGGGCGACGTGGAGAAACTGACATGGTCAGTCTGGATGGAAATAAAATCACAAAGGGGTCCCCGTGAAAAGGTCCTTCCTTCAAATAGGGTTTCTGACAGCATCATAAGAAAGCTGCTGTTGGATCTAATGATTTATACTAATGACATACACTGACTCGCTGGGCTCCTCCTCCACAGGCAGAAAGGTCTACCTACATCCTGAGGCTCTGATGTAGGTTCACCACTGCTGTGAAAATTGCTGAATTCTTGATTTATTGCACATGAAAATGCTCAGAATGACTTAAATAACTCCATTTAATAAAGTTGACAAT